>CM075964.1:11872279-11979779 GCA_038048745.1 Coluber constrictor foxii
CAGCTTCAGCACAGCCTAATTAGCACAAGTTGGTTGGATCGACCTGCCGACTCTCAGCTGTTTTGCTCTCAGCTGTTTTGAGGGGGCCTCTGCTGCTTGCTGCAAGGAGGTAAATTGCTGGGAGGCAGATTTGTTTTTTTCCTTGTGCTAATCAAGCTGTGCTGAAAACGAAAATGAAAGTAAAGCAGGCTGTTTGCTGTTTGCTGCAATGAGGCAAAATTGCTGGGAGGCAGAGGCAGATTTCTTTTTCTTGTTTTCCTCAGCAAAAAAGGTAGGTGCGTCTTCTAGTCCAGAGCGTCTTATACTCTGAAAAATACGGCAGCCCATACAAGGACCACCAAGCTGTTCCTTTCTTCAAATGCTTTGTCCTTTTTATTTTTCCTCGGAGAATATCTTCTTGGCTGGGACCAAACCATTCAATTTTTTGCCTCGCCCAACTCAAAGCGCTTTGTTTCAAAATGCTTCAGGCTTTAATCAAGATTTTTGTCGCCTTACCTCAGACAATGAATTTTGTGCAGAAGTCAAAGAAATGGCCTCTTTCTGACAACCTCTCCCAGGCAAAGCATAGTCATACAGGCCCAGAGTCAGCTAATTTTCTTCCAGTGAGCCCATCAATCCTGGGGATGTGAGTAGGATTGTTTTTTTAACTCGTCTGACCAGTTTGGGGCATTTTGAGAGAAGGCTTTTCTCGATTTACAAGCTCAGTTTTCAAGCTACAGACAGTCCTCAACTGAAGACCATCTGAAATGACAGTGTTACTGATCTACAACTGGTAGTCCCATTTACTGGTGGCCCTTGAGATACGACCACAACTGAGCCCAAAAGTAATTTTGTTTGCGGAGTGTTATGTGAGTTTTGTCCCATGTTACAACTTTTCTTGCCACCGTTGTTAAGCTGCCATATATTTCGGAGTATAAAATGCACTTCCACCCTCCCCCCAAAAAAAGAGGATGGAAATTTGGGTACCCACTGACCCCCCCACCCTTTGGCCTCTGCCTCCAAGCAATTTGCCTCCTTGCAGCAAACAACAAACAGCTTGTTTCCGTTTCAGCTTCAGCACAGCCTGATTAGCACAAGCAGCTGATTGTCGGTTGGATTGGCCTCCTGACCATCAGCTGTTTCAGGCTGCAGGGATTGCCATAGCCTATTGCCTATTCCGATCCCCGCCGCCCAGAATTGGCAGAAAATGGGGCACACAGAGGCTGAAAAGGGAGGAGGCAGTAGGCTATGGCAATCCCTGCAGCCAGAAACAGCTGATCTTCGGGAGGCCGATCCAACCGACAATCAGCTGCTTGTGGTAATCAGGATGTGCAGAAGCTGAAACTGAAATGGGCTGTTTGCTATTTGCTGCAAGGAGGCAAATTGCTGGGAGGCAGAGGCAGATCTTTTTTTTCTTGTTTTCCTCCCCAAAAAAGGTAGGTGCGTCTTATAGTCCGGAGCGTAATACAATGATCATTGCGTTTATTAAGTTAGTAACATGGCTGTGAAGTGAATTCGGCTTCCCCATTGACTTTGCTTATCAGAAGGTCGCAAAATGACCCCAGGACACATCATCCCATGATCCCAGGACACTGCAACATTGAACGCTTAGCAACTGACTCATATTTACGATGGTTGCGATGTCCCTTTTGCGACCTTCTGACAAGCAAGGTCAACAGGGAAAGCCAAATTCCCTTCACAGCCGTGTGACTAATTTAATGGCTGCAGTGATTCGCTTAATAAAACCGGCAGGAAAGTTCGTAAATGGGGCAAAACAAACGTCTTGCTTAACCAAATAAATTTTGGGCTCAATTGCGGTCCTACGTCGAGGACTATCTGTATAAGGCCTCCGAGGGCCCCCTCCAACTCTATTATTCTATTTCTACATTTTAGAATAAAATAGAATACCAGATTTACAAAGGGGGCCTTGGAGATCTTCTAGTCCAACCCCCTGCTCAGGCAGGAAACCCTATACCAGTGACGGCTAACCTTTTCGCCATTGTGTGCCAAAAGTATGGGGAGTGCAGGGGTCGTGACCATGCGTGCCCATACCCATAATTCAGTGCACCCCGCACCCCCCCCCCATGCATTCGCACGCAACACCCCTGCGCTCTCCCTGCTTTTGGCACGCGATCGCACAGTGGGCTCATAGGCCCGTTTTTCGCCCTCCCCAGGCTTCTTAAAAACGTCCAGTGTTGGAGCATTCACAACTTCTGGAGGCAAGTCGTTCCACTGATTACTTGTTCTCAGTGTCAGGAAATTCCTTCCTTAGTTTTAGGTTGCTTCTCTCCTTCATTTTGTTGAAAAGCTCCGCTCTCGAGCAAGCTCCCTTAGATCCAGCTGAATTGCTCATTCTTCTATATTTGCCAAGAAGAGACTGGACAACTCTTTGTCTGAAACGATGTAGGGTTTCCTGCTTGAGTTGGGGGGTTAGACTAGAAGACCTCCAAGGTCCCTTTTCATCCTGCATTCTATGTTCTACTCCCGTGACAGCGAACCTATGGCATGGATGCCACAGGTGGAACGCAGAGCCATATCGGTGGGCATGCGAGCTCAGCTCCTGCCAGTCAGCTGATTTTCGGGCCTTCTGGACCCACCAGGAAACAATCTGTTTCCGACCTCCGGAGGGCCTCTGGGGGGTGGGGGGTGAGGCCGTTTTTGCCCTCCCCAGGCTCCTAGAAAGGCTCTGGAGCCTGAGGAGAGCAAAAAACAGGCCTACCGAGCCCACTGTGCCATCGCGTGCCAAAAGCAGGGGGAGCACGTGGGGGCGGGGCGCATAGAATTATGGATGTGGGCACGCATGTGTGTGACCCCACCGCACTCCCCCCGCTTTGGGCACACAATGGCAAAAAGGTTAGCCATCACTGTTCTACTCTATCCTTTAACTTCTCTGCCTGTTTGGCAAACCGCAATGTAAGAATTCTTTTCCTGGGCTTGTCTTTTGTTATCCTTAGATCTTTGTGTTTTCTGGATGTGTGTGTGTGTGTGTTTTTAAACCTTATATAACGCTCGCACATTCCTTCCTGCCTCAGATTTGCAAATCTTGCAATTAATTACCAAAGAGACATGGTAAATAAATCCAAGCCCTGCTCATACCCAAAAGGAGGGGCACCTCTTGCTCTCTCTCTCTCTCTCTCTCTCTCTCTCTCTCTCTCTCTCTCTCTCTCTCTCTCTCTCTCTCTCTTTGTGTTTGTGTGTGTGTGTGGGCCGGGAGCAGAAGCTGGATATTTGCTTGGTGAATCAGTTCTGCCACTATTTTCTTCTTGCCAAGCCATTAGGAGCTCAATGAATCATCTCAGCAAAAAAAAAAAAAAAAGAGGGAAACTCCCAAGTCTTTCTGGAAGCTTTATTGAGGGAAATGCTTCTTGCTGGAACTTTGGAGAAGTTTGCGTTAAAAGAAAAAAAAATCAGGGAGCCCACAAAGCGGAGGCAAAGGGCCACCTAAAAATTCCACATTTTTTTCCTGCTCCAAGTTTTTTTCTTTCTTTCTTCCAGCTGTGGGAAGCTCCACCCCCCCTAGAAGAATGAAATATTTTGAGAAATATATATTTTTTAAAAAGCCAGAATATTATATTTCCTTAAAGAAGAAATGTTAGGAAATGGTCATTGTCTAACTAGTTGGCCAGGTAATATGTAAGCCAACATTATATGTTTATAGCATGAATAGGTATAATATAGCTTTAAGAGTATTGCTGAGTTATTCTGCATCCTGATTGGATGAGCTCTGTAGCAACTGTATTTAAGGAGAGCTTGATTGTGGTCTGTGTGGACATTACACCATATTGTTACCTGCTACTATGTTGTAGATATTTTTGGTCTCTTTACATAGTCAATTTGATCATGGTTTATTTATTACTGTTTTTATGAACTGTTATATATTGTTCCTGAATGATTCATGTATCGTTCTACGAACCGGTAAGAAGTTTTGTATCTCTGGATTGATTATGCATGGCTAAGATTTGGATTGGTAAAAGACTATGAATTTGCTTTGCTCTATAAGTAAACTACTTTAAAAACCAGTTTGTATGCTATTCTCAGCACTGTTTCTGTGCAAAAAAAATCTATGCTCTGCTTCATAACCGTTCCTGGTTATCTCACAACTATATCCTTAACAAGAAACATGTTTTTAAAGACAGAAAGCAGCCCCCAAGTTTTTCTTAATAGACCCAGCAGGACTGGGCCAGCCTATCTGCAAGACAAAAGACCTTCAGCTCAGGGGTGAAAACTACTTACCTTCCCTACTGGTTCGGAAGTGCATGCGCCATCGTCAACGTGCAATTTTGGAGCCTCTGCGCATGCGCAAAGAACCCCTCGCTAAATTTTTTGAAGCCCACCCCTGATCCTATGATTCTATGTACTAAGTCCTCCTGGTTTACGATATCCTAACTCTGAATGGTCACTAATGTCAAGCTTTTTCTTTGGGTCTTCAGGCCTGCCGCATTGATTGCTGTGGGAAACTGGGAGGGGGGATTGTATGGAGCAAGGGTGATATGTAGTCATAATAACATTCTTTTCTCAGAGAGTCAAGGACATCTTGCCCTGCATCTGGAGGGCTGGAAGTGGAAGGCATCTCTAGTTGAGATGCAGCTTTGATTGGACTATGTGATGGACATGTGGGTGTTGGGCAGGGATTTGAACTTTTCTTTGGGTGGGGAAAACCTGGAAGCTTTCAGATTCGGGTTTTTCCAGATATGCCAATATGACATCTCTAATAAAATGGAACTTTGAGGAACTTCAAGCCTTGGTGTTTTCTTTCGTTGGGAGTGTTACTGGGAACCCTGACAACCGAATGAGTAGTTGTTAAGCAAGGAGTATGTTTACTCTTATAACACTGTTTGATTTTAGTGTGTATCATGGTCTGATTAATCCTACTTTATTATCTTTCTCTCGACATTTAAAACAACGCCTCTTGTGATCAAAATTTATTTAGCTGGGAAAGTTCCTATTCATTTTTTTTTAGGAGAGGGATGCAAAGGGACGGTTATCCTTGAGAAAGTTCTACTATCTCGGGTTTTGAAATAGTACTTGTTATAGTGTATAGATTGTTATATATATAAACTGGAGGATTTCTATAAGGAAAACAAATTTTTGGAAGCATGGGAGCATGGTTAGAGAGATAGAAACAGAAGGAATGTGTGGTAATTGGGACAACCTTGAATTTTACATTTCAGTGGTCAAATGTAAAATTTGTTACTACTGGTTCTGTGGGCGGGGCTTGGTGGGAGTGGGGTAATGTGACTGGGTGGGCGTGGCCAGCTTTTTTTTTAACTTTTAAAAGCATTTTTTTGCAGAAAAAAATGCTTTTAAAAGCCTCTGACGATCAGGCAACTCAGCTGGGTTTAACAACTTCAGTGATTCGCTTAACGGTGGCCAAAAGGGTCATAAAATTGGACACGACTCGCTCAGCAACTGCCTTGTGTTTAGCAACAAACATTTCGTCCCCCATTGTGATCGTAAGTGGAAGACTACCTATACTCCTGTGAGCCTTGATTATCGGTTCAAGGTCCTGAGTTCGATTCCACGCTTGTTTGAGCACATTCTGCATCTACACCAGAGGTCTTCAAACTCGGCCGCTTTAAGACTTGTGGACTTCAACTCCCAGAATTCTCCAGCCAGCATAGCTCCAGCATAGCATAGCTGGCTGGAGAATTCTGGGAGTTGAAGTCAGGGGTGAAATGCTCCCGGTTCGGACCGGATCACCCGATCCGGTAGCGATGGTGGCGAGCGGTTTGGAGAACGGAGAGCAAAAATTCCTGCACCTCCCCCCCCCATGCCCAGCTGAGCTGCAGGATCATCAGAGGTTTTTTTTTATACTTTTAAAAGCATTTTTATACACCTCTTCCGGGGGAAAATGCTTTTAAAAGTATTTAAAAAAAGCCTCTGATGATCATGCGGCTCAGCTGGGATCATCAGAGGCTTTTCAAAGCATTTTTTTCTGCAACCTCTTGGCCAAAGAGGTGATTAAAAAAAAATGCTTTGAAAAGTCTCTGACGATCCCAGCTGAGTTGCCTGATGTTACAGAGGTATTTTTTAAAAAGCCTCTCTGACGATCCCAGCTGAGTTGCCTGATCGGCAGAGGCTTTTCAAAGCGTGAGAAAAAATGCTTTGAAAAGTTTTTTAAAAAATAGTTGGCCACGCCCACCCAGTCACATTACCCCCCACCACCAAGCCACGCCCACAGGTAGTAACAAATTTTACATTTCACCCCTGGTTGAAGTCCACAAGTCTTAAAGCAGCCAAGCTTGAAGACTCTGATCTACACTCTCTCTCTCCCTCCCTCCATGATGGCTAAAAACCCCAGGCAGCCACTAGATGGCAGCAACGATTCCCATGAAGGAGGACTCAGGAAGACCCCTAACTCTGGATTCATCCTGGTGACATTTGTTCACTTTTGGACCAATGACCTTTGCGTTTTCATAAAAATTCACGTTTCGAACTCTTACCCTGAGGGAAATTTTTGTTCCAGAAAAGGAAACTTTTTAAAATAAAATGACGAGCGAGGAAACCCTGATGGGGGAACGATTGACGGGATTTAGCTTCCATTTCACCACAGAGCTGCAAAATTGTCTTTCTTTTCTTTTCCTGCAGTGGCGGGCAAATATTGCCAAAACAGGAAGGCTGTTAGACAAGATTCCCTGGCCAATGCCTTTGTTATTGCCAAAATCCTAACCTTGGCAGAGACATCTCAACAGCCTGTGCCTTTAGGGAAATTTTGGAGCCAGAGAATGGCAGGCGGGGACATGCCCCTTCGGCTTGGCAATCGGTGGGCATCGGGAGGTGGGCATTGCTTGCTTCATGTTCTGCAGATGCCAAACCATTCTTTCATATCAGAATTGGCCAACAGAAAAAAAAAAAAAAAAGGGTTGGCAGCAGCGAGAATTGTATTTGCCCAGCATTGGAAAACTGAGGAAATTCCTACAGGGGAAAATATAATTTAAAAAACAAAAATACTAGAATGTGCAAAAATGGATAGTTTAACACTAAAGATAAAGGACAAGGAAGGTATAGGATATTTTTTAAATACGGGATCTGTTTTTATCAGTGGTTGGATCATAGAGGTAGAAGTTAAAAGATCCATCAATATGTATAAACAAACAATATTATGACTATTATTATTATGCAATTATGTAAGCCACCCTGAGTCTCCGGAGAAGAGCGGCATATAAATCAAATTTTTTAAAAATGTATATTATTATTATTATTATTATTATTATTATTATTATTATTTAATCTGTAGTGAGATTCACAGTCTTTGAGGCTGGTTAATAGCTCAGCAGCTCGAGTCCTAACCAAGGACCTAGGAACTGTTAAGTTATCGTCGGAGGATGATTTTTTAAAAAATGTATATTATTATTATTATTATTATGTAATCAGCCCCAATCCAGGAGCCCTCAGGCAGTCACTTTCACGACAAACTATTTTGTATTACATGTATATTTACTGACAAAGAAATAAAGGAAGACTAGTATAGATCTATTTCAAGCTATTTAGCTCTCATCAGCTAGCCATACCCTTCTGGGATTCAAACCTGTATAGGGTTGACAGATCTGGGTATCAAAAGAGCCACTGGAAAAAGAGTTAGGAGCCAACAATGTGAGGCGGCAGTGAAGTTTTTACATTGAGGCACGAAAAACCAACTGTGTAAGGAACTTGGTTTGATGGCAGTAAATGTGAGAAGGGGCAGAATATCAAGATGATGTGAAGTTCTAGGACAGTGATGGCTAATCTTTTTGCTGTCACGTGCCAAAAGCGTGGGGAGCATGGGGGGGGTTCACGTGCAGGTGTGCCCACACATATAATTCAATGCACCCGGCACTCCCCTCGCTTTTGGCACGTGATGGCCTGGTGGGTCCGGTAGGCCCGTTTTTTCGCCCTCCCCAGGCTCCAGAGGCTTTTTGGGAGCCTGGGGAGGGCGAAAACAGCCTTCCCCACCTCCCCAGAGGCCCCCCGGAGCTGAGCTAGGGCAATGCTCGCGTGCCCACCGATATGGCTCCGTGTGCCACCTGTGGCACACAAGCCATAGGTTTGCCATCACGGTTCTAGGACATCTTTACAAAGCCTTAGTAAGACCACACTTGGAATACTGCATCCAATTCTGGTCATCACAATATAAACAAAATGTGGAGAAGAGCAAGAAAGAATGATTAGGAGGCTAAAACACACAAAGAAGGGTTACGGGAATTGGGTATGTCTAGTGTTATGGAAAGAAGGACTGGGGGTGACACGGTAGGAGTGTTCCAATATTTGAGGGGCTCCTACAAAGACGAAGGGGGTCAAACTATTTTCCAAAGCACCAAGAGGCAAGACGAGAAAGAATGGATGGAATCTCATCAAGGAGAGAAGCAACCTAGAAACTTCCTGACAGGGAGAATAATCAATCAGTGGAACAGCTGGCCACCAGAAATCGTGGGTGCTCCAATACGTTTCGAGAAGAGACTGGAGGACCATTTGTCTGAAATGGTATAGCGTCTTTTGTTTGAGCAGGTGGCTGGCTGAGGAATTCTGGGAGTTGAAGTCCACCTTTCTTAAAATTGCTACCGTTGGGAAGGACCACCCTAGAAAACCTCCAACTCCCTTCCAACTCTTGTGATTCTATGTTCCATAACTCTTTGCTGACATCTTGTGGTCTGCTAGAACCTTGCAGTCCAATCTGGGATCCTAAGAGTAAATTACAAGGGGGAATAGAGGACTGGTTCTTCAATTCCACAAAATGGGATTTTCTTATCTTCTTTATGGAATGTGGATTATATTGAGGGCATGAGACAATTCTCTTACTGTTGTAATAAAGAGCTTTTTTTTTAAAAAAAAAACATGAATGTCTTTGTTCCACTATTAAAAAGAAAGGGGGTAATTGCGCTGATGGCCTGTCTCAGCATCTTTCGCCAAGCCCTGAAGAGGGAAAGCACAGCTCTCTCTCTACCTGGGTTCATAGAAATAAACTAGAGATCACACATAGACCTACACCATTCATATCTCGCTCACATGCTCCATGCGTGCCATATGCAAGGAGGCAGTGATGAAATCCAATTTTTTTACTACCAGTTCTGTGGGTGTGGCTTGGTGGGCGTGGTGTGGCTTGGTGGGCATGGTAGGGGAAGGATACTGTAAAATCCCCATTCCCTCCCCATTCCTGGGGGAAGGATACTGCAAAATCCACATTCCCTCTCCATTCCTGAGGGAAGAATACTGCAAAATCCCCATTCCCTGCCCACTCCTGGGAGAAAGATACTGCAAAATCCCCATTCCCTGCCCACTCCTGGGAGAAAGATACTGCAAAATCCCCATTCCCTGCCCACTCCTGGGAGAAGGATACTGCAAAATCCCAATTCCCTCCTCTCTCCTAGGGGAAGGATATTGCAAAATCTCCATTTCCACCCCACTCCAGGGGAAGGATATTGCAAAATCTTTATTCCCACCACCAAGCCAAGCCCACAGAACTGGTAGGGAAAATCTTTGAATTTCACCACTGACTTGTACCTTTGTTTTTTTCCTGCCCAAATCAGGGGTGGGTTCTAAATTTTTTTACTACCAGTTCTGTGGGTGTGGCTTATTTTGTGGGCGTGGCTTGATGGTCATGTGACAATTCTTTAGGATTTAGCGGAGGTACTGGTCTATCGCTTTTAACTGCTTGAAGAGCTGTACCGGTCTACTCATTTGTTTTTGGAGGCACCGGTCTACCACCACACTGCCTTTTAACATTGATCAGCTGTAGGGCGGCCCTTTGAAGCCCAGCAGCAAGAGTTTAAACAGTTTTTTTCCTTCTAGCCAATCAGCTGGGACTTGGGATGCAGCAATAGATTGGGGGTGGGGCCAAATAAAAGATAAGAATAACGTTGGTGGGGGGGTAGCGGGGCGGGAGGGCCCAGCTCCCGAACAAAGAGAACTGGTTCGGTGACATTGTATCATCACCGCTACTGGCTCAGCCGAACCGGGCCAAACCGGGAGGAACCCACCACTGGCCCAGGTGTAATACTTTGCTTTTCTCAAGTAGATTGGAGAAAGAAGGACAGCTCCTTTCTTCAACCTTCTTGTGAAACCAGCCGAAACCAGTGCCAGCATCATAACCCAGGCAAAATTATTCATCTTAATAACTAGTAATAGAATTACCTCTGATGGCGACCGCCAAAGATAATTACTTCACGAAACAGGCTACAGAAGGAGAACACGATTGATTCTTGCCTGCCTCGCCTAAAGAGCTGGAGGATAAACATGTGAACTAGCCACCATGACGCATTTCTCATTTGCTGTCTTAATACTTCGTTAAAGGCCAATTTATTTTGTACAGGATACATCCATCAAGAGCAACCACATTAAATCCCCTCTCTGGATGATAACATTTGAC
The DNA here is from genome assembly GCA_038048745.1 of Coluber constrictor foxii. Classification (NCBI taxonomy): domain Eukaryota; kingdom Metazoa; phylum Chordata; class Lepidosauria; order Squamata; family Colubridae; genus Coluber; species Coluber constrictor. Next base: position 11,882,601 of record CM075964.1, read on the forward strand.
TGAGGAAATGCCGGCCTTCCATAAGATAAGGAATTCCCTGCCATTTTTAAAGAGGAAGTTTAAACTTGCTCCACCAAGCGAACTAATCTTTGTTGTGTTGGGCTGAATTGTACAGAGACCGGACTGATCTTTTGGCCCTAAGCACTGAAAGAAATAGATTTCATAACGGTTTGGGGCCGAAGAATCATAATCTGAAGGTCTACCAAGATGAACCTTGAGCCCAAAACAATGTTTCATCCATCTTTTGTTATGTTTTTTTGTTCGGTACCCTGGACACCAACCTCGTCATTCACAAGTAAGGTACAGCTCGTTGGATGACCTATAACCTTTGAAAAATTATTAGCTTTCAGGGCAGCCAGGAATCAGCAGTTTTCTCTTTGCTGTGTGTGTGTGTTTTTTTTTACAAAGGAGAAAGCCAAAAAACAAACCCCACAGAGAATGTTATTTCTTCTGCTAAAGAAATCCATTTCAAAGTAAGGCAAGGTGTGGAAGCCAAAAAAAAAGGAACTTCTCGAGGTCTTTGAAATGTGGCACATAAAGGTAGTCCTCAACTTACAACGATCCATTTAGTGACTGTTCCAATGTTACAACGGCGCTGGAAAAAAAGTGATTTACGATCAGTTTTCACGCAACCATTGCAACATCCGCATAGTCCTGTGGTAAAAAAATTTGGAACCTTGGCTCATAGTTATGACAGTTGCAGTATCCAGGGCAGGAGTGAAATTCCAGCAGGTTCTAACAGGTTCTGGAGAACCGGTAGCGGAAATTTTGAGCAGTTTGGAGAATCGGTAGTACAAATTTTGTATAGTTTGAAGAACTGGCAAATACCACCTTTGGCTGGTCCCAGAGTGGGGAGGGAATAGGGATTTTGCATTATCTTTCCCCTGGAGTGGGGGAGGGAATGGAGATTTTGCAATATCCTTCCCCCAGGAGTGGGGAGGGAATTGGGATTTTGCAGTATCCTTCCCCCAGGAGTGGGGTGGGACTGCAGATTTTGCAGTATCCTTCCCCTGCCATGCCCACCAAGCCACACCCACCAAGCCACACCACACCCACCAAGCCACGCCCACAGAACTGGTAATAAAAAAAATTTGGATTTCACCACTGGTCCAGGCGTCTTGTGATCCCCTTTTGCAACCTTCTCACAAGCAACGGGGAAGCCAAATTCACGGAAGAACCCTTGTTACTAACTTCACAATTGCAGTGATTCACTTAACAACTGTGGCAAGAAGTGTCGTAAAATGAGGCGAACTCACGAAACAAATATTTCACAGAGTAACAGAAATTTGGGGCTCAGTTGTGGTCTTGTGGTAACGTTTTTCCCCACCAAACATTTTCATCCCATTGCTATAGCTATTGTGGCAAAACGTTGTGCCTGGATGCATTAAAAGTGGTAATGTAGTTATTATGTTGTTGGGTTTTTTTACGCATGCAGTCCTTTGCACTGGCAGTTAAAGTCCATTAAGTTCAATGAGGCTTAATTCCACGTTAAGTAATGCTGCCTAATTGTATTAAAGATACTAAATCAGATCAAATTATTCCCCTTCTACTTTCTAGATGTCCTGGACCACCGATCCTGGCAGGCTGGAAGTTGATTGAATGCATGATTTGGGAAGAGTGCTTATGTTTCTGAGAAGTGCAGTCCTCTGGGGCGATGCCTCAGCTGCAAAAAGCTGCCACTGAAATTCATTCCCTCCACATTCGGGCCTTTCTAAGCTGAAAGGAGGCTTTCCCATTTTTTTTCAAAAAAGAGAGAGGGGGGTGGGGAAGAAAAAGAGAAAAAAAGAGAGAGAGTGAGAAAGGGAAAGAGAAAGAGAGAAAGAGAAAGAGAAAGAAAGAGAGGAAGAAAGAGAGAAAGAAGAAAAAGAGAAAGAGAAAGAGAAAGAAAAAGAGAAAGAAAGAAAAAGAAAAAGAAAGAGAGAGAAAGAGAAAGAAAAAGAGAAAGAGAAAGAAAGGAAGAAAGAGAAAGAAAGAAAAGGAAAAAGAGAGAAAGAGGAAGAAAGAGAGAGAGAAAAAGAAAGAGAAAGAGAGAAAGAAAGAAAAAGAGAGAAAAAGAAAAGAGATTGAAAGAGAAAGAAAAAGAAAAAGAGAAAGGGAGAGAGAAAAAGAAAAAGAAAAACAGAGATAAAAGAGAGAAAGAGAAAAAAAAGAGAAAGAGAAAGAAAAGAGAGAGAGAGAAAGAAAGAAAGAGAGAGAGAGAATGGGGAAGCCAGATTCACTTAACAAGAGTGTTAGTAATTTAACAACTGCAGCGATTTACTTAACAAATATGGCAAAAAAAGGCATTAAAATGGACAAAACCCACTTAACAACAGAAACGTTGGCCTTAATTGTGGTTGTAAGCAACATAAATTTGGGGTTCAATTGTGGTTATAAGTGGAGGACTACCTGTAATCAATTGACTACAAAAATTGAACTCAAATTTGCTGTTGTTAAGCAAGACATTTGTAAAGTGTGTTTTGCCCCATTTTACATTTTCTTGCCACGGGCGTTAAATGAATCGTCACAGTTATTAAATTAGGAACCAAGGTCTTCAGTGAATCCGATTTCCCCCCATTGACTTTGCTTGTCGGAAGGTCCGAAAAAGGGGAATCCAACGTGACCACGGAATTTTTGCAACCGTCATAAATAGGAACCAGCGGCCAAGGATCTGAATTTTGATTACAAAGATCTCAAAAGGAATTTTAGCAAGCAAGCCACACCGAGCTTGCAAAAAAAAAAAAAAGAAATGAGTGAACCAGAGAAGAGATTTCAGTTAGATATTTCTGTTGCTATACAGGAAACTGTCTGGAGGCCAGAGTTAAGATTTAACCTAAGGTTTAATTTAACTTTAATTTAATTTAATTTAAGCTTTAATTTAACTTAAGACTGTCTACTGACCTCACCCCATTCCTAAGAGGTCTGTAAGGGGTGTGCATACTGTCCCTGTCTTAATTTTCCCTTTAATTGTATTCATTTTATGTATTCAATTCATGCTTATATATGTTATCTAATATGTACTCCACAAAATAAAATAAATAAAATAAATAAATGAGAGCACAGCAGGGAGAGAAAAAACCCTTTCCACGGCACAAAAATAAACCTACCGTATTTTCCGGCGTATAAGACGACTGGGCGTATAAGACGACCCTCCTCAGAGCCATTTAAGACTCGTCAAAACCTTATGGGCTGGTCTGCCTGGTTACAGGAGAATGAGACCCGGCGTATAAGACGACCCCCGACTTTTGAGAAGATTTTTGTGTGTTAGAAAGTAGTCTTATACGCAGGAAAATACAGTATATTCTGAGCAGAATTGGTTTTACCTCTCTTTTCATGCATGACTCATGGGGTGCTTACAAGATCTGACCAAATAAGAGCTTGGATGACCATCATCTTGATGGCCATCGTTGTAGAGCAGGGGTCTCCCAACCCCATGTCTGTGGACTGGCAATGGGCCACGGCATGCCAGAAACCGGCCCCGGAAACAAGTGAAGCCCCATCTGGGAGATGCAGGCAGCACACGAAACCACGTTCCCTCCGGTTCGCAGGAAAACCTCTCTCCACAGAACTGGTCCCTGATGCCCAAAAGTTTGAGGGCTGTTGGTTTTAGAGCAGGTGTGTCAAACTCGATTTTATTGAGGGCCGCATCAGGGTTGTGTTTGACCTCAGAGGGGCTATGGAGGCGGGGCCAGGGGTGTGTGTCACTCGTATCAGGAGCACCTGTGGTGGTCCGAGCGCTCTGCCAGTGAAAAGGGGCTCCCGAGCTCAGTTTTCAGCCGCAACAGCCTCTCGCAATTGTCTGCTAGCGAAAACGGGGCCTGCGGCCCTTCAGAGCTCAGTTTTTGTTGGCAGAGACACTGTGGGCCGGTCGTTCACTGTTTCCAGGGTGGCTCTGTGGGCCAGATCTGACCCCCAGGCCTTTAGTTTGACACCCCCGTTTTAGAATATGCCCTTTAAACTCCCAGAAAGCATTTTCGCTTGCACGGTGCTCTGTGCTTCCATCGGCCGTCCTGTACGGCAAGTATAAAAAGATACCACTGACAAAAAGACACTGTTCCTATGACTCATGAGAGGTGAAGTCTGTGAGTCACATACTACTTCAATGTTCCTTTTACACAGGGATTCAGAAAAAAATCCATATCCTTCCAATAATTGCTGGGTATCCTGGCCATTCCCCCACTGCTTGTCTCCAGTGGCTGCTTAAGGATGAACAGTCCATAACTACAGTAGTGGCCAAAATTGTGGAAACCTTTTGGGAAAAGTGTATTTTTGAGGTTTGATGGCTAATAGCACCCCTTGTTGTGTGTGTGGAGTTTCAAGATAATCCTATTCCACTGCTAGAATGGCCTGGGAAGAGCCCAGACCTTCACCCAATTGAAAATCTATGGAGGCGACTAAAAAAACTGGTTAGTCAGAAGCGACCCAGCAATAAAACCCAGTTAATAGAAGCCATCATTCAATCTTGGTTTCACATTAGAACAGCTGCAGAACTAAAAGACTTGGTTCGCTCCATGGGAAGATGTTGTAAGGCTAAAGGTTACCCAACTAAGTATTAACTGACATGGTGGTCATTTTTGTAGATCTTGTTTAATCTATGGTGATCATTTTTGTCTTATCTCGTTTTTTCTACCTGTTTCACTTTTCTTCTTTATACTATAACTGCTATTCTAATAGCAAATCCTTCATCAAAGTTACTGCATTACCTTCTTGATTAAATGATCTTTCCATTGATATATAATTTTATGGTACTACCTCCCCCCCCCCCAAAAAAGTGGTGTTATTAGCTAGTTTTAGAAAATACACTTTTCCCAAAAGGTTTCCACCATTTTGGCCACTACTGTACAGCACAGGTGGCTATAGATTCTGTGCAGCAGCACTGCGGATTCATCGGAAATACGTGTCTAATCCACCATAGTTATGTTCTATAACGAATGTGGCAAAACAGTGGTGGGTTGCCTCTGGTTCAGACCGGTTCACAAGAATCGATAGTAAAACTGGTAGAAGGCCACACGCACTGCCCCGGATGTCATCATCTGTGATTTGCGCATGCGTAAAAGCATCCTGTTGCAAACTGGTAGTAAAGTTAAGTAGAACCCACCCCTGTGGCAAACCCTTTCCTCTACTTATTCCTTTCCCTTGACTACGGGCCACAGAGTTTATGGATTGTAATTTTAGTATAGTTAGACCATGTGTATAATTGACAGATTGGATTTTATCATTAGATTTTAGTCATTTTATTATTTAATGCTAGAATTTTTAATTGTGCGTTTACGGAGTGTTTTTATATGTTCTGGTCTCTGACTGTAATAAACTAAACTGAACTGAGTATGCCCTTTGGAAATGTAATTGCTCACCGGGATCTAAAAGCCATTTGGAAGAACGGTGTGTAAATAATTCTTGTGTGTGAAGGAAAAGAATTGGATTTGCTTTATTACCGCTTCTTTATCTCAGCAGATAATAAGTGCAACAAGAATAATAAATAATAATAGCAGCAACAGTAAGAACAAGTCCTTCTAGTGATTGTACTGGCATTTTCCTTCGGTTGGGATTTCCAAGAGGCTTACATTCAAAGTATATCATGTTTCGGTTGATCTTGCCAAGAACGGCTTAACAATAATCAGGCTGTTTTTTCATCTCCTGCCCGACGAGGAGAAAAGTTGACTTCGGTCTTGCTCTCTTCGGAGAAATCTGAAAAGATAAGGATCGGTGAGTCAGGTCTGTCTCGTGAAGGCATTGTCTGGGTTGAGGGAAAAGATTAGATTAAGAGCTGGAAGGGGTCTTCCGGGTCATCTACAGATGTAGGGTGTCTTTCCCACAGAAAAGAAAACACCGGGAGCCACAAAACCCTTCCCGTGCCTGACTATTTCTTGAGCGGCCACAAAACTAGCATATGTAGTTGAATTAAACATTCTGTTTTTTTTCTGAAACTTTTCTTTTCTTGGATTTATCCATGGTTGGCCTACCGGGGATTGAAAAGCTCAATAAATCATGTGCCAGTGGGTGTTACACATTGGCGATTGTGACGCATATTTTGAGTGACAGGGAGCCGAGTCACTGAGCCACATGTGGCTCCAGAGACGCAGGTTGCTGACCCCTGCACCAAGGGAAGAGCATCTTCTGCACCAACCTGGCAACGACACGCTCTCCATCTCCTGAGGACCATCGCCAGGATCGGAGTCCTCTTCTGCCGGCATCTTGGGCAGTGGCTGAGACGGAGGCTCCAGATTCGTCGGCACCAGCGGCTTGGTGGTAAACAGCAAAGTGGCACCAGGCCCAGGCGCCTTTGGCAGCTGGAGGAGGCAGGAGCTGGCAGGCAGGGTCTGATTTGGGGCGAAGGGTGCCTGCGGGACAGAGCCCCCCCCAATCGTCGCCAAGCCAGAAAATGGTATCGGGGAAGAGAAGGAGTGGGTGAAGGATGGTCCTTGTGTGGAAAATTCATTCCACGGGAAAGCTTGAAAAGCAGGAAGGTAACCTAAAGAAAGGAGGAAGAGAGAACAGCCACACGTTAATCTGCACCCAGGGGAAGGCACCAACAAGAACTAGCCAGGAACCAGGGGTGAAATCCAGCAGGTTCTGACAGGTTCTGCAGAACTGGTAGCGGAAATTTTGAGCAGTTCGGAGAATTGGTAGCGGAAATTTTGAGCAGTTCAGAGAACTGGCAAATACCACCTCTGGCTGGCCCCAGAGACGGGTGGGAATGGAGATTTTGTGATATCCCTCCCCTGGAGTGGGGTGGGAATGGAGATTATGCAGTATCCTTCCCCTGGAGTGGGGAGGGGATGGGGATTTTGCAGTATCCTTCCCCTGGCACACCCACCAAGTAACACCACACACACCAAGCTACGCCCACAGAACCAGTAGTAAAAAAAATTTGGATTTCAGCACTGCCCAGAACCCAGATGACACTTGTGTAAATGAAAAAGGGGGAAGGGGGGGGGGAAGAAAAAAAAATGCTACTATATAAATGTACAATTAGGATGCGTGTGAAATCAGTAAAATAGAAAAGAAATTGAGAAGAAAGTATATATAAATAGAAAACCGGGGTTGCTCGGATGCCATTTTGGAAAATATTGAATTGAAAATAAATAAAACATTGGAGAGAGAATGGAAAGTGGAGTAGAGGGTTAGACAGGAGGGGAGAAGAGAGGAAGGAGAGAGAGAGAGGAGCAGAAGAAAAGAGTGACTTATGCCCGTTTTTCACTCTTAACAACCGTTGCAGCATTCCCACGATCGCAATTCAGCCGCTTAGTAACCGGTTCACACTTATGACGGTGGCAGCATCCCAGGGTCACAGGATCTCCTTTTACGACCTTCCCACAAGCTAAGTCCACGAGGAATCCAGGTTCATTTAACAACCGGGTTACTAACGTAACAGCTGCAGTGACTCACTTAATAGCAAGAAAGGTCGTAAAACGGGACAACGTTCACTTAACAAACGGTCTCACTTAACAACAGAAATTTGGGCCTCAATTATGGTCGTAAGTCAAGGACGACCGCAATTCACTTAACAACAGGGGCAAGAACAGTCGTAAAAACGGGGCAAAACTCACTGAACGTCAATGTAGCTCAGCAGACTAAAAGCATTGTGATTAACTCCAGCTGCCTGCCATTACTGTAAGTTTGAATCTCACCAGGCTGAAGGTTGACTCAGCCTTCCATCCTTTCTAAGGTAGGTCAATTGAGGACCCAGTTTGTGGGGGCAATAAGCTGACTTTGTATAAATATACAAAAGTATGAAGGCTATTGCTTAATACATTGTAAGCCGCCCTGAGTCTCCGGAGAAGGGCTGTATATAAATCAAATAAAAAAAATAAAATAAAATAAAAAGTTTCACTCAACGACATAAATTTTGTGCTCACTTGCGGCCGTTAGCTCAAGGAACACTGTTGTGGCCCCGTCCTCTGAGCCTATCCCATTGGAGGAAGGAAGCTCTGAGCATGAGGAAGAGGAGCCAGCCAGATCTCCCAGCCCCCCCCCCCCTCTGGCACCGTCTCAGGTGCCAGCTGAAAGAGAGCAAAGTAGTGGGGAAACAGGTGTCTCAGAAGAGAGTGAGAGAGAGACGTCATTCCTGGACGCACGTCAACGAAGGCGAGATAAGCGCTTGCAGCAGCTGAGGAGGCGTGCGAGGGAATAGACCTGAGTCACTGGACTTGAGTCACAGGACCAATGAGTCACTGGATCACACCCCAGAGACTATATAAGAGAGGGTGGTGGTCAGTGATCCCTGTGATGAACAAAACTCAATCTGGTAGTCATTGGGCCTGAAGCTGCTAAAAGAACGGATTTTGGCAAAGCTACGTATGTGATTTTCTTTCTGTGAACAATTAAAGCACTTGGCAGACAGTGTGAATATCGCTGCCAAGTTGGAGATAAGGACTGTGGTGTGTGCCAAGTGCTCCTTTAACCCTCGACTGGCTGTGTTTTTGTGGGTGTGTGTAGAGGGGGACAGATCAAACACCTGTAACACCATCTGAGGGTCTTTGTTTGCCTTCCCCCCCCCCATCCTTGAGGAAGAACAGCCCCGGACAGACCTTCTGTTAGGAGGTACACTCACCTGAGCTCCCAGCGGATGGCTGTAGTAGGAGGTGAGTTCCTACGTGATTCTGTAGGAAACCTTGAGGACACTCGGCTGCTCCGTAGGTCACAAGTCCGTTGCTTCCAGGCAGCGAGAAAAAGGTGGACTTACTGGGTGTAGCAGTCGTGTATTGGACACCGGGCAAGGTGTTGCCAGAAAGATGGATCGGGAAGTGAGACATCTCGTGTTGGGAATACTGGCCGTGCTGATGCATAGCAGGATGGCTATTTGGGTGGAAATAAGGAGCTTCAAGGTTGATTGTAGGCTCCAGTTGTTCAGGATAATTGCAGTCCACAGGAGAACTGGTGCTCAGGTAGAAGAAAGAAAGAAAGAAATTCACCGATTGTTGTTTAGAAGGCTATTGCTTAATACATTGTAAGCCATCCTGAGTCTCCGGAGAAGGGCTGTATATAAAGAGTCCTTATATCAGGGGTTTTAAAATTAAAGTTAAAAGTTTAACAGTAACAGTTGGAAGGGAATTTGGAGGTCATCTAGTCAAACCTCCTGCTCCAGTGGTGGGTTTCAAAAAATTTTTACTATCGGTTCTGGGAGTGTGGCTTGGTGGGCATGGCATGGCTTGGTGGGCGTGGCTTGGGAAGGATACTGTAAAATCTCCATTTCCTCCCCACTCCAGGGGAAGGAGCCTGGTGGAGCAGTGGACTAAAGCGCTGTTAAATAGCACTTAGCTGCCAGCTGCCTGCAATTACTGCAAGTTCGACTCTCACCAGGCTCAAGGTTGACTCAGCCTTTCATCCTTCCGAGGTAGGTAAAATGAGGACCCTGATTGTGGGGGCAATAAGCTGACTTTGTATAAAAAAGAACACCGCTTAGTGGGGGCCCGAAAGCCCTATTAAGCAGGCATATACAAAGGTATGAAGGCTACTGCTTAATACATTGTAAGCCGCCCTGAGTCTCCGGAGAAGGGCGGCATATAAATCGAACCAAGAAAGAAAGAAAGAAAGAAAGAAAGAAAGAAAGAAAGAAAGAAAGAAAGAAAGAAAGAAAGAAAGAGAGGGAGGGAGGGAGGGAGGGAGGGAGGGAGGGAGGGAGGGAGAGAGAGAGAGAGAAAGAAAGAAAGAAAGAAAGAAAGAAAGAAAGAAAGAAAGAAAGAAAGAAAGAAAATCTCCATTTTCTCCCAATCAGCTGGGATTCAGGAGGCTGAGAATAGATGGGGGCGGGGCCAGTCAGAGGTGGTATTTACCGGTTCTCCGAACTACTCAAAATTTCCGCTACCGGTTCTCCCGAACTGGTCAGAACCTGCTGAAAACCACCTCTGCCCTGCTCACATAGGAGACCTATACTAGGGATGCGAACGGCTGACCTTTCTGATCGACAAGCTCAGTGTCTTAGCCACTGAGCCACCTAGCCAAGCTAGGTCAAACTCAAGGCCTGGGGGGGGGGGGGGCACATCCAGCCAACAGGGTGCTTAGATTTGACCTGTGGGACCGCCCTGGAAATATCAAAGAATCAACCCGTGGTGCATCTGCCAGTAAAAATGGTGCCCGGGGGGATGAGGTATGCACAGCCTTCTCAGGCTCTGTTTTCGCTGGCAGAGGGCTAACAAAACAAACTCAAAACAATACAAAAGGAGAAATACTTTCCCTTTTGCATTTGACTATGCAAGAAGGGAACAGGAGAGGAGAAATGGAAAGAGGAAAGACAAAGGAGAAAATGGGAAGATGGGAAAAGAGCAAAGAAGGAAAAAAGAAGGAAAGAGGGGAAGGAAGGACAAAGGAGAAGGAAGGAAGGAAGGAAGGAAGGAAGGAAGGAAGGAAGGAAGGAAGGAAGGAAGGAAGGAAGGAAGAGAAAGGGCCATCTGGGAGGTACGAGCTGCCTCCGGAGTCTCCAGAGTCAGACCTCAGCGAGGCAGAAGAACAGGAGGAGCCTGTTCCCAGTGCGCGCATGCACAGAGCAGAAGGTAAGAACAGCTAAAACAAAAGGAACAACTTAGGACTAGGGCTTGGAGATGATTGGTCCCTCCCATAAGGCTTGAAAGAGGAGCAAAGGCATGTGGTCCTTTGCAGGAAGCAACACTGTTAATTCTGTACAGTTTAAAGTCTGAAGCTCTGTTTGATTCTGGACTGTGTGGCTTTGCCAATGAGGTCTTTGGCAGTGTGTCAAGAGAGATAAAGGTGGGTGATTATTAGCCTTATCCCGAAGGACTCTTTACAACTATGGTGGACTCATCTGTGAATGAACAGAATTCACAGCTGTTGCAATAAACGAGGTTTTTGGGACTACGCGTGTGTTTAACTGACTTAGGAAGCCTAAGTCAGAACACCATGAGCCATGGTGGCGCAGTGGTGAGAATGCAGTACTGCAGGCTATTTCTGCTGCCTGCAATTTGGCAGTTCGAATCTCACCAGGCTCAAGGTTGACTCAGCCTTCCATCCTTCCAAGGCCGGTTAAATGAGGAGCCAGATTGTTGGGGGGCAATAGGCTGACTGTGTAAACCGCTTAGAGAGGGCTGTAAAGCACTGTGAAGCGGTATATAAGTCTAAGTGCTATTGCTACACAGCAGTCCTTAACTTGCCACCATATGTAAGCCCAATATTACTGAATCATGTTGCTTGTTAAATGGGGTAACATGTGACCAGATCTGATTTTACAACCTTTTTTGCAGGGATCTTCAAACGATGGATCGTAAATTGACAACTATCTGCATTGCAGACTTCCCGATGCACTTTTTTAGATAAGAAAGGCCTGTGACCCATTTGGGTCCAAATTCCAAAGAAGAGAGCCGGAGTGTAATCCCTTTTTTCTTTTCTAGGGATGGGTCATTATTGCTCCCTGGGGGCCAATAAATGACCAGGTGACCCCCTTTTTTCCTGCTTCTGGGCTGCTTGTTTCATGCCCCCGTCGGAGTCTGAATCTGAGACGGGAGACGAACAGCTGACAGAGAGCGGGAGAGTGGGTCCGTTGGCTGTGGAGGAACTGGGGAAGGGCAAAGTCAGGCTGGGCAGAGCAGGGGAGAGGTAGAACAAAGGAGAGGGGGTTTAGATGAAGGCCAAGGCCCACCCCCTCCACATCCTAGGGCGTGCAGGGAAGAATGCAGAAGAGAGCAACACGGGTTGCATGGCTTACGAGGAAGGAAAGGGCCCCCACTTCCCTTCACAAGGCACACCTGGGGATGGAGTTTAAAGGAGAGGCAGTTGAGAGGGGCGTTTGTTGGGAACAAATGCTGAATTCATCTAGTGTTGAGAGTTGGGCCTGCATTCCTGGCATTCCTCCTGACTGTTTGAATTAGTGCCGTGCTACTGTGTGCTTATCTTGTCTTGCTGGAATTATTCTTTGCTTCTGGGACTCATTATCTTTGCCCTGCTAGAGTGACTGATTTGCAGTCATTCTGCTTACAGCGTTTGGACTGGAGTATCTGCAGCCAGAAGCTGTTGCAGGTTGGTGGGGAGAGTTTTTCTCCAGGCCGGAGAGTAAACATGAAGTTGGGGGCAAAGTTGGTGCCAATAAAGGGACTCATACCGGTTCTCTGGCTGTGTTCCCTTCGTGCCGCGCCCTGGGTGAACACAACTTGCTTACCTTTGATTCTGGACACTGTAAGTGAGGGCATCGCTGGAGCTGCTCTCCTGGCTGGAAGGACTGCATTCGCTGGCCAGGCTATCGTCCAGCATCAACGGAACGATGTGGTGATTGGAGTTAAAGGCCATGTTGAAGGGAAGGTTGGTCCTGCGAATGGGTGGAGGGCTTGGAATAGCAGGAAAGAGCTCTTCCCGGAGGGATCCTAAGCAACCCTGAGAGGTGGTGGCTTTGGTCTGGACGGAGTCATAATAGCTCATCTTGCCGGTCACCGAGGCGACTGCGAAGGAAGGAAGAATGGAGGGAGATGAAAGACAAATGGAAAGACCGAGGAGTTCCCAGCAATTGTTGGCAGGAAGGAATATTGAAAGAGCTCTCGCACCACAGTTCCCCAGATACATGTAGTCCGGTCACGGAACAACTCGTTTCTGAAGGATCAAGGAAAATATGAAATGGCTCAACTATTAAGAAGTAAACAGAGAATTCAGGGGTCAACAGAAGCTTTCAAGATGGAAATGTCAGGGTTCCAAGTAACACCTCCAACGAAAGAAGACTCCGAGGCTTGAATTTCCTCAAAGTTCCATTTTATTAGAGATGTCATATTGGCACATCTGGGAAAACCCGAATCTGAAAGTTTCCAGGTTTTCCCCACCCAAAGGAAAGTCCAAGCCCCTGCCCAGCACCCACCTATCCATCACATGGTCCAATCCAAGCACCGTCCCAACTGGAGATGTCTCCCAGTTACATCTCTCCAGGTGCAGGGCAAGATGTCCTTGACTCTCTGAGAAAGGAATGTTATTATGACTACATATCACCCCTGCTCCATACAATCCCCCCTCTCTGTTCCCCACAGTAGTAAATGTGGCAGGCCTGAAGGCCCAATGCAAAAGATGGCAAGAGACACAAGTGTGATGTTGGCTGGCTTTGCAACTGCACCTCTGTGACCCGCTTCCCAATCTCTTTTGAGGGGGGCATTGTAGCCTCCATTGATAATAGACCTCCCCAATTTATTTATTTTTTTATTGATCTCTTTTCCCCATTGTGTTTCTTTCTTTTATTCTTAACTGCCTCACCTCTTCCTTTCACAGCATAGTCTTTTATTTTGTTTTGGACAGTAAATAATTGTACTCTTCAAGGATGAAGACTCTGGAGGATTTGAAAGGGACTCGGAGGTTTTCCTTCCTTCCTCCCTCCCACCCTCCCTTCCTTCTCCTTCCCTCCCTCCTTCATTATTTTATCTTCCTTCCCTTTTCCCTTTTCCTTTCTCCTTCTTTCCCTTCCCTTCTTCCTCTTCCTTTCCTTCCATTTCTCCTCCTTTCCTTCCCTTTCTCCTTCTTCTTTCCCTTCCCTTCCCTTCCTCCATCTCCTTTCTTTTCCTTTCCTTTCTCCTATCCTGTCCTGTCCTTTCCCTTCTCTTCCTCTCCCTTTCCTTTCTTCCCTTCCTCCTCCACCTCTTCCCTCCCCTCCTTTGTATTATTTATATTTCACACTTCTTAACACCTATCTCCTTTGTAGTCTTTGGAAAGAAAGGCAGGCTCTTTAAGAACGAAAGGAATTTTAAATTTAATTTTAAAGGGATGAGCTCCCGTTCCTTGTCCCAGCTTCTGCCAACCTAGCAGTTCGAAAGCACATAAAAAATGCAAGTAGAAAAATAGGGGCCACCTTTGGTGGGAAGGTAACAGCGTTCCGTGCGCCTTTGGTGTTGAGTCATGCCGGCCACATGACCACAGAGATGTCTTTGAACAGTGATGGTTCTTGGGCTTTGAAACGGAGATAAGCACTGCCCCCTAGAGTCAGGAACGACTAGCACATATGTGTCAAGGGAAAGCTTTACCTTTAAAGGTTATGCATTGTTCCCTTTTTAGGCGTACACTACATTTTCACATTGACTTTTATCTCCGTAAACTTAAAACACTGTCCTCAAAATAAGTAAAATTGAGTTCAGGGACAAAAAGTAAATTAATCCAGAAAGTCATGCCTCTTGGAGGCAAAGACATATTTGAAGATTCTTCAGTCCTACAAGGAAGTTCTGAGATGCTCCAAATCTTTTCTTTAAAACAGTGATTTTTATTAAAGATTGAAATTACAACATCAAAAACTAATACAAGCTAAAACGGATAGAAGAATAAAAATTGGAAGTGACCGGAAAGAAAGAAAAAATAAAAATAGAGAAACAGAAAGAAAAGAAATAATATAGTAAAGAAAAAAAAATACATAAACAAAAGATTTCCTAACTTCATCACAAATATAAACAATCTCTGTAACATTATTACTGCTTAAATTATAGGAAACAGCCTCTTTTTCCCATATTTCTTATCTGCTAACAAATCCCTAAAGTTTTGTCATTTCAGTCCTGGAGTCTGCATTAATCCATTGAGGGTGACTAGCAATCATAATATTTATTTTATTTAAAAGATTTATACAGATACCCATCTCCTAACAAGTCCTGGGCAGCTCTAATCAAAAATTAAAACAAATATAAAAACCGTATTAAAACTCTTAACAATCCAACGATTTAAAAACGGAACAAAAAGAAAAAAACAACTTATGCCAAGTCAAGCTCCTGATATGTTGATGCCTCATCTTATTCCACCACTTGAGGAAAAAGTAAATATTTTTGGAGTTGAATTGAACTCTGGTCATTAGTAACAGGAGTTTTCTTTTTCTTTTTTTTTGCTTTGAAATGTTTCGCCCCGTCCAAAATGTGAATGTTATGGTCCTTAAAAGAGTGTCCTTTTTCTTTTACGGGAATGTATACTGCCAATTCTAGCCTTCTGGTATTGCTTCTCCTGTCCTGGCCATCCTCTTAGAATAAAATAGAGCTGGAAGGGACCTTGGAGGTCTTCTAGTCCAGCCTCCTGCTCTGGCAGGAGACCCTATACCCATGATGACGAACCTATGGCACGTGTGCCACAGGTGGCACACAGAGCCATATCGGTGGGCACATGACCTCAGCTCCAGCGCACATGTGCATGCCAGCCAGCTGATTTTCGGGCCTTCTGGGCCTACTGGAAGTCAGCAAACAGACTGTTTCCGGCCTCCAGAGGGCCTCCAGGGGGAGGAGGCTGTTTTTGCTCTCCCCAGGCTCCTAGAAAGGCTCTGGTGCCTGGGGAGGGCAAAAAAACGGGCCTACTGGGCCCACCAGCCCATTGCGTGCCAAAAGCGGGGGAAGCATGGGGGGGTCATGCACACATGCGCGGGGATGGGGCACATAGAATTATGGGTGTGGGCACACATGCATGCGACCCTCCCCATGCTTCCCCCGTGATGGCAAAAAGGTTAGCCATCACTGCCCTATACCATTTCAGACAAGTGACTGTCAGTCTCTTCTTAAAAGCCTCTAGCAATGGAGCACCCACAACTTCTTGTGGCAAGCGGTTCCACTGGTTAATTGTCCTCACTGTTAAGAAGTTTCTCCTTAATTCCAGGTTGCTTCTCTCTTTGATCGGTTTCCATCCATTGTTTCCTGTCCTGCCCTTTGGTGCTTGGGTGAAAAAATTGACCCCTTCTTCTTTGGGGCAGTCCCTCAAATACTGGAACACTGCTATCATGTCACCCCCTAATTCTTCTTTCCTCTAGACTAGCCAAAACCCAAATCCTGCAAGCTCTTCTTGGTTTCTCCAATGTAGACTTCTGAACACTCTTCACAGCACTAGACTGCATGCAAGTACATTATTCTTCATATGTTTTGGTGCATGATCTTTAGGGTGGACAAGTCTTACGTCTCAATGTGTTGGCGGGTTTGAAGAACACCAGTGTGTAGTGTTTTCCAAATATGGGTTCTTGGTGTTTTTCTGAGGCTGGCATTTTTCATGTAATGCTTTCATTTCTTTCTTCGGTGACATTAAAGCAGTGGTGGGTTCCTCCCGGTTCGGCCGAGCCGGTAGCAGTGACGATATGACATCACCGAACCGGTTCTCTTTGTTCAGGAGCTGGACGCCCCCCCGGCCCCCCTCCGTGTTATTCTTACCTTTTATTTGGCCCCATCCCCAATCTATTGCTGCCTCCTGAGTCCCAGCTGATTGGCTAGAAGGAAAAACACTGTTTAAACTGTTGCTGTGGGGCTTCAAAGAGCCGCCCTACAGCTGATCAGTGTTAAAAGGCAGTGTGGTGGTAGACCGGTGCCTCCAAAAACAAATGGATTGACTGGTGCCTCCGAAAACAAATGGGTAGACTGGTGTCTCCAAAAACGAATGAGTAGACCAATGCTTCCAAAAACAAATGGGTAGATCGGTGCCTCCAAAAACGAATGAGTAGACCAGTGCCTCCAAAAACAAATAGGTAGACTGGTGCCTTCAGAAACGAATGAGTAGACCAATGCCTCCAAAAACAAATGGGTAGATCAATGCCTCCAAAAACGAATGAGTAGACAGTGCCTCCAAAAAGAAATGGGTAGACTGGTGCCTCCAAAAACGAATGAGTAGACCAGTGCCTCCAAAAACAAATGGGTAGATCGGTGCCTCCAAAAACGAATGAGTAGACCAGTGCCTCCCAAAACAAATGGGTAGATCGGTGCCTCCAAAAATGAATGAGTAGACCAGTGCCTCCAAAAAACAAATGGGTAGACCGGTGCCTCCAAAAACGAATGAGTAGACCAGTGCCTCCCAAAACAAATGGGTAGATCGGTGTCTCCAAAAACGAATGAATAGACAGTGCCTCCCAAAACAAATGGGTAGACTGGTGCCTCCAAAAACGAATGAGTAGACCAGTGCCTCCCAAAACAAATGGGTAGATTGGTGCCTCCAAAAACGAATGAGTAGACCAGTGCCTCCAAAAACAAATGGGTAGACTGGTGCCTCCAAAAACGAATGAGTAGACCAGTGCCTCCCAAAACAAATGGGTAGATCGGTGCCTCCAAAAACGAATGAGTAGACCAGTGCCTCCAAAAAACAAATGAGTAGACCAGTACAGCTCTGCAAGCAGTTAAAAGCCTGGGAGACCAGTATCTCTGCTAAATCCTAAAGAATTGTTACATGACCATCAAGCCACACCCATAAAATAAGCCACGCCCACAAAACCAGTGGTTTCCAGGCCCGAACTGCAACCAGAGAGGGTTTTTTTTAAATTATTGCTTTAAATCTTGCAAATCTTGCATAGTGGACGGCGAGGTCTTGTCTTTGAGTGCATTGGTAGGGATGGTTAATTTTAAACTGATGATCAAGATTGACAAGAGGTGGAGGTCTCCCCTCACAATCAAGAAGCTGTGAGTTTGATCCTAAAATCTGTTATTATTACATGGAGCGGGACAGTTTAAGTTTGGCAGGTGAGGATGAAATTCATATATTTCATAGGTGGACTGTAAATCGAGTGGTGCGGTGGCCTAGAGGCGGAGCTCTCGCCTCACAATCAGGAGGTTGTGAGTTCAATCCTAGGTAGAGGCAGATATTTCTCTCTCCGGGAACGCTGAGAATATATCTGCTAAACAGAACTCCGCACTGGTGACAGGAAAGGCATCAGGCCAGTAAACACTCAGCTCCATTCAGTTGCCCTGACTCCCCCTCACCTCCCCCGGAAAGGGATTATGGAAGATGATGATCAAGATGGGATGAAGAATGGACCATAACATGAGTTTACCGTAACAAGTTAAAGCCTCCTTAGAAAAGCCCAAGGAAGTAGGGTTTCTCTGGGCTTTTTTTTTTTTTGAGTTGCCTGATCATCAGAGGCTTTTAAAAGCATTTTTATTCTTCAACCTTTTCGGATGAAGAGGTTGTAGAAAAAATGCTTTAAAAGTAAAAAAAAAAAAAGTTGGCCACGCCCATCCAGTCACATTAACCCCTCCCCCACCAAACCACGCCCACAGAACCGGTAGTAACACATTGTACATTTCACCACTGCAACAGAGGGTATAAATCCCACTCCCTCTCTCTTACCCATTGTTCTTTTTTGCCCAGGACCTCAAAACCATGTTGTCCTGTCCACCATTAAACCATCTTTCCATGCAGTCTCCATGTTTCCAGTGTCTTTCTCCCCACTGGGAACCGAACCCGGATGGACATTTCTTCCAACAATCCACGAGGAACAAACACAAAATGACATCTGTGGTTCGCTAACTGGTTGATGGACTTCTCCTACCCATCTAAAACAACGGTGTCTCCATTTCAGAACAGTCAAATTAAGCTACGGTTTTCAACCTCCCATCCAGGGGTGAAATGTTCCCAGATTGGACCGGATTGCCCGGTAGCGATCTTGGCTGTTGGTTCGGGAATCCGGAAGTGATGGCAGAGCAAAGCTCCGCCTACCCGCCCAGGTGTCATTACTTCCTGGTTTTAACTAGCCCGTGTACTTCCGAACCGGTAAGGAAGGTAAGTAGATTTCCCCTCTGCTCCCATCTCTCGTTTTTATTTTGCAAGAAAGCTTGAGAGACCTATAGGGAAAACTGAAAAGAAAAAAAAACGTTGCACATCTACCTGCCTGCCTTTTTTCTGTTTATTTACTGGTAAATTAAACGTGGGACAGGAATCCTAGCCATCCTTAAAAGATACGAGACGTAAGTTTTTTATAAGTGATTTATGGTTAGTATATATTTGACTTAGGGGGGTAAAATATAATGTTAGAAGTATTTGATAAGTGATTATATAAGATTTATGTTTAGTATATATTTTAGATTAATTTTATTTTATTCAATGCTAAAACATGTAATATCTTATCTGAATCTCACCTATATGCTTTTGTTTAATATTGATCGATATATAAGATTGATGTTTTGCTAGTAAAGGAAGCCAGGGGGGGTGGGGAGGGGAGGGAGGGAAAGGGAGGGGGTGGTAGATGGGTGGGGGGATTGGTGGGGGGAAAGGGGGATAAAAATTGTATTGTAAAATTTTTCAATAAAAAAAAAGAGAGACGAGACGAATTATCTTATGGTGCCATCTCATGGCTCAACATATTATTGCTGTGAATGCAGAGTCCTGACTTTCTCTAACTTGAAGCTCATCTGGATGTGTCTCTGGCACTAGGCTTGGTTGACTGTTGGTTATTTTGGGAAAAATAGGAGGAGGAAGAAATGTTTGGTATATTCTCCCCCTACCTTAAGTTATTTATAAAAATAATAAAGGCAGGATATAAATAAATACGGACATGTATACAATCCAGAAGTTGCAGCTGCTTCATAACATGACAGCCAAACTAGTTTCGTGGATAGATTCTATCACCGGCAAATAATACTTATTTTTATAGTTGCTGCACCAGTTGCCAGAAGTTTTCAATGTCCAATTCAAAGTATTGTTTATCTCCTACAAAGCTGTTCAGCACTGCCTTTTTTGGGGGGATATCTAAAAAAGCAGAGACATCACCCTGCCAATGAAAGTGTGTATAGTCAAGGCGATGGTTTTCCTAGTTGCAATTAATGGCTGTGAAAGTTGGATCATAAGAAAGGCTGAGCGCCAAAGAATGGAGGCCTTTGAACGATGGTGCTGGAGAAGACTCCTGCGAGTCCCTTGGACTGCAAGGCGATCCAACCGGTCAGTGCTAGAGGAGATCAACCCTGACTGCTCTTTAGAAGGCCAGATCCCGAAGAGGAAACTCAAATACTTTGGCCACCTAATGAGAAGGAAGGAAGAACTCACTGGAGAAGAGCCTAATGCTGGGAAAGATTGAGGGCAAAAGAAGGGGACGGCAGAGAACGAGTTGGCTGGATGGAGTCACTGAAGCAGTCGGCATGAGCTTAAATGGACTCCAGAGGATGGTAGAGGACAGGAAGGCCTGGAAAAACGTTGTCCATGGGGTCACGATGGTTCGGACATGACTTTGCAACTAACAACAATCTACGCCTATGTCTTCCTGGTGGTATAAAGGAATGCAGAGACCACCTTGGTGAAGAAATGGATGAACTGTCAGGCAAGGAAAGAAAATGACAACTGGGAAAGGGTGTGAAAGAAACTCAAGATAACCCTTCCTTAATTCTGTTTCACGTAAGAGAAAATTCTGCCGAATTGTCAAGATTCTATCATTATACCCTACAACAATAAAGTAGGAATTTCCTGGAATCCCTGTAGAATTCCACTATAATCTGGCTGTCATGTTGTAAATCAGCTGCAACTTCTGGATCGTATGTATGTATGTATTTAGATCCTGCCTTTTATTCTTTTGATGAGCCGTGCTGGCGCAGTGGTTAGAGGGAAGTATTGCAGGCTCCTTCTGCTGACTGCCGGCTGCCTGCAATTTGGCAGTTCGAATCTCACCAGGCTCAAGGTTGACCCAGCCTTCCGAGGTGGTTAAAATGAGGACCCAGATTGTTGGAGGCAATATATGCTGATATTGTAAACGGCTTAGAGAGGGGGTAAAGCACTGTGAAGCAATATATAAATCTAAGTGCTATTGCTATAAATAACAAGGTGGAGAATATACTCAATATTCCTTCCTCCTCTGATTTTTCCCCAAACAGTCACCTTGTAGGTGGGGTTGGGCTGAGAGAGAGTGGTTTACCCCAAAGTCACCCAACTCGGCACTAGAACTCAGAGTCTCCCAGTTTCCTGACCTGGTTTTCCTTAAAGACTGGGCAGGTTATCTTCTATCCCAGTATTACCATATTTTTTGGAGTATAAGATGCTCTGGACTATAAGACTCACTTTTTTGGTGAGGAAAACAAGAAAAAGAAATCTGCCTCTGCCTCACAGCAATTTTGCCTCATCGCAGAAAACAGCCTACTTTACTTTCATTTTCGTTTTCAGCATAGCTTGATTAGCACAAGGAAAAAACAAATCTGCCTCCCAGCAATTTACCTCCTTGCAGCAAGCAGCAGAGGCCCACACAGCTGAGAGCAAAACAGCTGAGAGTCGGAAGGCCAATCCGATCAACTTGTGCTAATTAGGCTGTGCTGAAGCTGAAACGAGCTGTTTGTTCTTGCTGCAAAGAGGTTAACTGCTGGGAGTCAGAGGCCAAAGGGTGGGGGCCAGTGGGTAGGCGGGGCTATATTCGGTGTATAAGACACACCTAAATTTTCACCCCCTTAAAAAAAAAGAAGGGGGGAAAGGTGCATCTTATACTCTGAAAAATATGGTAATTAAAGCCCAATTCTGCTTTAGATGCTAAGCTTAGATAAAGTTGGTCAAGTGCCTCTACCTGCTCAGATGACATCCAATCTATACAATGGATAAAGATGTTTTCTAGCTCCAAAGGGAGGGAGGTCTCCATTGAAACGAGGTTAGAATAGTTGGCAATTATCTTTGGCAATAATCTTTCCATCTAAAGAACAGTGCTGAAGACCTGAACAATTTCATCAATAAATCACATCTCACATGAGCTCAAGTTTATGCAACTCAGGTGCTAGCAGGAAGTTATTATATTTATTTTTCAACTAAATCCACACGCCGGCGATCTACTTCGAAACCTAAGGAAAAAGAGTGGATGCGAGGATAGATAATTCTTTTACGGGCATGCCAAAGGCTGCTCTGCAACCTTTCATCTCAAATCAAGGATCTCCAAACTTCGGCAACTTTTAAGACTTGTAGACTTCAGCTCCCAGAATTCCTCATCCAAGCCATCTTGTCTGGCGGAATTCTGGGAGTTAACCAGTCTTAAAATTGCCGAGCTTGGAGACACCCCCAATGCCTTAAATGATGAATATGCTAAACGTTTTATACCATCTACATTTCAACATCAATATGTGTGTAAAGAATGGAATGGAATGGAATGGAATGGAATGGAATGGAATGGAATGGAATGGAGTGGAGTGGAGTGGAGTGGAGTGGAGTGGAGTGGAGTGGAGTGGAGTGGAGTGGAGTAGAGTAGAGTAGAGAGTAGAGTAGAGTAGAGTAGAGTAGAGTAGAGTAGAGTAGAATAGAATAGAATAGAATAGAATAGAATAGAATAGAATAGAATAGAATAGAATAGAATAGAATAGAATAGAATAGAATAGAATAGAATAGAATAGAATAGAAAATATGGAATGGAAAGGAACGGAATAGAATATAGAATATAGAGTATAGAGTATAGAATATAGAATATAAAAAATGGAATGGAATGGAATGGAATGGAATGGAATGGAATGGAATGGAATGGAATAGAATAGAATAGAATAGAATAGAATAGAATAGAATAGAATAGAATAGAATAGAATAGAATAGAATAGAATAGAATAGAATAGAATAGAATAGAATAGAATAGAATAGAATTCAATTCTTTATTGGCCAAGTGTGATTGGACACACAAGGAATTTGTCTTTGGTGCATATGCTCTCGGTGTACATAAGGAGAATAAAATACTTCCACCAAAAATAAAAAGATACAAGACTTAGTGATAGTCAAGGTTACTAATAAGCTATCAAATCGTACTAGGAAATACATAAAAACAATATACTGTATTTTCCTGCGTATAAGACTACTTTCTAACACACAAAAATCTTCTCAAAAGTCGGGGGTCATCTTATATGCCAGGTCTCATTCTCCTGTAACCAGGCAGACCAGCCCATAAGACTCTGACGAGCCTTAAATGGCTTTGAGGAGGGTCGTCTTATACATCCAGTCGTCTTATACGCCGGAAAATACGGTAAATTGAGATATATAAGCGACATGGTTATAGCAATAAGTGGGAAGAGGTAGATACTATTAAGGAAGAGAAGATTAACAGTAATGCAGACTTAGTGAATAATTTGACAGTGTTGAGGGAATTATTTGTTTAGCAGAGTGAGGGCGTTTGGGGAAAAAACTGTTCTGGTGTTTAGTTGTTCTGGTGCGCAGTGCTCTATAGCGTCGTTTTTGAGGGTAGGAGTTGAAACAATTTCAGAGGAGAAATTAAGCAGCCTTTTAGAGGAAGGAGAACACGAGTGGTTCCACTGATGAGGTGCAACAGATCTCACCTGATGAGGTGGACAATGAGATGGAGGCTCCAGAATAGTTCACAGTTGCAGTACCCATTGTGACTGTGTTAGGTTGATGGTTTCCCACGTCAGACAGCGGAGTCATAGCCAAGACAGTTGTGCTGTAAGAAAAGAAAAACATTACGACTAGAAAGCAACACTGAAGCGTTTTTTCCGCTGCTTGATTCGTTGGATTTTCTTGTCTAGTGTGGAAAACAGAATTGTCTCTCTTCTTCTTGAGGGATCACCTGAAGAACACCCCAAAAAGAACAAGATGTTTCCTCTTTAATGAGGCTAACCCTTCTCGACTGATCAGGATTGATCAGAACAGCAGTGTCCTAATTTACTATAGCATTTTTTTTCCCTTCCAAATGAGTGGTGCAGTGGCCTAGAGCTCTCGCCTCATGAACAGCAGGCTGTGAGTTCGATCCTAGGTAGAGGCAGATATTTCTCTCTCTGGACACAGTGAGAGTTTATCTGCTGAAAAAAAAAACTCCGTGTTGGCGACAGGAAGGGCATCTGGCCAGTAAACACTCAGCTCCATTCCGTTGCCCAGACTCCACCCCGACCCGCAAGGGATTATGAGGACATGAAAATAAGATAACTTTTTTTTTGTTCCAAACCAGAATGAAATTACTTGGTCATTCGGGAAGGTTTAAATGCACCCTCTTTGTGGTTTCCTTTAATAGCCGATTTTTTAATTTGGATAATTAAATCATTAATCATTAAAAGCAAAGCTCCCCCCATCCGCCTGGGTATCATTACTTCCTGATTTTAATGCACAGAAGGTTCTGAGCATGAGCAGAAGGTCTACGCGTGCGCGGCGCATGCACTTCCGAACCGATAAGGAAGGTAAGTAGATTTCACCCCTGGCCAACAGATGTCCTGAAAGTAAGAGGCAGGATCTTCTCACCCTTGTGGCATTCGATGAGGATCCACTGGTAAAGCTGGCGCAGCGAGGGAGTATTTCTTATTGTTTTTCGCCATCAATTTTTCCATTTTCCTCCACTTTGCTCGGCGATTCTGGAACCAGACCTAAGAAAAAAAAGGGGGGAAATCTTTAGTCAAAGAAAGTTCTTGGACAGACAGGAGGATCCCTTGATCCAACCTCCTATGCTGGCTGGGAATTTGTACAGGTAGTCCTCGAACTTACAATTCATTTAGTGACTATTCAAAGTTGCAACAGCGGTGAACAGTGTGACTTGTGACACAGTTGTTTGGTGAATCTGGCTTCCCAATAACTTTGCTTGTGGGGAGGTCGCAAAAGAGGATCACATGGCCACGGGATACGGCAACCGTCGTAAATAGGGGCCATTTGCCAAGCATCCGAATTTTGATCACGTGACTGTGGGAATGCTGCAACGGTCGTAAGTGTGGAAAAAATGGTCATAAAGCACTTTTTTCAGTGACGCTGTAACTTTGAACGGTCCCTAAGTGGATCGCTGTAAGTTGAGGACTACTTCCACTGACCTTGTGTATTTCTAAGAACACAAGGGAAGAGATCCTTGCTTTATGAATGATTAACTTTGTATTGTTGTCCAGAAATATTGGATGCAACATTTCTGGATAACGATGTTCTATCTTTCTGCTGCTCAACTCACCATAATGCGCTGGGGTGTGACACCAACTGAAATAGCAATTTCTCGGCGCTTCTCGTTGTCAGGATAATGGTCTTCTTGGAACGTTTTCTCCAGTTCCTGTAGCTGTTCTGGAAATGAGGTCAATCAATTAACAAAATAATGTGAGAAAGTGTTCTGTCCCCACGCACACACACCAACAGACGTTCGAGAGTTAAAGACCAAACCAGCCGGCAAAATCCTTTTCCTTAAGATAACGGAACTTGTCAACAACCTAGTGGCTGCCTGCCAAGAGTTTATTATTTACAAAGAGGAGAGATAACTTCTCCCCACTTCTGATACATCAAAGGAAAGCAGCTCAATAATTACGGAGTCAATCAAGTCCAGAGATAATCCAGCAAAGTCTATAGCCAAAAGTCCGACAATGCAGAATGGCGTGGAAGCTTTCAGCTTTGTTCGTCACAAGGTTTGACTGGCCACCACGCTCCTTTTTATATCCTGTGGGGTGTGGTCCAGTGACTCAGCTAATCTCTGGCACGCCTTCCCCTCTACTGTGCACGCTTCTCCCTGCGCCACTGCCGAGGATCCAGCCAGCACTTATCTCCTTCGTCGCTGTCCACCTGTGGCTGCGGGGACGTGCTTGGCTCTGGGCCTATCTCTTGCCCTTCGGTGTCCTCCAGAGGCATTGCCAGAGAGAAGGGTCCTTACTAATTCCTCCCTCTCACTCTCAGAGTCTGTATCTGCCGATGACACAGGCTCAGGCAACGGAGCCACAACCGAAAGCAATCAGGAAGAGAAACGGAACTAGACAGTTAGGGAAAACATGAAAATTGGGAATTCATACAGTTCATGCACTTGTTGTGGTCTGCCACAGCCTACGGAGCTAGCAGTGGAATCGGACAGTGAGGAGGTTTGGGAGGAACATGGGCCAGTCCTGGAGTCTGGGGAAGGCTCGGACAAGGGCTCTGCGTCGGAGGCAGAGATGGGGCCAGGGCCATCTGGAAGTTATGTGTGGCCTCCAGAGTCAGACATGAGAGAGGCAGAGGAACAGGAGGAGTCTGTTCCTAGTGCATGCATGCACAGAGCTGCCAAAAGACAAGAGCAACTAAAGCAAAAAGGGTGACTCGGGAGTAAGGCCAGGAGATGATTGGCCCCTCCCATAAGGCTTAAAAGAGCAGCAAAGGCTCTTGGGCTCTTTGTAGGAAAGCAACATTACTAAATCTGTTGTCCAGTCGGCATCTCGTTTCTGAACTTCATGGGGCTTTGCCAAGGCCTTTGGCAGGGTTCCAAAGAAGATAAAGGTTTATGATAAGCCCGAAGGGCTTTTTCTGAAGGACTTGTTTTGGAATTAATTTGGACTAAGGTGGGAATGAAGTAATTCTCAGCTGTTATAATAAAATAGGTTTGTTTGATAGAAAAAGACTCATTGTGTCTTGTAATGACGAAGTGAGCCTGGATCACAACAGCACTATCCAAAATTAGAGCATATAACTACTGGTGCAAAGTCAATGAACTGGAGACTGCTAGACTCCCCAAGTTATGTCTACTAGAGCAAATAAAATTACAATCACAAATCTCCTGAATCACCAAACTAGCAAATTTTGTAAGAAGCTGTGGCTTTCCTGTCTCTTGCATAACAGGAGAACATTTCAAAAAAAAAAAAAAAAGAGCTGGCCAAAGATTTAAGGATACAGAAGCACAAAATGATGTAGCTAACCTTAGTAAGGTGGGTAACTTAAAATGGCTGAGCAAATACAAATGTACTCTTCAAGTAGACAGCTATTTGAAGTTACAACTACCAAAACATCTTAGGAAGATGTTTACGCGAGCGAGATTCGAGCAGCTTGACGCAATGGTCAGATATGGGAAATTCCATTCTATTTGATTGTTGCTTGTATAAGGGGATGAGAGACAGGTAAGATAAAGGTAAAGGTTCCCCTCGCACATATGTGCTAGTCGTTCCCGACTCTAGGGGGCGGTGCTCATCTCCGTTTCAAAGCCGAAGAGCCAGTGCTGTCTGAAGACGTCTCCGTGGTCATGTGGCCGGTGTGATTAAACTGCAAAGGCGCATGGAATGCTGTTACCTTCCCACCAAAAGTGGTCCCTGTTTTTCTACTTGCATTTTTTACGTGCTTTCGAACTGCTCGGTTGGCAGAAGCTGGGACAAATAACGGGAGCTCACCCCGTTACGCGACACTAGGGATTCGAACCGCTGAACTGCCGACCTTTCGATCGACAAGCTCAGCGTCTTAGCCGCTGAGCCATCGTGTCCCATGAGAGACAGGTGCCTTGGCCTATATGCCAAACAAAGGACCCACTGGGACCCCCATAACTTACTTTATATGCGGCCAAAACCTGAAAATAACATTTAACACAGCACAGTATTTAAACAATATGGCTCGGTTAAGATCTGCATACGTGGGACTGATTGGGGTCAATTGTAAGGGTGAAACCGAAATATAATTTTATGTCATTTTATTCTATTTTACATACTTATGTGTTAAGTTATATTGTATCTTATCCTATAAACTATTGTATTTTACCCTACTCTTAGATAGATAGATAGATAGATAGATAGATAGATAGATAGATAGATAGATAGATAGATAATAGATAGATAGATAGATAGATAGATGATAGATAGATAGATAGATAGATAGATAGATAGATAGATAGATAGATAGATAGATAGATAGATAGATAGATAGATAGCTTTTATTGCGGTCAGAGACCAAATTAAATACATATAAAAAAAGGGGGGGGGGTAGATTTTACAATTGTAAAAAGATCATGCGACAATACACCATGTACTACCTCAAATACAATCTATACTATCAATACTAGTGATCCTCTGCCATAGGAATTACCGGTCTCTTCCCCTGTTTTTTTTCCGCCGTGACTGCAGCAAAATTTTTTGCCACCTTTGAAGTTATATTAGGGTCTGCATCCTGGAGTAGGAAATAAAGGCTGAACAGATCAGGTGATCCAGGGAATCTCTGGGAAATAGGGGAAATGAATCTTGATCTTATGTCTCGGTAGTGGGGACATACAAATGTAATGTGAAACAGAGATTCTGGGGATCGGCCATCACATGCACAATAGGAGGATTTTACTCCCCCTGAAAGCCTACTGTCGAGGACATTCGAGGGGATCACATTAAATCTTGCCTTCATAAATGCGAGCCTATGTTTGACCCTACTCTTATTTTAAATTGTTTGCATTGGATTTTATTGGTGACATGTGTCTGAACCTTGTGCTTTGATATGGCCTATAGGCCAGTGGTGAAATCCAATTTTTTTTACTACCGGTTCTGTGGATGTGGCTTGGTGGGCGTGGCAGGGAAAAGATTCTGCAAAATCTCCATGCCCACCCCACTCTGGGGACAGCCAGAGGTGGCATTTGCCAGTTCTCCTCACTACTCAAAATTTCTGCTACCGGTTCTCCAGAACCTGTCAGAACCTGCTGGATTTCACCCCAGCTATAGGCTAATCATTAAAGCTATAAGAAAATGGTATGTGTTAATATTAATTGACTTTAAACACACATACATATCTCACCAAGAACTACTGTATTTTCCTGCGTATAAGACTACTTTCTAACACACAAAAATCTTCTCAAAAGTCAGGGGTCGTCTTACACGCCAGGTCTCATTCTCCTGTAACGAGGCAGACCAGCCCATAAGGCTCTGACGAGCCTTAAATGGCTCTGAGGAGGGTCGTCTTATACGCCCAGTCGTCTTATACGCCAGAAAATATGGTATATTTTTCTTTCCCTTTATGCCCCATGGCACAAAGATCTCACCATGAGGGGCAGCTGAAGCTGGCAAGAGAGCAGCTCTTGAAAAGATAACCTTGGTAAAGGAATAATGCAAGAGTTAAGATTTTGGGCTTGTCGGCTGGAAAGCCGGCAGCTCAGGTTCGAGACCCGAGCACCACGTGGACGAGGTGAGCTCCGGGTCCTCGCCTCAACTCCTGCCAACCTAACAGTTCTGAAAGCATGCAAACGCGAGTAGATAAATAGGTACCACTTCGGCGGGATGGAAACAGCACTCCGTGGCGTCACGCTTGCCACATGACCACAGAAATGTCTTCTAACAGCTCTGACTCAGTGGCCTTGAAATGGAGATTTGCACCTCCCCTCTGACTTATGGAGTAAAATCCGCAGGGGCTCCTTTTTATTAAAAGTATTATTAAGGGAAATTAAACAACCCTTGGGAAAAACAAAGGCATGAGGGGGGGAAAAAAAACTGGCAGAGGAATTGTGGGAGTTGAAGTCCTCAAGTCTTAAAGTTGCCAAGTTTGGAGACTCCTGCCCTATAACAATAAAGTAGTATTTCTGAAATCCTAGAGGGGCCCTTTTCCTGACCTGCCTAATGTAAACATCTGAGAGGAGAAGATAACCTTCAGTCTTTCAGCTCCTTTAGATACTGTATTTTCCTGCGTATAAGACTACTTTCTAACACACAAAAATCCTCTCAAAAGTCGGGGGTCGTCTTATACACCGGGTCTCATTCTCCTGTAACCAGGCAGACCAGCCTGAAAGGCTCTGACGAGCCTTAAATGGCTCTAAGGAGGGTCGTCTTATACGCCCAGTCGTCTTATACGCCGGAAAATACGGTAGATCCTTTTTACTGGCCACCTAGGTGGGAATTGGTGTGGCTGGGAGTGATTGCTGGTTTTGCAAAAGCTACAAAGTCAAGGCCGGGCTGGGAAGAAATCATTTTGCACCCAAAATAAATTCAAGCCGTTTGAAAAGGCTGCTACTAATGGCTTAAGGAGACAAACGCTACTTTTCATCTGCTCACCCAACTCAGGATGCCCACCTGAAAATTAAAAGAAGCTAAAAAATGCCCAAGGAAACCAGGGGACAGGGGCTTTGTTTCAAGATCTTCTGGTTACATGGGAGATTACAGATTAAGAGTAAGAGAGTTGGAAGGGACCTTCGAGGTCATCTAGTCCAACCCCCTGCTCACCACGCAGGAGAGCTGTACGGGGGATTCGAACTGCCGAACTGCCGACTTTTCTGATCGACAAGCTGAGTGTCTTAACCACTGAGCCACCTAGTCAGGCTTACTAGTCCTCGACTTAGAACAGTTTATTTAGTGAGCAAAGTTACAACGGCACTGGGAAAAAAAAGTGACTTATGACAATTTTTCACAGTTACGGCCGTTGCAGCCTCCCCGTGATCAAAATTCAGACGCTGGCCAACTGACTCATACTTATGACGGTCGCAGCGTCCTGGGGTCGCACGAACCCCTTTTGCGACCAGAGTCGATGGGGGAAGCCAGATTCCCTTCACAGCTTTTGTTACTAAGTTAACCCACTGCAGGGATCCACTTAACAACGGTGGCAGGGAAGGTCGTTAAAACGGGGCAAAGTTCCACCCAATGAATGTCTCACTTAGCGACCGAAATTTTGGGCGCAATCGCGGTCCTAAGTCGAGGACCGCCTGCGGTACCAAATTACACAAACCAGACAAGGATCGGCTCTGCGTAACTTACTAGCGTTGTAGAAAGTCCGTGTCTTCTTCCGAGGAGGTAGAGCAGGTTTTTTGGCGATTTCTTGCAAATCGGAATCTTCCCGATCCTGAATTCCAGCCGCCTCGCCTTTGGATACCAGAGCCGAACAGTGCCTGAAAGGAGGCTGGCCGACGTTACTCGCTGTAGCACATCTGGCTGACCTGCGTGTGGGATTGAGGTTCTGGTTAACATCTCGATTTTGTTCGTTTTCCAGCCCGACACAAGACGCGTTTTGGGAAAGCCTTGCAAAGACCTTCTTTTTTATCGTCTCCTTTTCGGTCACATTCAAGTTGCCCATGTCTACTTTTTCTTCTGATTCGGAAAGATGGACAAAGTCTTGGTTATGCCCAGTTTCGGAAATTGGAGGCTCAGTGTTCATGTCCCTAAAACTGGCTGTTCGGTTGGAAGGTTGGTAGAAAGCGAGCGGATGAGAATCTAACGACGTCAGCGGTGCAAGATGGGATTCCGGCTTGGGATCTCGATAGTACTCTCCGTCTTCTTCCTCCTTTGAAACTTCAGGGCTCCCTTCTTTTTTCAGGATCTTTCTAGGTGGCTCACCCAGGGTCTCAGCGTGATCCACGGAGCCAAGATTGCTTTGAGCGCTAACCTCATTCATGAGGTTTTCATTTGGAGACAACTGTTCTGTGCACAGAAGTGACTCACTTGCTCCTTTCTCTTCCAGCTCCTTAAATTTGGCCTTGTACACTAATGAAGAAAGGACCTCATGTTATCATCAAGACCAGAAAACCAATCAAACAAGCAAACAAAGATTTCAATTTTAAAATTCTAAAGTGGAAAGACAGTAGAAGACGACGGAAGACCAAGTGAATTAATGCAGCCCAGGGATCTGCAACCTTAAGAGCCATTTGGACCCGTTTCCCACAGAAAAGAAAACACCGGGAGTCACAAAACTCTTCCTGTGCCTGACTATTTCTTGAGCAGCCACAAAACTAGCATACATAGTTGAATTAAATGTTCTGTTTTCTTCTGAAACTTTTCTTGGATTTATCCATGGTTGGCCTACCGGGGGTTGAAAAGCTCAATAAATCACGTGCCGGCGGGTGTCGCACATTGACGGTTGTGACACATATTTTGAGTGACAGGGAACCACAGCAGAGGGCTGAAAGAGCCACATGCGGCTCCAGAGCCTCGGGTTGCTGACCCCTGCCCCGGTGGCATAGACTGAGATTGGGAGTTTGATTTGGGAGTGCGATTTATGGATTTCTACCCTGGGAAAGGTCAAAATAACCTCAAGGGAAGAGCCTCAGATAGCTTGACGGGCTAGATAGCCTGTTATTAACACCCAGCTGTCTGCAATTATGCGAGTTCGAGGCTCAAGGTTGACTCAGCCTTCCATCCTTTCTAAGGTAGGTAAATTGAGGACCCAATTTGTGGGGGCAATAAGCTGACTTTGTATAAACATACAAAAGTATGAAGGCTATTGCTTAACGCATTGTAAGCCGCCCTGAGTCTCCAGAGAAGGGTGGCATATAAATCTAATTAAAAAAAAAAAAGGGATACCGTGTTTCCCTGAAAATAAGACCCTGTCTTATATTTCTTTTGAACCCCGAAATAAGCACTTGGCTGTATTTTCGGGGAGGGTTTATTATTTTGGGGGGCGTGGAGCAAGACGGGGCTCCTCTTGCCGACTTACCTGATTTCCAGCTCTGTCTCCCTAACCCTAACCAGAGGAAATAGCAGGGACCGGCTGCGCATGCGTTTAAATATTTTCGGCTTATTTTCGGGGGGGGGGCTTATTTTAGCAGATGCGCTCAAAAGCCCGATTGGGCTTATGATCCAGGGAGGTCTTATTTTTGGGGAAACTTGGGTATATTCAATATATGTTGTGATCTGTCACGAGATACGGCCAAAATCGCGTGTGCACTTCACATTTAAACCATCTCCTTATCAGGAACCCAAACTCTGATTGAAACATTTAATGATGAAATTGCAAAAAGCATGATCTTTAGGGGGGGGGGGAAACAACTTTAGAGTCAGAACAGAACAGAGCAGAAACTGAACAGCAATAGCGTTTAGACCATCCCCATGTTTTACAACACTCTCTGGGACTGCTTACAATGTCAGAATCTTGCCCCCAACAACCCAGGTCCATGATGGCGAACCTATGGCACAGGTGCCACAGATGGCACGCATAGCCATACCAGTGGGCACGCCAGCTCAGCTCTGCCACATGCGCCGGCCATCTATTTTCGGACCTTCTGGGCCCACCAGAAGTAGGGAAACAGGCTGTTTCCTGCCTCCAGAGGGCCTGGGGGATGGTGGGGAAGGCCCGTTTTACTCTCTCACCTGCTCCAGAGCCTCTCTATGAGTCTGGAGAGGGTAAAAACGGCCTTTCCCATCCTCTCCAGAGGCCCTCTGGAGGCCAGAAATGGCCCATTTCCCAACTTCTGGTTGGACAGGAAGTGACTTTTTTGCTGTCCCCAGCCTCCAGAGACTCCTAGATGTATAGAGAGGATCTGGAGCCAGGTGAGAAAGAAAAAGGGGCCTACCGGGCCATTGTGTGCCAGGAGTGTGGGGGGGGGGGGGAGGAGGTTGTGCATGCATGTGCAGGGGGCCCCGCATAGAATTATGGGTGTGGGCACGCGTGTGCGTGAACCTCCCCTGCCCCCCCCCCTCCTGGCACGCGATGGCAAAAAGGTTAGCCGTCACTGACCTAGGTCCTCATTTTACCGACCTAGGAAGAATGAAAGGCTGAGTCTACCTTGAGCCAGTCAAGATCGACTGGCTGCTGGGCCCCTATGATTGAAGCTTTACTCTTTTTCTGTGCATTGCATATAGGTGTCACATGTAAAGCAGGAATGGGAGCTTGGATTATCCGGATGCAGCCCTCCTGTTGACCTTTTTGTGATCCTAGAAGGGTGAAATGCACATTGTCCGCCATCTCGTTCTTAGAGAGCCACCCACCATGGCTTGTAGGTCTCAGGGACCCCAAATGGCAGAGGCAGGGATGAAATCCAGCAGGTTCTGGAGAACCGGTAGCGGAAATTTTGAGTAGTTCGGAGAACCGGCAAATACCACCTCTGGCTGGGTCCAGAGTGGGGTGGGAATGGGGATTTTGCAGTCTCCTTCCCCTGGAGTGGGGTGGGAATGGAGGTTTTGCAGCATCCTTCCCCTGCCACGTCCACAGAACCGGTAGTAAAAAAAATTTGGATTTCACCACTGGGCAGAGGCCTAGGCTCCCTTGAAAGAGGGGAAATTTTGCAGGAGGACTGCAGCAACTCCATGCAAAGGGCAAAACTTAGAAAATGCAACTGTAGGGAACAATGGGACAGAAAGTTTGGTACTAAGACTGCATTTTTCTGGCCAGCCAACATCCTGGCTTGGATGAGAACCCCAGATTTGAAGGAAGGGGGGGAAATGACTCTGTAAACCGCTTAGAAAGTGCTGTAAAACAGCGGTATGTAAGTCTAAAGTGCTATTCCTCCTTCTGGCTCTGTTCACAGAAGAGACCAACAAATTGTTCTTCGTCCTTCTAATTCAGGGGTTCCCAACCTTTTCTATACTCAGCACCCCTCAAATGCTCCCCATGTATTCTTGCACCCCTTTAAAAAAATAAATAATTATAGGCACATTAGAATTATTCACATATACACTCTAATTTTGAAACTCCTCCTTTTGGGCCCCCCCTGGAATATTGTTGGGAACCCCCTCTGGGAAGGATAAACTTTGCTAAAACTAAACAAAAAAAAGGTTTTTTAATCCCCTTGGAAAAGGAAAGGAAAAGCTTTCGTCCTTGCGACACAACCAGGATAGCCAAGGCTCCGTTCCCCAAAACCTGAGAGCTGCTCACCCACATCACTCCAAACTGTGGCTGGGCTTAATCCGGGTTTAAGTCCCCAACAAACCACTTTGTGCGCTTTTTGGTCGAGAGTTCCCAAAGTTAGGCTGCAATTTCGTTCTTTTGCAAGGAAGGCGTGGCGGAGGGGTTCACACAACCCCACTCGGATCCTTGCCACGGGGGTGGGAGGGGGTGCAGCCCACAGCCCCTGGCTCTCAGCTCTTCGTGGTGGTGGTGGTAGTGATGGGGGAGCTTGTGGGACCCCTCCACACAGGATCCTCCCCGTTGCAAAGCAAGAGCACCTTTCCCACGCTATTGCAATGGGGCACAAAACTCGGTCCCTGGGGTTCTTAGCCAAAGCGTCTTTCCTAACTGGACGGGCGCAGGGGAGGGGGCTCAAGGACCCTATTTGGGGGGAGATGGACAGGGGAACACCCCCCCCCAAGGAGTTGCGCCCCTCGCCCAACCATTCGTAAAGCAGCCACGCAAGAAAGAGATGTCCGGGGGGAAGAAAAGGGAGAGGCAAAGGGGGCCCCCTCCGCGTTACCCGCATCTTGGTGGGGGAACCGCTGCTGCGCGGCCAGCCCGTCCATCGCCGTCCCCGTTCCCAGCCCAGGACTCCGCGTGCGCGCAGCAGCAGCAGCCGCCGGGAAGCCCGCGAGATGCGACCCCGCAGCCAGGAGGCGGCAGAGGACGGAACGGATCAGCTGGGAGGCTTCATTAAAGACACCTGGCCGGCCAGATGTTCGCTGGGGGCGGGGGGGAAGAGAGAGAGAGAGAGAGAGCCGTCCTCCTCTGTGCTAGCAGCGCGGAACGGGACAGGTTGTCCGGCTTTGGGGGGGGGGGTTTGCTCCCCGCAGCCCCGTTCCCGGGCGCAGGTGGGTGGGCGAGTTTAGCAACAGGTCAAGGATTCCCCATTCCCACCCCACTCCAGGGGAAGGAGGGGAGGATATTGCAAAAGCCCCACTCCCACCCCATTCCTGGGGGAAGGATACTGCAAAATCTCCATTCCCATCCTACTCAAGGGGAAGGATATTGCAAAATCCACATTCCCACCTTACTCAAGGGGAAGGATACTGCAAAATCCCCATTCCCACCCTACTCCTGGGGGAAGGATATTGCAAAATCCCCATTCCCACCCTACTCCTGGGGGAAGGATATTGCAAAATCCACATTCTCACCCCACTCCAGGGGAAAGATATTGCAAAATCCACATTCCCACCCTACCCAAGGGGAAGGATATTGCAAAATCCCCATTCCCACTCTACTCTAGGGGGAAGGATATTCTAAAATCCCCATTCCCACCCTACTCCTGGAGGAAGGATACTGCAAAATCCCCATTCCCTCCCCACTCCAGGGGAAGGATACTGCAAAATCCCCATTCTCTCCCCACCCCAGGGTAAGGATATTGCAAAATCCCCATTCCCACTCTACTCTAGGGGGAAGGATATTGCAAAATCCCCATTCCCACCCCACTCCTGGGGGAAGAATATTGCAAAATCTCCATTCCCACCCCACTCTAGAGGAAGGAGACTGCAAAATCCCCATTCCTACCCCACTCTGGGGCCAGCCAGAGGTGGTATTTGCTGATTCTCCGAACTACTCAAAATTTCCGCTACCGGTTCTCCAGAACCTGTTGAACCTGCTGGATTTCACCCTTGCTTCTGGGAGTTGAAGTCCACAAGTCTTAAAGTTGCCAAGGTTGGAGATCCCGTTTTAGGCTGCGCAAGAATGTTGCACAATTTATATTATTTATTTTAGAAACTTTATATTGCCACCTGCTCGTGCCTGGAGACTAAAGGCGGCTTTCATGGGTATAAAAACCTAAAGAAAAAAAGGAAAAGGAAAAGGAAGGAAGGAAAATGAAGGAAAGAAGGAAAGAAAGAAAAAGAAGGAAGGAAGGAAGAAAAGAAGGAAGGAAGGAAGGAGGGAGGGAAAGAAGGAAGGAAGGAAGGAAGGAAGGAAGGAAGGAAGGAAGGAAGGAAGGAAGGAAGGAAGGAAGGAAGGAAGGAAGGAAGGAGAAAGAAAGAAAACAAAAATAATAAAATAATAAATTAGCAAAATAATAAAATAACTCCACACTCCACCCCCATGACAACACACAACAAAGGTGATCCTGGCTGATCTCCAGACAATGAAGCAAACTTGGAAGTGGGACAGGTAATCCTCGACTTACAACCATTCATTTAGTGACCGAGGTTCAAAACAGGGAGTTTTGACCTTTTTTCCATGCTCACGACTGTCACATGATCAAAATTCACTGGGCTCCTGGCACGTGTTTAGGAGAGTCACCATGTCCGAGGGTCGTGTGAGATCATCTTTTGACATCTTCTGACAAGCAAAATCAATGGGGAATCCAAGGTTCACTTAACAAATGTGGCAAGAGAGGTCATAAAATGGGGCGAAATGCACTTAATATCTGCCCTGCAAAGCAACAGACATTACAATTGTGGTTGTAATGCGAGGACTGTCTGAGAGGCTGCGGGAAATCCCATTTTGCTAATAGCCAGAATCTCTCAAGGGAAGTTTCTGCATGATGGAATGTCTATGGATCTGCCAGGGATCTCTGCATGATCCACTGCTCAAGGATCTCTTTTTTTCAAAATGTAAACTGCTTTGGAATCCCATCTTGAGATCATCCAGGTGATTCCATAGACGGGCGGATCTTATGTGCCTGACACAACCATGGTTTTTTATGAATTACAAATATTGTTATTTCTTGAAATTACGTTTCAGTTATTGAACAAATTAAAAAGCGAGGAAGTGGGTGCATTTAAGCTTAGAAGAGAGTGCGAAGGCAGACTGGCATTTAAGATGGGCAGCTACTCTATATGAACGTTTTTAATAAAACAGGTAGTCCTTGGCTTACGACCATAATTGTTAAGGGAGACAGTTTGTTAAGTGAACTTTGTCCCATTTTACGAGCTTTCTTGCTAGTAAGCGAATCCCTGCAGCTGTAGTAACACTATTGCGAAGCGAATCTTGGCTTCCTCATTGACTTTGCTTGTCGGAAGGTTGCAAAAGGGGATCTCGTGACTCTGGGACATTGCAACCGTCATAAGTTCATGCCAGTTGCTAAGCATCTAAATTTTGATCACGCAAAATGGGGTCATGCAATCGTTGTAAGTGAAAAAGAATCATCGGTTATTTTTTTCAGTCCCATTCCAGTGTCAAATTATCACTAAACAAATGGTTGTAAGTCTACCTGTGCATAGAATGAGAATCCTACCATGGGTACCATTTTGTGGGATCATCCCCCCAACATTTTCTGTCCCCGTCAACCCAAAAAAAGATGACTTCCTCATGCCAATCAGGTTGCTGTTGATTCCTTCTGTTGGGGATCAGTTGGGCTTGGTCATATAACCTCACTGGCAAAGGGAAAACCATGGTTGCCCTCTTAACTCTCATCCAACATAGACTCCTTAACCAGGTTGATGGCTAACCATGATGCCTGTTGTCCAATCCAGGCCAACCACCATTTGTATCCGTGGAGTTGAAGATCTGACTCATATATTATTCGATTGCTATTTGTATAAGGGGGTGAGAGATAAGTACCTTGATCCACATATTAAATGTATGGCCCAGTGGGAGGCCCATATTATAACAACATACCTCATGCATGGTCAGAATCTGAAAAGGACATTTAATATAGCACAATTTCTGACTAAAATGTCCAACTGAATTGGCCTATGTGGGCCTGATTGGGTTAGATTGCAGGGGTGATACAGAAATATAATTTTATGTCGTTTTAATCTATTTTACATATTTATGTATTAAATTATTGTATTTTACCCTATACCTATTGTATTTTACCCTACTCTCATTTTAAATTGTTTGTATAGGATTTTATTGGGAACATGTGTTCCCTTGTATGTTGATATGGCCTATAGCCATGATGGCGAACCAATGGCACATGTGCTACAGGTGGCACATATTGGCGGGCACACGAGCTCAGCTCCCGTGTCCATATGCGTGCTGGCCAGATGATTTTCAGGCCTTGTGGGCCCATCAGAAGGCTGTTTCCTGCCTCCGGAGGACCTCGTTGGTGGTGGGGAAGGCCCGTCTTTCTCTCTCCCCAGGCTCCAGAGCCTTTCTAGGAGTCTGGGGAGGGCAAATGGGCCGTTTCCAGCCTCTGGAGGGCCCCATGGGGGGGAGGCCATTTTCGCCCTCCCCAGACTCCTAGAAAGGCTCTGGAGGCTAGGGAGAGCAAAAAAAAGGACCTACCGTGCCATTGCGCACCAGAAGCGGGGAGAACGGGGTGAGTGGGGGTTGCGTGAACATGCTTGGGGGCAAGGCGCAGAGAATTATGGGTGCGGGCACGTGCGCGACACCCACCCACCCCGCACGCAATGGCAAAAAGGTTAGCCATCACTGGCCAATAGAGATAAATAGATAGATAGATAGATAGATAGATAGATAGATAGATAGATAGATAGATAGATAGATAGATAGATAGATAGATAGAGTGGGTGGGTGAGTGAGAGTGAGTGAGTGAGTGAGTGAGTGAGTGAGTGAGTGAGTGAGTGAGTGAGCAAGCCAATAAGGAGGGAAAACCACTCCAGGTTCGGACAACATGTGTAACCACTGGAAACTCAAGGAGCAGTTAAGGAGCCATCTAGGACAGGGTTAAGATGGCAGATGGGTTTTCATGTGGCACTAAGCCAAGATTCATTTAACTGGCTTTCTGAATGCGCCACACTGGGCCATGGGAAATGCAATGCATGAACCCATTTTTCACATTCAGCTAGGAAATTAAATCTGCAGTCTAAAAAAAACAGTGCTTTGAGAAGAAAGGCCAGGGGTAAAGAGCTGGAGTGAAAAAAATGGAACTTTTCTTACTATGCAGGTAGTCCTCGAGTTACGACCACAACTGAGTCCCAAAATTTATGTTGCTAACTGAAACATTTGCTAAGCTTGCTTTCTTTTAATACAATAGAACAACAGAGTGAGATGGGACTTTGGAGGTCTTCTAGTCCAACCCTCTTCAAGCAGGAGACCTTATCTTTCCATGCAAGTGGCTTTTGTGGTCTCTTCTTATACACCTCCACTTATGGAGCACCCATGACTTCAGAAGCCAAGCCAATAACTAGAAGTGTCGCAGCGAGACTAGCTGAAAAATAGTGGGCTTCAATGAACCCTGCAAAAATCCAGCCAGACAAACTGCCGTTGGGGGCGGTGTCTTCGGATCAGAACCATCCTGTAGTGATGGTGAAGAAGGAGATGCGCCTCAGACAACCAAGAGGAACAGGCAAGTTCCTTGAAAGGTCAGACAGCTCTTCGAACCAGCGGCAGGGGTAGCGGCCATTAAAAATGACTGCTTTGAAGCTGGGGCAACAGGAATAAGATTTTGTGCAGGAGCGGTGTCTGAATGGAGTACTGGTACCAGGTGAGTGATTGGCCAACTCACAGGTAAAAGAGGAAATTTCTTTAAAAAAACTTTACAAAGTGTCCTGGCGAGGAAATGGCATCTAATTGGCACCTGGGAAATAGCACCTAATTGGCACCTGGGAATTTTAATGGAGGGAAAAGAACAAAGAGGAAGTTAAAGTACTAAAGCCCAAAAAAGAAAACTTTGTATTTGGATTTAAAATTGGATTTGGAGAAATTAAAACTAATACAAGAAAAAGAAACCTGAGGGACAGTGTTTTTTAATGAGGATTCGAATTATTTTTGACAAGTTTTGATATTTGAAGGAAGAACAAAGAGGAAGTCAAAATATTAAAGCCCAAGAAAGGAACTCTTACAACTGGATTTAAAACTGAACTTGGAGAAATTAAAAACAATAAAAGGAAAAGAAAGCTGAGAGGAAGTATTCTTTATGTGGATTTTAAATACTTTTGTAAGCTTGATACTTTGTTGTTCTGAGAATGGTGGATTGGAGAGAGACATCTGCTAGTGGAAAGAAAGCACTACAACAATTGGCCTGAAAATTGAAGGAAATAACAGCAGTGACCTTGATCACTAAGAGAACTGTGAGAAACTTTAAGGAGTATTTGTTTCTTTTTAAACTGCTCGGTCTCAACTTTTAAAGGAGGTGAAAAATAACAAAGCTTTAAATTGGAGTAGATTGGATAAACATTTGAAATGGATATTATCTGGAAATAAAAAAGAGACTATATGGACTTAAATCTTAATTAAATATGTTAAAATATCAATAGTTTTTTTTAAATTGACAATATGGAGCCTTGAATGTGTGAGGAATTAATTGAGAAGCTTAAAAACGTGTGAATCGTTAAAGGGCAATAAAAGTCAAACTTTGTTATAACACACAAAACAGGAAAAAGAGAATATAAATGAGAAGCAAAATAATATTGAAGGAAAAGGAATTGAAGGTAAAAAGTTAGAGGATTACACTGGGATTCACAGTGACAAAAAATGAATGGATAGGGGGGAATATTCCCCAAAAAAGAATCAATCGAAGGGAAGAGAAGAAAATGGAAAAAGGTTAGATAAAAGCTTGGGGAGAATTATGCGAGTAATAGACTCAAAAGTTAGAGAAAGGAGTCAGGAGAAAAGATATAATAAATATTAAAAAAAGAAAAAAGAAGATAAGAGAATGGGATGAAGGGAGAATATTATTAAGAAGCGGAATTTTGAAGAGACCAAGAGAAAGTGGTTAAAAGGGGAAGAATAGTGGAAAGGAAGAAGGGAAATAAGGTATATATTAGTAGATCTAAGGGAACTGTATTAATCTTATTAATTGTGAATGTAAGAAGTGAATATGATGATGTATATTGTTTATTGTAAAATGGAACAGCAAATGAAATATGAAGTGGTAATTTGGATCAATTATGAAAATAACTGAAATCAAGAGAAAATTTTAACGTTAAAAAGCGAGATGGGGATTTTGAAAAAATATGTTGTAAGTGAAATAAAATAATTGATGCTATAATAAGAAATTAGGAATTAAGGGCGGATAGTGATATTGCTTATTATGTACTAAGTAGAGATGTGGAAAGTCAATTAAGTTAAAGGGGTTCAATGTAAGAATTGAATAAGATGAAGTACATTGTTTATAGTCAAAAATTGTGATGGGGATTTTGAGGAGCATTTTATAAATGGAGAAAAATGATAATTAATTGAAGTAATGCTAAGAAATTAGGATTTGAAGGGTGGATGGTGAGATTGTTTATATACTATGTATTAAGAAGAGATTAAGATAAGATAAAAAAATAGATGACAGAAATTGAAATATGTAAATTGCATTTGGAAAAAACAAAAAAGAAGACTGGAATAGATTATAAAAATTAACACATAATTATGTTACAAGATGTGACCGGGTCAATACTCTGTTCATAAAATATGTATGTAAAAGAAAAATTTAATAAAACTTGTTAAAAAAAAACAACTTCTGAAGCCAGGCCATTCCCTCATTGTTAGAAAATTTTTCCTTAGTTCCAGGTTGCTTCTCTCCTTCATTAATTTCCATCCATTGTTTCTTGTCCTTCCTTCTGGTCCTTCGGAAAATAGTTTAATTTCCCTCCCTCCCTCTTCTTTGTGGCATCCCTTCAAATATTGGAACACTGCTACCATGTCACCCCTGGTCCTTCTTTTCACTAGATTAGATTTACTCAATTCCTGCAACTGGTCTTCATTTAATGAAGTCTTAATCCTGTTCCTTTAATACCATCCAATAGGCAGAAATTAAGGTAAAGCTTTCCTAGTGAACAAAATCAAGTGTTTCCCTTGAGAAATGCAGGTGTTTGTGTGCACGCGTGTGCCTTGCAGACACGTGTCGGGTGACTGCAAAAGGGAGCAGAGCCACATCAGAATCGCAATGATGCTAGAAACCTGGACCTAAATTTTCCCGCCAGCAGTTGCTGTAATGAGAGGGGTTTGATCAGTGGTGGAATTCAATTTTATTTACTACTGGTACTGTAGGCATGGCTTGGTGGGCGTGGTGTGGTGTGGTGTGGCTTGGTGGGCATGGAAGGGGAAGGATACTGCCAAATCCCCATTCCCTCCCCGCTCCTGGGGGAAGGATATTGCAAAATCTCCATTCCCTCCCCACTCCAGGGGAAGGAGACTGCAAAATCCCCATTCCCTCCCCACTCTGGTGCCAGCCAGAGGTGGCATTTGCCGGTTCTCCAAACTACTGAAAATTTCCGTTACTGGTTCTCCAGAACCTGTCAGAACCTGCTGAATTGCACCCCTGGATTTGACATTGCCAACGTATCTTTTTCTTGGCGGGAACATTATTTGCACGAGCTAAAATGGAAAAAAAAAAGAAAAGAAAAGAAAAGGCCACTTCATCCTAATTCCACAAAGTGTATTTTTTTCCCCCTCTACTGCATTTTGCCAGACAGTCCAAAGCACGTTCAAAAATATTAACATTTTAGCCTCACGTCTTTCTGTGAGGTGGGCTAAAGCCTTTTTAATTTTTTTTGCAAGAGCTGAAGCTAACTCCCTGGGCCAGCGGTTTGTGCCTTTAAACATGGCTGATCAAAGCTCAGGTTCTCGGAAGGTCCTTGTCCATTTTCTTTGGCTCTTCCTCTTCTCCGCGATCCTCTCGTGAAAAACCATGTGGCTCTTTCCTCCTGCTTTTTCCAAACACGGGACAGGCTGGTACAGGCGATGCCGGTGACACCAGTTTCTGCTTTCGCCCCTTCAGTCTCGTAATTCACAGGGCAGTTTTAACACCTCGCGATGTCCAGTCGCCAGAATCTCTCAAGGGAAGCGAGAGGCAAGGGTGGAGGTCTTCTGGAGAAGGGATCGTTTATCGCTTACGAAAGACCTGCCGCTTGGCATTTTTCACCCGCTGCTCTTCCTTCAGGTTCATCTGTCGGACTTGCCTGCTGGAGATGAACTCTACGTGATCGGAAGGAAACCAGCCACTTTCTCCGTCGGACAGCTTCACGCCTCTAACCCAGCCTGCAGAGAGATCAAAGGCAAATCGTTTTGGAGAACCCGCCAACAATTTAGCGCGTTGCGACTTTTGTCTTGTCATCCTAAAAATTAAGACGCCTTCATGCCGCGCGTTCCCCTGATGTAAAAGATGACTCCCTTGACCTGGTCAATACTCCTAATCAGTGGTGACATCCAATTTTTTTTTTTACTATCGGTTCTATGGGTGTGGCTAGCTGGGTGTGTTGTGGCTTGCTGGGTGTGGCTTGGTGGGCATGGTGTGGCTTGGTGGGTGTGGCTTGGTGGCAGGCAAAGGATACTGCAAAATCTCCATTCCCACCCCACCGAAGGGGAAGGATACTGCAAAATACCCATTCCCTTCCCGCTCCAGGAGAAGGATATTGCAAAATCTCCATTCCCATCCCTGCTCCTAATACACACAGGAATTTCATCACTCTGTGGCATACATGCCTAGCAGAAGCCCCAATGGTATCACTTACATAGCAGGAGAAGGATACCCCAAAATCCCCATTCCC
Organism: Coluber constrictor foxii; assembly: GCA_038048745.1. Classification (NCBI taxonomy): domain Eukaryota; kingdom Metazoa; phylum Chordata; class Lepidosauria; order Squamata; family Colubridae; genus Coluber; species Coluber constrictor. The sequence continues at coordinate 11,925,752 of CM075964.1, forward strand.
TCCTCACTCCTGGGGGAAGGATATTGCAAAATCTCCCTTCCCACCCACTCTGGGGCCAGCCAGAGGAGGTATTTGCCAGTTCTCTGAACTACTCAAAATTTCCGCTACCGGTTCTCCAGAACCTGTCAGAACCTGTTGGATTTCACCCCTGCTCCTAACACACACTGGAATTTCATCGCTCTGTGGCGTACATGCCTAGCAGGAACCCCAATGACATCACCTATGTCAATGAGGCAAGTAAGGGACTCTACGTGCAGAAAAGCTTCCGATGGCCTGTTCTGACCCAGTTCCTCAAACACGACAAACCCTCTGACGTGAATTCAAAAGATTCCTTTAATTAGGAGCACCAGCAGCCCTGGCAAAGTTTTTCTCACAGGCTAATAAGTCCAGCCGGCCGGAAGATGAACAGTTGTCTGCTACATCTATTCATTTCCACCCCCTTCCTTTTATCCCCAGAGCTAGGGTGAGGCCTCGCTAGCAGCAGTGGCTCTTCCTTCCCAAGGATCAGCCCATAGATTTCCACTGCTCTCCTCTCCTCTGCTTATCTGTGTGTCAGGCACTGGACCCAGCTGTTCCTCCTCTTCCTCATCAGCCACCTCCAGACCTGGGAGCTGTTGACTCTCCCTCTGAGGGCTGATGGACAGCCCAGGCTCTGCCTCTGTCTCTCTCTGCCAGCTCCATTCCCTCTTCCCCCTCAGAGCTCAACATGGCCCACTGAAGAATGGATTTCGTTCTGCTCCTGCCACTTTATGTGCAGAGGAGTTTTCTGTTTCATCTGAACCCAGTTGATGGAATTTTTTTTCTGGGGTTAATCTTAAGTGGAAATCATGGCTTGTTCTTGGTTAAGCAGTTCCACCAATATCTATGTGAGCCAGGTAAGCACAAATGTAGGGGTGCTCCAGGTTCCTGCTCTTTGCTGAGACACCACAGAGGTGCATAAAGGGAATCCTTAACAATCGTGTTACTAATTCAACAACTGCAGTCCTTCACTCAAACAAATGTGGCAAGAAAAGTCGTAAAATGAGGCAAAACTCACTTAGGAAATTTGCCACTTAACAACGTAAATTTTGAGCTCCGTTGTGGTCGTAAGTCAAGGACTGCCTGTACTGAAACTTCCAATTTTGCAAGGAAAAGGACCCTTCTTTCACCAGGAAGCTACTGTATTTTTCTGAGTATAAGACGCCCCTTAGTCTTTTGGGAGGAAAATAAGACAAAAGCTGATTGGTGGGTGGATTGGCCTCTTGGAATACCCCCAATCAGCTGTTCCCAGAGGTGAATTTTAGCAACAAGTTCGTTGGTTGCGAGTTCGATACCTTGCTTTTTTTTTCTGCCTCTGAAAGCCTCCGAAACAGAGCTTCAGAAAAAAAGCCTCTGAAACTTCATTTTCAGAGCCTTTTTTCTCAAGCTCTGTTTCGGAGGCTTTTTTTCTGAAGGACTATCTGTACTCTGTTCAATCTCCTTTCTTTGGTACTGGTATGTAGCTTAACCTCTTCTGATCTCTTGGTTACTGTGTCATTCTCCAGCTTTGTTAGCATAGTTTGCTTAGAATCTTTACTGATTCTTCTTTTGTTGCTTGCCGTATTATGTTAGATAAAAGCCTTTCAGAGGCTTTTTTTCTGAAGCTTCCTTCAGAGGCTTTTTTCAGCCTCTGAAATCTCCATTTGTGAGGCTGGGCAGGGCTACATTCAGAGTATAAGACGCACCCAGATTTCCCCCCTCTTTTTGGGGGGAAAAGGTGCGTCTTATACTCCGAAAAATACGGTAAGTAGCCAAGCCAGGAATGTCCTCCTTTCTCCTACCACAAGCCCATGTTGGTCAACTCACCATCAGTGCTTTGCCGCAAGACCATGACAATGTCAGCTTTCTCCAGAGTCAATTCATCGTGCTCTCGCGCCTTGTAGGATTTCACGCACTGCACCTGATCGGCATCTGGAAATGGGATGGGATACAGGGATGGTTATTTCAGGGAAAATCACGCTAATTCAAAATGGCTTTTTGGTTAACGCAAGCCCCTCGTCACGGACTCTTTTTACGTCACATAATAAAGACACTTAGAGTCAAAATGATTGACGCCGAATAAAATATGTATTAATAAATGATTTAGCCCTATTTCATACCCTGCGATGCAACAGTGACAGGCCATAGTTTTCTGGATTCTGTTTTTCACGTGTTTAACACCTAAAATGAGGTATCTCTGTGCTTTTGTTTTAAGGAAAGTTTGTTTGCAAGAACCGTGCTGTCCATAGGAATGGAATTTATTTATTTATTTATTTATTGGTTCGATTTATATGCCGCCCTTCTCCGGAGACTCAGGGTGGCTTACAATGCGTTAAGAAATAGCCATACTTTTGTATATACCTGCTTAGTGGGGCTTTCGGCCCCCCCAAGCGGTGTTCTTTTTTTATATACAGCTTATTGCCCCCACAATCCGGGTCCTCATTTCACCTACCTCGAAAGGATGGAAGGCTGAGTCAACCTTGAGCCTGGTGAGATTTGAACTTGCAGTAATTGCAGGCAGCTGGTGCTACTTAACAGCACTTTAGTCTGCTGCGCCACCATGGCTCTTCAATGGGACAACTTGCCACAACTAACACACTGCAGCCAATTCGCTGTGGCCAACTCAGCCTGAGACAACTCGCTGCAGGACAATTGAATTATAATTTAATTATTCATTGTAATTACTATTTCATTGTAAAACGAATTTTTCAAAAATATTTTAATTTTTGCCATTCACATTTCATTGCGTCACTCACTCCTTTTGCATCCTTCCCTTGAAGGATTCTCTTCCACTATTTCTTTGATAGGAATGTAACTCTTGTCCTGTGGTGAGTTGACCATGAAAAGTTGGCCATGGGAGTTGGCTATGGCCGGTGGTGGGATTCAAGTAATTTAACGACCGGTTCTCTGCCCTAATGATTTCTTCCAACCACCAGTTTGCCAAACTGCTCAGATAGTTAACCACCGGTTCTCCCGAAGTGGTGCGAACCGGCTGAATCTCACCATTGGCTATGGCAAGTTGTCATAAACCCCAGGAGGTTACATCATCAGTGTTTGAAGGGAGTAGGGTTTGCAGAGAGGAGGAGAAGGATGACCGTCGGGCCCTTGGTGCTCTCTGAGCTTGCTTCTTTTCTTGTAGACGTTTCATTACCCAAGCAAGGTAATATCATCAGTGTTAGAAGGGAGTAGGGTTTTTGGAATGATGATGGAGGAGGACGAGGACTGTGTGGTCCATGGTGTTCTCTGAGCTTCCTTGTTTTCTTGCAGAAGTCTCATTACCCAAACTAGGTACCATCATCAGTGCTAGTTACCTGGTATGGGTAATGAAACATCTACAAGAAAAACCACCAGTCTCAGAGGGCATCAAGGACCCCTCATATCAACCCTGAGCTACAAATATTCTCCTTTATTGGTTTTATTTGTGTCCTGAGCTTTCTTACCAGAATCATTCAACAGGTCAGGTTCTGGCTGTTGGGGCAAGAGAGCAGAAATCCATCGCAGTTTCTCACTCCTAGGAAAAGCAAAGAATGCGATCAGATGGCAAGACCTCACATGCCCTCTTCCTTCCCTTGAAATGTACTAGGCTGTGGCTCCTGGTGCCACACAAAAACATGACTTGATGTAGGCGTATCAACTTGGACTCACAAAAAGAAGGGCGGCTATTGTTTAAAGAAATTGCATCCCTTTCTGGACCGGGACGCCCTGCGCACGGTCACTCACGCCCTCGTCACTTCCAGTCTGGACTACTGTAACGCTCTCTACATGGGGCTCCCCTTGAAGAGCACGCGGAGGCTCCAACGGGTCCAGAATTCAGCCGCGCGGGTGATTATGGGAACGACACAGCACTCCCATGTAACACCTCTCCTGCGTGAGCTGCACTGGCTCCCGGTGGTCTTCCGGGTACGATTCAAGGTGTTGGTTACCATCTTCAAAGTGCTCCATGGCTTAGGACCCGGATACTTACGAGATCGCCTTCTGCCACCGATGGCCTCCCACCGTCCAACACGCTGCCACAGAGAGGGACTCAGGGTGCCGTCGGTCAAACAATGTCGACTGGCAACCCCCAGGGGGAGAGCCTTCTCTGTGTGGGCACCCGCCCTCTGGAATGAACTGCCTCCGGGGATACATATGATTCCCGACCTGCGTACCTTTCGCTGTGCCCTTAAGACCTTATTATTCCAACAGGCTGGGCTGGCTAAATAGGAATTGGAATTGGGTGTTTTAATCTTTGGGTTTTTAATTTGGGGCCAAATTATTTAATTTGTTTTTAATTTTTTTTTAAATTTTGTATTATATGCTGTTTTATTGTGGCTGTACACCGTCCTGAGTCCTTCGGGAGAAGGGCGGTATAAAAATTTAAATAATAAATAAAATAATAAATATAAACCAGAGGTCTTCAAACTTGGCAGCTTTAAGACTTGTGGACGTCAGTTCCCAGAATTCTCCAGCCAGCTATGCTGTAGGCATATCAACTTGATGTAGGCACATCAACTTGGACTCACAAAAAGAAGGCTGGCTATCATTTAAAGAAAGATACCGTATTTTTTGGACTATAAGACGCACCTAGATTTACAGGAGGAAAACAAGGGGAAAAAAAAGTTTTTGGCCTCTGTGTGTCGTGTTTTTTGCCCTCACCGGCCGCCAGAAGCACTCTGCAGTGCTCCACATGTCCCGTTTTTGCCAAAAATGTGCCATTTTTGGCCTGCAGAGTGCTTCTAGTGGCCAGGGAGGGCAAAAACACGACACACGGGGGGTTCAGAAGTCCAAAAACAGGCCCGTATTCGGTCTATAAGACGCACCAAAATTTTCGCCCACTTTTAGGGAGGAGGGAAGTGCGTCTTATACTCCGAGAAATACGGTAAGTCTTTGGCATTGTTCCAAGTTGGAAGTCGCGTAAACCGGCTTCTCCGTTGCAACCGCCTGTCAAACTGAGCTGGGTTGTCGAGTTTGTCCCTGCCGGTCTTACTGGGTTTCTGTGCGGAAGAGGAATTCCACTTTCTTCCCCTGATTGTTTTGTAGCAGGAAAAGGCGGAAAAGGTTTTTGTTGTCGCCGTGGAGTTTCATTTCACATTTTTCCCCACGCACATCCGAGGAGGCCGCATAATCGAACACAATGAAACGGCCATTCCTATCGGGGAGAGAGAGAGAGAGAGAGAGAGAGAGAGAGAGGTGTCAATATTCACTACTCTGGATCAAGATTGTTTAATTCCTATTCTTCTTCTTACAGGAGAATACAGTAAGAATTGTACTAGTTTCTTCTTAACAGACTAACACAACAGAATAACCGAGTTGGAAGGGGCCTCAGAGGTCTTCTAGTCCACCCCCCTCCTCAAGCAGGAAATCTGTTCCATTCCAGACAAGTGGCTGTCCAGTCTCTTCTTAAAAGCCTCCAGTGATGGAGTACCCACAATGACTGAAGGCAAACCACTGGTTAATTGTTATAATTGTGAGGTAATTTCTCCTTAGTTCCAGGTTGTGAAAATAAGGAGAAGTTTCCTAACACTGAGAACAATAAACCGGTTGGAAAATGCTTGCTTTCAGAAGTTGTGGGTGCTCCATCCCTGGAGGCTCTTTAGAAGAGACGGGACAACTATTTGTCTGAAACGGTATAGGGCAATGATGGCTAACCTTTTTGCCGTCGCGTGCCAAAAGCGGGGGTCGCGTGGGGGTCACAGGTGTGTGTACCCATATCCATAATTCAATGTGCCCCGCCCTCCCGTGTATGTGCATGAGACACACACCCCCCCCAGTTCCCCCTGCTTTTGGCATGTGATGGCACGGTGGGCCTGGTAAGCCCGTTTTCCCCCCTCCCCAGGCTCCAAGGGCTTTCTAGGAGCCTGGGGAGGGCAAAAACAGCCTTCTCCATCCCCCCGGAGGCCTTCCGGAGGCTGGAAACAGCCAGTTTCCCAACTTCCGGTGGGACCAGAAGGCCTGAAAATCAGTTGGCCATCTGGAGCTGAGCTAGGGCAACACTCGCGTGCCCACCAATATTTCTGCGCGTGCCACCTGTGACACCCGTGCCATAGGTTCGCCATCACGGGTATAGGGCAATGATGCCTAAGCTTTTTGCTGTCGTGTGCCAAAAACGGGGAGGGGGAGCGCATGAGCGTTACGCTCGCTTACGCACACACCCATAATTCAATGCGCCCCACGCATGCGCATACGAGCTCCCTGCGCGACCCCCGCTTTTGGCACATGATGGCACTGTAGGGCCAGTAGGCTCATTTTTGCCCTCCCCAGGCTCCAGAGACTCTCTTGGAGCCTGGGGAGGGCAAAAACGGCCTTCCCCATCCCCCTCTGGAGGCCAGAAACGATCTGCTTCCCAACTTCCAGTAGGACCGGAAGGCCTGAAAATCAGCTAGCCAGTGCACGGCAATGGGCCAGGGCAATGCTCGCGTGCCCACAGATATGGCTCCGCGTGCCACATAGATTCGCCATCACGGGTATAGGGTCTCCTGCTTAAGCAGGGGGTTGGACTAGAAGACCTCCAAGGTCCCTCCGAACTCTATCATTCTGTCCCATCCCATTCTTCTGTTTTCAGTGGGGATCTCTCTTCCTAGGTCAGACAAATAAGAAAAAAAAAGCAATGAGCCACAGATCTTGCCTGTCCTCATTAGGACAGGCGAAAAGACTGGTCACGTTCTTCTTTCAAGAGACCACAGAGACATGAGTGGGCTTCAAACATTTTAAGCAAGGGGTTCTCTGACCGGTTGCTGGGTGGGCGTGGCCTAGTTGGCCTCCTGCACCACCAGTGGGGGGGCATTTTTGCCCTCCCTGGGTTCTGGAGGCTTTCCTCGAGTCTCCGGGAGGGCAAAAACAGCCTCCCCAGGCTCCAGGGGCCCTCTGGAGGCTGGAAACGGGCCCATTTCCAGCCTTCCTGAATTTCTGGTAGGCCCGTTTTTTGCCCTCCTCAAGCTTCCACGTGTGCCCTGAACTTACTGCATCCCAAATGAGCTGTGTGGAGACTCCTAGGAGGGACAGGGTGGGGTGGGCGGGGCAAGCCAGGAGTGGGTTTTGGGGCTTCTCCGAACTGCACAGAATCTTAGCTAGAGGTTCTCCCGAACCCCCAGCATCCCACCCCTGCAGAGACGTCTCTGTAGTCATCTATCTTCTTGAGGAGAAGAACTTCTGAAGCTACAGGAAGTCACACATCCTTTCTTCTTTGATAGGTTCAAAACAGCCCTCGATTCTGCAAAGACCCCCCCCCAAAAAAAACTTACTCCCTGGGTCGCGATAGAAGCAAGTAATCATTGAAGAGATGGAGGTAGATGGGTCTGGTAGTAAGTTTCCACTTCAAGCTGATATTATATTCCAGAGCTGTAAGTTCTCCATGTTTCACTAGCCGTCGGGACTGGGAGATAAGTGGGAAGATCTGCAAAGGGAAGGGCTCTCCTTTTAGCCATGGTTTTTTTAGATACACACACCCACACACAGACAGTCCTTGACTTATGACCACAATTGACCCAAATTTTCGGTTGCTAAATGAGACATTTGTGAGTTTTGCCTAGCCAACAAAATGAAATCCAACAGTGAGAAAAGTTAAGGTCTTACCCTTAGGGCAAGAAAAACCATCTGCACAATCACAGGGAGTCCTCAATTTACGACCGCAGTTGAGGCCCAAATTTGGGTTGCTAGGTAACACCTTTGTTAAGTGAGTTTTGGCGTCGTTTTACGACTTTTCTTCCCACGGTTGTTAAGTGAATCTCTGCAGTTCTTAAATTAGTCACACGGTTGTTTAAGTGAATCCGGGTTCTCCGTTGACTTTGCTTGTTGGAAAGTCACAAAACGGGGATTCACATGACTTCCGGGACATTGCAACCGTCGTTAAATATGAATCCGTTGCCAAGCATCCCAATTTTGATCATGTGACCAAGGGGATGCTGCAACGGTGGTAAAAATTTGCAAGTTTTTCAGTGCCACTGTAACACTGAACAATCAATAAACGAACTGTGGAGGTCTACCTGTGGTAATATTTATTTTCATTTTTAAAAAAAGTTAAAATAGAAAATTCCAAAAAAAAAAAAAGTTTTAACAAAAACAGTTACTAAAAAAACAAAAAACACAAGGCATTAAAAAGATGCATTAAAAAAAGGACATAAACATATATGCAGATATTATCCAGGGGTGACATGTAAAATTTGTTACTACCGGTTCTGTGGGCGTGGCTTAGTGGGGGTGTAATGTGACTGGATGGGCGTGGCCAACTTTTTTTTTTTTTTTTTTACTTTTCAAAGGATTTTTTTCTGCAAATGCAAACGTGGGATTAAAAGCAGCAGAACCGAAATGAGAATTGGCCAAATTTACGCCAAGGGTGCTTTTCAAAAGAAAACTGGACTTTCTTCTTTTTGTTTTTCTCTCGAAAACGTTTCGCTTCTCATCCGAGAAGCTTCCTCAGTTCTGACTTGAGACATCTAGCCAAAAACCTAGTTTATTCCAAGAACAGGCGCAATATTTTTCGATAACTTCCTGTCTTTGCATCCACACCTCTGATCTCAGCCAGTGGTGAAATTCCATTTTTTTGGGGGGGAGTACCGGTTCTGTGGGTATGGCAGGGGAAGGATACTGCAAAATCTCCATTACCACCCCACTCCAACAGAAGGATCCTGCAATCTCCCCACTCCAGCAGAAGGATACTGCAAAATCCCCATTCCTGGGGGGAAGGATATTGCAACATCTCCATTTCCACCCCACTCTGGGGCCAGCCAGTGGTGGAATTTGCCGAACTACTCAAAATTTCCGCTACAGGTTCTCCAGAACCTGTCAGAACCTGCTGGATTTCACTTCTGATCTTACTTCTTTCCTTTCCAGGACCTCAACAAAGCCAAAACTTTCTCAGTTTTCCCTTTCATCTCAAATCCTTTTTCTTTCCCTATGACCAAGTCATCTCTATGCGTTTCCTTCGTACTGCCCCTTTCTTTTTATATCCAGTCCACGCTGAGTCAGCCACCCTTTGTTCTGGAGTTTTATCTCTTCTGGTTTTACTGCTCAATTCCGCTGAGTTCTGATTAACTTTGAACTTCGAGCCTGACCTTCCCAGCCTCGTCGCCACACAACAAAATTGTGTGATCTTTTCAAAAGGCCACAAGCTGTTATATCCCTTTCCTACGGACAATGGATGGAAACTAACCAAGGACAGAAGCAACCTGGAATTAAGGAGAAATTTCCTAACACTTTTTTTTTAAAATTAGATTTTATATGCCATCCTTCTCCGGAGACTAACGGCGGCTTACAATGCGTTAAGCAACAGCCTTCATACTTTTGTATATTTATACAAAGTCAGTTTATTGCCCCCACAAACTGGGTCCTCAATTTACCTTCCTTAGAAAGGATGGAAGGCTGAGTCAGCCTCGAGCCTCGAACTCGCATAATTGCAGACAGCTGGGTGTTAATAATAGGCTATCTAGCCCGTCGAGCTATCTGAGGCTCCTGAGAGCGATCAACCAGCGGAAGGGCTTGCCTTCAGAATTCGTCACTGGAGGCTTTCTAAAAGAGATTGGACGACCACTTGTCTGAAACGGTATAGGGGAGGAGTCAGCAACCTGTGGCTCTGGAGCCGCGTGTGGCTCTTTCATCCCTCTGCTGCGGCTCCCTGTCACCGGTCGGCTCCACGATTGAAGGGGTTTTCGGTTAGGGGAGGTAGAGGAAAAAGGATGCCGCGCTAGGAGGAGACTCTATGGTGGGGAAACTGGACTTCCGGTCAGCTCCAGAATTGAATGTGGGGCTTCTGGTTAGGACATTTGTGTCTCTTTGAGTATTTAAGGTTGCCGATACCTGATTTAGGGTCTCCTGTTTGAACAGGGGGTTGGACTACAAGGCCTCTGAGGTCCCTTCCAATTCTATTATTCTATAATGTTCTTACAGCCAGGTCTTTCCAGGTCTTAGAACATCTCCATCATTAGCAAACATTGTTAAGGAAGGTGCCCAAACTCGCCTACCTGCTTTAATGTTTTAATATGTGTGCATAACCTTTATGTATATATGACGTGTACTCATTCTATCTACCTACATGTTCAAACTTTTTTTTTTTTAATTTGATTTATATGCCGCCCTGCTCCGGAGACTCAGGGCAGCTTACAGTGCGTTAAGCAATAGCCTTCATACTTTTGTATATTTATATTTATATTTATACAAAGTCAGCTTATCGCCCCCAACGAGCTGGGTCCTCAGTTTACCAACCTTATAAAGGATGGAAGGCTGAGTCGACCTTGAGCCTGCCTGGGATTGAATTTGCAAGTAATTGCAGCAGCTGGATCTTAAATGCTGTCTTTGTAGGAGGCATTACTCCCCTACGCTACTCAGGCTCCTTAAATGCTTTTAAATGCCTTCTTTTTCGAAGCCATAGTTTTCAGGACCATGTTCTTTTCCTACATCTTCATTGGTCGCTCCCTTGAATGAGGATGATGACTCAGTACAGGAAGTCCTTGACTTCTGACCACACTTGAGCCCAGAATTTTCGTTTCTAAGTGAGACAGTGGTTAAGTGAATTTTGCCCCATTTTATCACCTTTTCTTGCCACGGTTGTTAAGTGAATCGGGCTTCCCCTTTGACTTTGCTTGTGAGAAGGTCGCAAAAGGGGACCTTGGGACACCGCAACCGTCATAAATATGAGTCCAAGGGTCTGAATTTACATCATGTGACCACGCGGCTGCCGCAATGGTCATTAAGTGTGAAAAATAGTCATAAGTCACTTTTTTGTGAAGGTGCACTTAATAACAAAGTGGGAAACTGCTGTGTCATCATTGCAATGGAAAATTGGTTACAGCTGAGGTGGGCAAATATGGCCCCTTTATGACCTGTGGACTTCAATTCCCAGAATTCCTGAGGCAGCTTGGCTATCTCGGGAATTCTGGGAGTTGAAGTCCACAAGGTGTAAAAGGGCCACAGTTGCCCACCCCTGGGTTATAGCATTCTGTCCTGGATAGAGCTATTAGTTTGGGTGAATTTTCAACATTTTGGCTTATTTTCTTTTGAGGGCAGGCATCAGAATTTCATTTTTTTAATGTGTTCCAGTGTGCTCACACACACACACACACACACACAAAATGGCAATAAAGGCAGTGGTGAAATCTATTTTTTTTTACTACTGGTTCTGTCGACGTGGCTTGATGGGCATGGCTATATTGCAAAATCTCCATTCCCATCCCCCACTGGGGCCTGCCAGAGGTGGCGTTTGCCGGTTCCCTGAACTACTCAAAATTTCCGCTACCGGTTCTCCAGAACCTGTCAGAACCTTCTGGATTTCTCCCCTGAATAAAGGCTATCTTATCCCATCTCATCTTTTTTTTCGGTGTCATTAAACAAATGTTTGTCAGTGGAGGTCTACCTGTATAGAAGAGAGCTGTCAGGGAGGAATTAAGATTTCACGTCTCCGTGATGGCTTTGGCTCATGCAGTGACATGATCGGCATATGAATTTGATTAATAAACGATAAGAAAGTGCGCTCGGAGCTTGCTTTGTTTTCTCTATTTATCTGGGAAGAGCAGATGTTTCATTACCAAACTAGGTAACATAATCAGGGCTAGTAAGGAGTGGGGATTTCTGTCATTTTATATTCTGGTGACTTGCCCTGTCTGTGTGAGTGGAGGTTGGTGGTCTTAAGAGATTCTTTGGCTAGGCTGTTTACTGACGGCTTTTTGGCAGTTTCTCGATTGGGGGTATGGTTTACTTAATGGTTGGTCTGATGTCTGAACCTTGGAGTTAGTCTATGCCAGTGATGGCTAACCTTTTTGCCATCACGTGCCAAAAGTGGGGGGGGAGCGTGTTGGGGTCACATGCACGCGTGCCCGCATCCATAATTTTATGCACTCTGCTCCCCCGTGCTCCCCCCGCTTTTAGCATATGATGGCACAGGGGGCCCAATAGGCCCGTTTTTTGCTCTCCCCAGGCTCCAGAGCCTTCCTAGGAGCCTGGGGAGGGCAAAAACGACCTTCCCCACTCCCCCAGAGGCCCTCTGAAGGTGGAAACAGTGTTACCTGACTTCTGGTGGGCCCAGAAGGCCCGAAAATCAGCTGGCTGGCGCACACATGCATGCTGGAGCTGAGCTCGCGTGCCCACCGATATGGCTCCGCGTGCCACCTGTGGCACCCAGGCCATAGGTTCGCCATCACGGGTCTATGCTGATCTGAGTGCTGATTACTGGTGGAAAAGTGCTGGAATCTTTTTCTCTTTTGGGGCTGGTTGATTATCTCGTATCAGATTATATCCGTGGGTGACACAGACAGGCAAGGCGCCAGAATGCGAACTGACAGCAAACAGCCCTTCTAACTAGCAACTGATGATGTTACTTGGTAATAAATAAGTGGTAATAAATAAGTTTGGTAATAAAACATCTGCCCGCCTGTCAACCCTGAGCTACAAATATTCTCCTTTCAAAATAAATGATGACCTGCAGGCTTCCTAAAATATTACGTTCTTTACGTGCTCGCCGAGTCGCGCTCCGGATCTCATGTTACTTACTAGCAGAATTAGGAAAGGGGCTTTCTAACGAAGCTTAGGCGAATATGACTGTGTTCGGAAACTGAAAGACTGTTTGGATGATTTGAGATGGCCACATCTGTGCTCAGCATGGCTAACGGCTTCTGCAGAAGGAAGCTGTCGGTAGGGATTTAGAGTGATTAATAGTTCCTCGAGTGAGGAAGTTAACCTCCGAGAGACACTGTGATTTAGCTGCCTCTCTTAAGAAATCCCAAAGCTTTGCGACAATTTACTGGAATCGCCTGCAAATCCAGTTCAACTTTTGCTGACTTCACCGAGAACTTCTGGCATCCTCAACAATTCATCTGTTCCCTGATGAGAACCATGATTTTTATACCGGTAGTCCTCGACTTACGATCATAGCTGAGCCCAAATGTTCTGCTGTTGAGGGAGACGTGTGTTTAAGTGAGCTTTGCCCCAGTTTACGACCTTCCTTGCCACAGGTGTTAAATGAAGCGCTCCCTTTGGTAAGTTAGTCACCCGCTTGTTGAGTGAACCTGGCTTTTCTCCGTTGACTTCGCTGGTCACAAAAAGCCGCAAAAGGGGGAGTCACATGACCCCCGGGGGCAATGCAACCGTCATTAATCTGAGTCAGTTGTCAAGCATCCAAATATTAAATCCCGTGACCGTGGGGATGTTGCAACGATCATTAAGTGTAAAAAAACTCTCATAATTCACTTTTTTCAGTGCTGTTCTAACTTCGAAAGATCACTAAACGAACTGTTGTAAGGCGAGGACTAGCTATATATTTGGAGGTAGTGATCTAGCCCCTATCTATCACTGTAGTCCTGAGAATTGATGACCCTTTGAGAGCTGTATGCAACAAAATTTCATTTTATTGTATGCCAATTGCTGTACATTTAAAATGACAATAAAGTTTATTCTATTCTACTCTACTCTACCCTACCCTACCCTACCCTACCCTACCCTACCCTACCCTACCCTACCCTTCCCTACCCTACCCTACTCTACTCTACTCTACTCTACTCTACTCTATTCTACTCTCTACTCCACTCCCCTCCATTCTAAATTCTGTTTGCACCATGAACTGAAACAAAAGTTAAAAGGATGTTAGTTCTGAGAATCTTGAGAAGGGGTTTCTGAATTCTGAAATTTGGGTGGAGGTACGGAGGAGATTTTATATATATATATATGTAGAAGACATGTGAATCCAAAAGAGATTCTTTGCAGGATATATATATATTTACCTTGCATTCGAACTCCATATTTTGACTTAAGTGAATCAATTCTTCAGTGCTCTTCATACGTTGGACATTTGCATTGCAATCTTTGATGAGCTGCAGAGAGGAAAGAGTCATCAGAAAAGAAAAAGCGAAGGGAGAAATATTATTTGAAAAATGACCACTTTTTACTATGGAAGAATTGGATTTAAAAGAGGTTGCATTTTCCTTTAGCATATAGAAAAAAATTCTGTATTATTATTATTATTATTATTATTATTATTATTATTATTATTATTATTATTATTATTAGTTAATCTGTAGTGAGATTCACAGTCTTTGAGGCTGGTTAATAGCTCAGCAGCTCGAGTCCTAACCAAGGACCTAGGAACTGTTAATGTAATATTATTATAATTATAATAATTATATTATTATTATTATTATTATTATTATTATTATTATTATTATTATTATTATTATTATTATTATTATTATTATTATTATTATTTAGAATAGCAGTTCCAGGTGCTCCTTAGATATGTTATTATATATAACATTTGTGTTGGTTTCAGCCGGTTCGGGCAAATCAGTAGTGGCAACCATCGGGTGGGCCTGCATACTCGCCTGAGTGCAACCCCATCCTATATCGCTGTGTTTTTGATGCCGCACGTGAGCAAATACCCATGTTGTTTGATGTTGCATGCATGTGCAGATAGCGTGTGTGAGCAAATTGCTGTATTTTGTGACGCCACAAAATACAGCAATGCATGCATGTGTGGATGGCACACATATATATTTCCGATGCTGGGCAAACCGGTTGCTACAGTATGTGAAAGCTATCTCTGGTTGGCTTATTCAAATAATAATTAAGTATATTTGTATTCAGGGGGCAAACTAAATGCTTTCCTTTCCATTCCTACTCTACAGTGAGGTTGCTCAGGCTATTATCATGCCTCTGTGTTCCAAAACTGGAAGTAAAACTCCTTAACAACCTTGGATATTTCAGATTCTTTTTGTGTGAGGAGAGGAGAGGAGAGACGATGAACATCTGAAAAACAGATTCTGAGAGGTGTTTACCTTCTCAAGAGCGTCGTATGCCTGGGTGGCCTGGACTTCTTCATCGGCCCCAGGTGGAATTCTTTTCAGGATGTTCTGCAGAAGGAAAGATGGATGGATTGGTTGATTGACTGATTTCCCGCCTTTATTATTTCTACAAATAAACCAAGATGGTGAACATATCCAACATACCTGTACCTTCTCCAAAACAACAACCCTGTAAAGTGAGTTGGGCTGAGAGAGAGGGAGGGACTGGACCAAGATCACCCAGCTAGCTTTCATGCTTAAGGCGGGACTAGAACTCACAATCTCCTTTGTGACTGGCCGAACGTCACCCAGCTGGCTTTCATGCCTTAAGGCGGGACTAGAATTCACAATCTCCTTTGTGACTGGCCAAACGTCACCCAGCTGGCTTTCATGCCTAAGGCGGGACTAGAACTCACAATCTCCTTTGTGACTGGCCGAACGTCACCCAGCTGGCTTTCATGCCTAAGGCGGGACTAGAACTCACAATCTCCTTTGTGACTGGCCAAACGTCACCCAGCTGGCTTTCATGCCTTAAGGCGGGACTAGAACTCACAATCTCCTTTGTGACTGGCCAAACCTCACCCAGCTGGCTTTCATGCCTAAGGCGGGACTAGAACTCACAATCTCCTTTCTGACTGGCCAAACGTCACCTAGCTGGCTTTCATGCCTTAAGGCGGGACTAGAACTCACAATCTCCTTTGTGACTGGCCAAACGTCACCCAGCTGGCTTTCATGCCTTAAGGCAGGACTAGAACTCACAATCTCCTTTGTGACTGGCCAAACATCACCCAGCTGGCTTTCATACCTAAGGCGGGACTAGAATTCCCAGTCTCCTGGTGATTGGTCCACCCAGCTGGCTTTCATGTCTAAAATGGGACTAGAACTCACGTTTTCCCATTTTCTAGCCTGGTGCCTCAACCACTAGGCCAGAATGGTTCTCTGTGAAAAGCGTCTAAATTTTCTAATCCCATTTTGGGGTTTTTCTTTTTTCTTTTTGGGAATTAGTCATCAGTTTTGAACTCAAACTGATCTCACGGCCGCCACAACTTCTTGCCAGCATCTTAAGAACAGGAAATGGGGCAAAACCACGATGTCTATCTAGAGATCTTTGCTAAAGAACCCGGTAAACATCTCTTCTCTTTTTCTCCAGAAAGAGAATCGGAGTAAGAGGGAAAACGAACGACGCCAGGGTTTTTATAGAAGGAATCTATGAGTTTGTTTCTGTCAGCCCGCCAAAACCAGTCGCAAAAAAAGAAGAGCTAAGGCCAAACAATCCTATTCAATCTGTGTACAGGTAGTCCTCGATTTACGATCACAATTGAGCCCCAAATTGACACTGCTAAGTGAGAAACTCACTAAGCCGGTTTTGCCTTATTTCACAGCTTTTCTCGCCGCATTTATCAAGTGAATCACCTGGTTGTTAAATGCTTTGCCTCGCCCGACAACACCCGGCATCTCCCTGCCCCGCCTCATAGCAGCCTCGATGAGGAGGGCCCCAGCCTCGCCATGCCATGCCCAGCGTCTCCCCACTCCACAATGGCCTCAATGAGGACCCCAGCCTCGCCACGCTATGCCACACCCGGCGTCTCCCCGCCCTGCCTCGCAGCAGCTTCAATGAGGAGGGCCCCAGCCTTGCCATGCCATGCCCAGCGTCTCCCCATCCCACAGTGGCCTCAATTAGGAGGGCCCCAGCGCCTTGCCCTGCCACACTTCGTCTTGCCGTGCCCCACCTTGCCCAGCCTCACCACACCCAGCATCGCAGGAGCCTCGAGGCTCAAGAAACTGGACAGATATGCTACTTGTATCGGATGCTACATTCAGGTCCCTGGCTGAACTGCGGCCAGGCGAGTCTTTCTTCCTACCTGGAGAAGGAGCTTCAGTCGGGTAATACGCTGGAATGGGAGAATGAGGAAGGATTTGAGGGAGAGGCGCTGACACACTGGGTCACTTTCCAGTTTCTCTAAGACCTGTTGGAAAGCAGGAACCTCGTTCCTAGGCAGGGAAAGAAAAAGGCAGACATGACGCTTTGTGAAGTAGGAGTGGGAGACTGGGATATAAAGCAGGAGTGGGATTCAAATCCCGTCGCTACCAGTTCACTTGTGCATGCGCAGAGATGTCTGGGTGGGTAGATGGAGTCTCCTGCCGCCGCCGCTACAGGTTCGCCCGATCTGAGGCAAACCGCTATCCACCCACCACTGATCTAAAAGAAAAACATGACATCCAATGCTCAACAAGACACAACACATCTGCTTCTGGACACAATAGTTCCTGCCCCCTTGAGTGATCCATTTATGGCAGGGGTTGGTATTCACTTACCTTTGCTAACGGATTGCAAATTTGAGTGCACACGCCACCTACGCGCATGCACAGGGTCTTCCGCACATGCGCAGAGGGTCAAAATCTTGCATTAATAGGACGTGAGCAGAGTGGGTGGGTGAGCAGAGCCTCCCGCAGCCGCCGCTACCAGTTTGCCCAAACGGATAGAACCGGCTGATTACCACCACTGATTTATGGCCAAAAAAAAGCACCAGGCAGGTGTTAAGGGACAATTGCATATATACCCAGAGTGGGAAGTTTCAGGTCAGTGCAAACTTACGACATGTAACACATTAATGAATTTCTCACTTAAGTCAGAACGAATCTACATTATAAAATGAAATCATGCAATGAAATCATGCATTGCAAAGATCGCTTGGAGATAGGAGAGGCTTCTAATGTAATCTACCGGATCCCGTGCATGAATTGTCCCAGTTAACTATGTAGGGCAGACGGGGTGGAAGCTAATCACCAGGCTGCAAGAACACAAGCCGGCGGTCAGACAAGGAGACCCAAACTCATTGGTAGCCTCACATTGCAATGAATAAGGACATGCATTCAATTTCGCAGCTACTAAGATTGTTGGC
The DNA here is from genome assembly GCA_038048745.1 of Coluber constrictor foxii. Taxonomy (NCBI): domain Eukaryota; kingdom Metazoa; phylum Chordata; class Lepidosauria; order Squamata; family Colubridae; genus Coluber; species Coluber constrictor. Next base: position 11,943,390 of record CM075964.1, read on the forward strand.
CGAGCAGGTAGAAAGACAGCCAGGGAAATGATTGAAGCCTGGGAAATGGGTCCCTTGTCAGTCAACAGGAGTGCTGATTTACTACCAGCTTATCAGGTTCTTAGGAACTGAGGGATGGGCAGCACAAGGAAACAACAGCCAATCACTGGCCATCAATGCACCAATCAATCAATCGCAATGCCCTATAAATATGATGCACAGAATAACCCAAAGCACATTTTCCGGTAGAGAGAAGTCCCCTGAGGATGGGCTCGAGTACGAGCCCAAAAGCTTGGAAGACTAAACCTCTGATCCCAGTGATGCACCCAGATTGGAATTTGCATACGATGAAAAGTGAAATTGAAACAAATTGGTGAAATGATTCCAGGAACAAATCTTCTATGTCTCCCCAATTACCGAGATACAAAAGACTGACTTTTGGCTTTTCACTGATTTGTGATTCTAACCTAATGAATTGTTCAGACAAGCAACATTTAAACCAGCTTGGATACACCGTGCTTCAAAGCATGGTGAGAAGCGAGGACATTAGGAATTTTCTGTTATGCCTTAACACCTTTCTATTATGCCTGGTGGCTCAGCAGACTAAAGCACTGTGATTAACATCGGCTGTCTGCAATTACTGCAAATTCAAATCTCCCCAGGCTCGAGGTTGACTCAGCCTTTCCTCCTTTCTAAGGTAGGTAAATTGAGGACCCAGTTTGTGGGGGCAATAAACTGACTTTGTATAAATATACAAAAGAATGAAGGTTTAACACATTGTAAGCCGTCCTGAGTCTCCGAAGAAGGGCGGCATATAAATCAAATTTAAATAAATAATAATTTAAAAAACACACGGGTGTCAAACTCGATTTCATTGAGGGCTGCATCAGGGTTGCATTTGTCCTTTGGGGGGGCAGAGGTGGGCATGGGCAGGGTAGGCATGGCCAGCTTGATGTCGTGTTGCAGGCGCCTGTGGGGGCCCAAGTACCCTGTCAGCGAAAATGGGCTCCCGAGTGCTGTTTTCTGCTGTGACGGCCTCCTGCAATCCTCTCCCAGTGAAAACGGAGGTCGGGAGGGCGGTCCATGGCCCTCCTGAACTCCGTTTTCACTGGCAGAGACAGGTCTGTCCTTTGCTGTTTCCAGGGCAGCCTCGCGGGCCAGATCTAAGCCCACCCTGGGCCTTGAGATCTGGCCCCCAGGCCTTAAGTTTGACACCCCTGCCTTAACACATGAACACACCATCCGTTACAAAGCGGTAGTTTCGGTGGAGGAAAGTCGTCCTCACAGAGCACTAGCAAAAAGGACAAGTAATCTGGAAGGCATCTTCAGGTCCTTACATGAGTCTCTTAAAGGTCTGGTCCTGGTACGTCTGGTTGGTCACATACGGCAGGTAAACCCTGCGAAATTCGGGTGCGTTTCGGAGCGCCACGTCACAGACGTTGAAGGTGAACATGTTCTCCTCAAGCTTCTCTTCCAATTCAAAGAGGAAACTGCAGGCATCGTCAGGTTATCATGGAAGAAGAGAGATAGAACATCATTATTTCGTTTGTTTTGTGGAGTTGTGATCCTTCTTTCAAGCTTCCTTGGGTAGGTTGGGTGTGAGTGAAGTGACATTTTGAGAAAAACCAATCATTCTGAATAAGAGAGGTTCACTACTAACCATGGTAGGAGTTAAACATGATAAGAGACAAAGCAGGCTCTAAAACCGTGATGGCGAACTTACGGCATGCGTGCCCGAAGTGACACGCAGAGCCCTGGCATGCGTGGCATTGCCCGTTCCTATTCTGGGTTTCTGGCGTGCATATGCGCACAACAATCAGCTGGCAGTGCCGGGAACTGGAAGAGCTGAACTTCCATTTTCCTGCAGGAGCATGCGTGCCGGCCAGCTGATTGCATGCCAGAAACCCGGAAGATTAGCTGGCTGGTGCGCATGCATGTGCCGGAAACCAGAAGTTCATTTTCGGGTGTGCGCATGCGCCCTGGGCAGCTCCTTTTCCAGGTTGCGGCACAGATGAGCAGGCACACAAAGTGCATACATGCTCCTTTTTCAGCACTTGGTGCCGAAAAGGTTCACCATCACTGCTCTAAAACTACACCCAGAAGTAAATTGTGGACTGAAACTCAAACTCATTCTGCTATGATTCAGCAGAAAGCAGGAAACAGACAGGGAATGAGGATACAGGCTCCCCTAAGTACGAGGGACACATCGGTGATCTCGTGACATCACTCTGTTGAACGCCTATCCAGTTTCCGCTAAAATAAGACCTCCCCTGATAATAAACCCAATCGGGCTCTTGAGCGCATGCATTAAAATAAGCCTCCCCTGAAAATAAGCCCTCTCCAAAAGTATTTAAATGCATGTGCAGCCGGTCCCTGCCATTTCCTCTGGTTTCCTCTACGTGCCCCAAAATAATAAGACCTCCCCGAAAATAAGGCCAAGTACTTATTTCGGGGTTCCAAAAAATATAAGACAGGGTCTTATTTTCGGGGAAACACGGTAATTCCCACAGCACAGTTTTAGGCCTAAAGATATTTACCCTTGTGGTAGCCTGTGTTGCTATTATCCTTCTCGTCTTCTCATCTTTCCTACAATCTTCTCCTATTGGTACGGTATCTTATGATTTATCACTCGTCATTTGTATTTTATGGTTAATGATTGTGATTTATGACCTATGACCTTGCTGCTTGTGTGTAACATGAGAGCTTATGTACCGAAGACAAATTCCTTTGTGTCCCATCACACTTGGCCAATAAAGAATTCTAGTCTAAGTCTAAGTCTAAGGCTCAGGCTCAGGCTCAGGCTCAGGCTCAGGCTCAGGCTCAGGCTCAGGCTCAGGCTCAGGCTCAGGCTCAGGCTCAGGCTCAGGCTCAGGCTAAGTGTAACAACCGGTTTGCTTCGTGTGAATAAAACAGTTGAGGTGCACCAATTCACGCCACCGCGCCGATCAGCTGGGCTTCAAACAGAGGAAATAAAGATAGGTATAGCGCAGGGGCAGGTGGGTGGGCCCAGTTGATCGTTGGAGTGAACCGGTTCGCTCTCAGCTGATCGTCGGAGCTATCGGTACGCCTGAACCAGTCCAAACCGGCAGAATCCCACTCCTGCCCCTGACTTAGAATATAGAATAATAGGATTGGAAGGGACCTTGGAGGTCTTCTAGCCCAATCTACTCTGGATCCACCTCTGGAAATTGTGGGGAGCACCCACAATTTCCAGAGGTGAGCCATTCTACGGATTGTCCCCCATTAAGAGGAAATTTCTCTTTAATTCTAGGTTGGATCTCTCTTCGGTAAGCTTCCTGACCAGGGGTAGGATCCTACTGGTTTAACAATTGGTTTGCCGTGCGCGTGTATGCAATTTGCAGAAAATTGAACTGAGAGCAAGGAAAACAGCTGAGGAGCAGCAATTCACTCTGCCGCCCACAATCAGCTGGGTTTCGGAAGCAGAAATATAGGTAAGTATAACATGGGGGGGAGCAGGAAGGCCCCCTTGAAAGAGAGAGAGAACCAGTTCGCTCACGGCTGAAAGTCAGAGTTAACAGTTTGTCCGAACTGGTAGAGTCCCACCACTGTTCTTGACCTCTCTATTCAGTGTATCAATGGTTGGCTTTTGAGAATGGGAGAAACAAAACTCACTTGGCACTAACGTCACAGACATCCTCAAGACGGGAAAAAAGCCACTGTTTGTCCTGCGTGGTTAAAACCCCCTGAAGTTCCTGGGAACGTTGAAAGTGATCCACGGCTATGTTCAAGCTCCGCAGGTAAGAGGCTTCGGATGCAATTAGTTCAAACTTGGCCTGTTTGAAGAAGAGAAAACGAGCATCCGCAGGATGCACAATTGGATTTCCTTCCAAAGGAAACATCACAATACTGTCCACATTTGCTGCCTTCTGACAGAGAAGAAACCAACATTTCATTTCTGACCTCCAAAAGAGATATGGGGCACCCCTCACTCAAATCAGATCAGGTATAAGTGCTATTGCTATCTAAGTCGTGGTGGTGCAATGCTTAGAATGCGGTATTGCAGACTAACTCTGCCCACTGCCAGGAGTTTGATCCAGACCGGCTCAAGGTTGACTCAACCTTCCATCCTTCCAAGGTTGGTAAAATGAGGACCCAGATTGTTGGGGGGCAATAGCCTGATTCCGTAAATCACTCCAAGCACTATGGAGTGGTATATAAGTCTAAGTGCTATTACTATTCCTTCCTTCCTTCCTTCCTTCCTTCCAGGTATAAGTGCTATTGCTATCTAAGTCGTGGTGGTGCAATGCTTTGAATGCGGTATTGCAGACTAACTCTGCCCACTGCCAGGAGTTTGATCCAGACCGGCTCAAGGTTGACTCAACCTTCCATCCTTCCAAGGTTGGTAAAATGAGGACCCAGATTGTTAGGGGGCAATAGCCTGATTTCGTAAATCACTCCAAGCACTATGGAGTGGTATATAAGTCTAAGTGCTATTACTATTCCTTCCTTCCTTCCTTCCTTCCTTCCTTCCTTCCTTCCTTCCTTCCTTCCTTCCTTCCTTCCTTCCTTCCTTCCTTCCTTCCTTCCTTCCTTCCTTCCTTCCTTCCTTCCTTTCCTTCCCTTCCCTTCCCTTCCCTTCCCTTCCCTTCCCTTCCCTTCCCTTCCCTTCCCTTCCCTTTTTCCTCCTTCCCTTTCTCATTCTCCTTCCTGGTGGCGCAGTGGTTAGAATACAGTATTGTAAGCTAACTCTGCCCACTGCCAGGAGTTTGATTCTGACCGGCTCAAGGTTGACTCAGCCTTTCATCCTTCCAAGGTCGGTAAAATGAGAACCCAAAGAGGGCTGAAAAGCACTGTGAAGCAGTATGTAAGTCTAAGCACTACTGCTATTCATTGCCGCATCCCAGGGGTGAAATCTACTTACCTTTCCTACTGGTTTGGAAGTGCATATGCACGTGTGCGTGCTGACCCTCTGCGCATGCGCAAACCCTTCTGCGCATGCGCAGAGGGTAAAAATCAGGTTACTTCCTGGTTAAAACCAGAAAGAAACGACAACTGGGCGGGCGGATGGACCCACGAGATGCCATCGCTATCGGTTCTCCGAACCAGACCGAACCGGGAGCATTTCACCTCTGCCGCATCCCACCCCGGGTGCTCGTATAGCGCTCTAGATCTGACGACGGTCCTTTGTCCTTTACCTCTTGTAGCTTCTGCTCCTCACGGGTCATGCTAAGCAGCATAGTGCTCCCTCGAACCATGGGGATGTCTTGCCACAGCGAAGAGCCCGAAGAGACGGACAGGCGTTGCAGATAAGAGTCCTGGGAGCTCAGCACCTTTCTCCGCAGCTTGGGAGATATCGGTTCCACCTCTTCGGCCAACGAAGCCTGTTTTTGGCTCTGGATGGCTTTGTTCAGGGCTTCGTCGCTGTATTCCTGATAGAGCAATTTGGCTGCAGGAAACAACGGATTGCATAGGATAGTGATGGCGGACTGTTAGAGACCCAAACTTCAACCCCAAACTCAGTTATTTATCGCAAAGTGCCAACACGGCAATTTAACCTGAATACTGAGGTTTTACTACCTAAAATAATGATAAACAAGTTCAGCTAACTGTTCTAAGAAGAATGTGATAAATGCATTTTTATGCTCCTTCATTTTTTCCCCCGCTTTTGAAATATTACATTTAGCAACAATAAAGAAGAAAAACTTTTGTAATATCATTTGTCTTTCCCACGCTCTCTCTCCCCTCTTTCTGTTTCTCTTTCTCTCCCCTTCTCTTTCTCTGTTTCTCTCTCTTTCCCTACCTCTCTCCCCATCTTTCTCTGTTTTTTTCCCTCCCTCTTTTTCTCCCGTTTCTCTCTCTCTCTCTTTCCTCTCTCTCTCCCCCCTTTCTCTCTTTTTCTCTCTTTCTCTTTCCCTCCTCTCTCCCCCCTTTCTCTGTTTCTCTCTCTTTCCCTCTCTCTCTCTCTTTCTCTCTCTTTCTTTCCCTCCCTCTCTCTCCCCCCTTTCTGTTTCTCTCCCTCTCTCTTTCTCTCCCCCTCTTTCTGTTTCTCTCTGTTTCTCTTTCCCGCCCTCTCTGTCTCCCCCCCACTTTCTCTCTCTTTTTCTCTTTCTCTTTCCCTCCCTCTCTCTCTCCCCCTCTTTGTTTCTCTCTCTCTCTTTCCCTCCCTCTCTCTCTCTCCCCCCTTTCTCTCTCTCTTTTTCTCTCTTTCCCTTTCCCTCCCTTTCTTTCTCTTTCCTTCCCTCTCTCTGTCTCTTCCCCCCCTCTCTTTCCCTGGAGAAACCCATTGGAGCTGGGCTGGGGTGACGGAGCGTGTGCCCACAGAGAGGACTCTGTGTGCCACTTCTGGCACTGTGCCATAGGTTTGCCACCAGGGGCATAGGAGATCATAAGGCTGTTGCAATTACAGGTAGTCCTCGACTTACAACAGTTTGTTTAGGGACCATTTGAAGTGACAACAGGCGCTGAAATAAGTAACTTGACCGTTTTTTCACGCTTACGTCTGTTGCCATACGTCAACAGTCCATGTGATCAAAATTAAGAGGCTTGGCAAGTGACTCGTATTTATGATGATTGCAGTGCAGTGCTGGGGTTACGTCAGGGGTGAAATGCTACCGGTTCGCACCAGTTCAGGTGAACCCGTAGCGGTGGCGTGAGGCTCCGCCCACTCACCCAGACATCATTACTTCCTGGTTTTAACCAAGAAGTAGCCTGGGTTTTTTTGCGCATTCACAGAGGGTCCAAAATCACACGTGAACTTCTGAACCGGTAGGGAAGGTAAGGAATTTTCACCTCTGGGTCACATGATCCCCTTTTTGCGACCTCCTGACAAACTAAGTCAAGGGGGAAGCCGGATTCACTTAACAACCACGTTGCTAATTTAACAACTGCAGCGTTTCACACTTACGGCAAGAAATGTTGGAAAACTCACTTGACGAATGTCTCACTGAGCCATCACGTGATCATGGGGATGCTGCAATGGTTGGAGCCGTGAAAAAGGGTCGTAAGTTACCTTTTTTTTCAGTGCCGTAGTAACTCTGAACAGTCACTAAACTAATGGTCGTAAGTCAAGGACGACCTGTTATCGAACCTAAGTAAAGGAACATGTTTAACCCAGTGGTGAAATGTAAAATTTGTTACTACCGGTTCTGTGGGCGTGGCTTGGTGGGGGGTAATGTGACCGGTGGGCGTGGCCAACTTTATATATATATGATATATATATATATCAAATCCCAGTAAGGGTATGACTGTCTGACGAGAGCAAATAAGCTCGAAATAGATCTATAACAGCCTCCCTTTATTTATAGAATTATCAGCAAAAATATTAAATATATATATATATATATATATATTTGTTTTCTGAGGTTTTCGCGGGTGTTTGTATGTAGGTCTTTGGTTATTCGGGTCTTCTCCCGCGTAGAATTGGAAGTATCTTGGCGACGTTTCAACGAAGTCTCATTCGTCATCTTCAGGCTGGTGTTCTCGGCTTCGTTCTTCCAGGAGCAATGTGAGATTGCAGCTGACCCTTCCTTTTAACTGCTAGTGGGGGTGTGAGCTGATTGGGTGGGAGCTTGTCTGTGTTCTGATTGGGTGGAGGTGTGTTCTGATTGGTTGGGGGCTTGGCTGTGCTCTGATTGGATGGGGGCTTGGCTGTGCTCTGATTGGATGGGGGGTTGGTTGTGCTCTGATTGGCTGGGGGTGTGTTCTGTTTGGGTGGGGGCTTGGTTGTGCTCGGCTTAGTCTGAGTTGCAGGGGGATTTGAGCTGGTGAGCTGCGTTGTTGTTGTTTGGCTTCGTGTTTGTGGTCTTGAGGGCTTTTCATGGAGGGTGTTGGTCTGATTCATGTAAGGATTGGAGGGGTTAAAAGTGGCTAATGATGCAGCTGCGGTCTGGCTTCTGGTCCTTGGTCGTGCCTCATTATCAGTGTGGGTATGTGTGTGTGTGTGTATACACACACACACACACACACACACATACACACTTTTAAAAGCATTTTTCTACAACCTCTTCAGCTCAGCTGGGCGTGGGTGGGGGGCTCAGGGATTTTTGCTACCAGTTCTCCGAACCACCCGGGAGCATTTCACCCCTGGTTTAATCCCTTTTAAGGGAGGAGTTGGGAAAGCTACAAACTTACCAAGAGAAGCAATACTTACATGAATTTATCAGCTTGGAGCGTCTCCGTTTGAAATTTTCTAGGGTTTCTGGTGTTTTCTTCTCTCTTTCAAGGAAGGGGGAAAAATTTAAAAAGGAAAATTAAGAAGTCTACCCCAAAGGAGCTGGTTTTTATTAATTATCCCTAAACATTGGGTAAAAATCACCTCTTCAGATTGTTATATGAATTGATAGTTGCATTCCTAACGCACATGATCAGGGGAAAAAATATTGCCTTTTTTTTTTCCAGAATAGAATAGAATTCTTTGTTGGCCAAGTGTGATTGGACACACAAGGAATTTGTCTTTGGTGCATACGCTCTCGGTGTACATAAAGAAAAAATAAAATATATTCGTCAAGAATCATAAGATACAACCCTTAGTGATAGTCATAGGATACCAATAAACAATCAAACCATACTAGGAAACAATACAAACAACATAAGTTGTAAAGATACAAGCAACACGGCTATTGCCATAAGTGGGAAGAGATAGGTACTAGTAAGGATGAGGAGAAGAATAGTAATACAATCTTAGTAGTTAATTTGACCGGGTTGTCGGAATTAGTTGTTTAGCAGAGTGATGGCATTCAGGGAAAAAACTTCCTTGTGTCTTCTTGTTCTGGGGTGCAGAGCCCTATAACATCGATTTGAGGGTGGAAGTTGAAACAATTTATGCGCAGGATGTGAGGGGTCTGTTGATATTTTCACAGCCCCTTTTTTTCCCCCCAGGATGCCATAGGACCAGGGGTGAAATTTAGCAGGTTCTGGAGACCCAGTAGCGGAAATTTTGAGCAGTTCGGAGAACCGGCAAATACCACCTCTGGGTGATCCCAGAGTGTGGTGGGAATGGAAATTTTGCAGTATCCCCCCAGGAGAGGAGTGGGAATGGGGAGTTTGCAGTATCCTTCTCCTGCCACACCCACCGAGCCACGCCCACAGAACCAATAGTTTTTAAAAAATTGAATTTCACCCCCGCATAGGAAAGCTTGCAAGCTGAAAACACGGGCCCGAAAATGCATACGTTGGTGAGAGCAGACGTAAACACGTATCATATTACGAGACAACCTATAAAAGCTATGCTAGGGAAGTGTGCACAACAATGAATGAAGAGATGCGTGCACTCAAATACCCTCCATCTGGGTCTAAGATGACGATGAAGTTAAGTTTAGAAAAATGAGCAACTGGAATTGCTTTTTTTAAAGACGGGCTGACGAATTTATTTCGCTTGCATAAAGAAGGTCTGTCTGCATTTCAGGATTAAGTCATGCAAAATCATCTCCTTGGCATCCTCCAAGTGTCTCCATCTGGGGACTCTATTATGAAATCTTGTTCATAATTGACACGTGACAACCAGCCGGAGGCACACCAGATGACGTGGTTCTTTGCTGATGTTTTCCCCCCCGCTGCCTTTCCTGTACTTCTCTCCCGATAAAGCAGATTTTTTTTAAAGGCAGAAAACCGCTGTCTCTGTATGGGAAGCTATGCTAAATTTGTCCTCCCTCCATCTTCTTTCAAGCAGATCCAACTCCATCAACCTCCAATCCTGTGAGATCTAGGCTGCAAAATTCGGACGATCATTAGATGGCAGCAAAAGGTTTAGAGCAGTTTTTTTTTCTCAACCTAAGCAAATTTTAAGATGCGTGGACTACAATTCCCAGCATACTGGCTGGGGAATTCTGGGAGTTGAAGTCCACACATCTTAAATGTTGCTAGAGGTTGCTTGGCTGATATCTTGTGGGTGACCGGATCAAAGTTTAGAAGACTTTACTTTATCTCTACTCCGATATCAAGGTAGTACAGGAGGTCCTCGACGTACGACCACGACGGAGCCCAACACTTCTGTTGTTAAGCGAAACATTTGTTAAGTGAATTTTGCCCCATTTCGTGCCATGGCTGTTTAAGTGAATCATTGCAACTGACAAGTTAATAACCCGGTTGTTAAGTGAATCAGATTTCCCCATTGGCTTTGCTGGTCGGTCCCCCTCGCACCTATGTGCTAGTCGTTCCCGACTCTAAGGGGCGGTGCTCATCACCATTTCAAAGCCCAAGAGCCAGCGCTGTCCGAAGACGTCTCCGTGGTCATGTGGCCGGCATGACTCAACACCAAAGACACACAGAACACTGTTACCTTCCCACCAAAGATGGTCCTTATTTTTTCTACTTGAATTTTTTACGTGGTTTCGAACTGCTAGGTTGGCAGAAGCTGGGACAAGGAACGGGAGCTCACCCCGTGACGCAGCGCTAGGGATTTGAACCGCTGAGCTGCCGACCTTTCGATCGACAAGCTCAGCGTCTTAGCCACTGAGCCACAGCATCAAGATTATTAGATCTTGGCACACAGCAAATATGCGCCAATTGCCAAGCCTCTGAATTTTGATCGCATGATTATGGGGTAATTGCCTTTTCCCAATGCCGTTGCAACGGTCACTAAACCAACCGTTGTAAGTCAAGGACTACCTCCTGTATACTGTCTTGTCTTCTACAACTTGGCTCGAGACTTTCTTTTAACCAGAATTGACCCTGTTTGTTTATAATAATGTAATCACTGCTTCCTGCCAAAAAGCTGCCTTTTGGAGCCTCGTGGCTTCCTTGTTAACTCTCTGAACTTTTGATTTTCTGCCATACATGGTCAGACTTCCTCACTGACTAAGAAAGGCCTTCTGGAATCATCCACCAGCAGGCCTTATCCTAAAGGCCTAAGAAGGATGAGCTCTGCTGAGTCACCTGATTCAGAAATTCAGCTCTCCTCCTTTCTGCATTTAGTCATCTAGCTTCGCCTCAGAGCCTTTTATCCATTTCTTTCTATCCTGCCTTTCTTATTTTTTTACCAAAAGCTCAAGGTGGGAAACATATCCAGAATCAGAATCAGAGTAGAGCTGGAAGGGACCTTGGAGGTCTTCTAGTCCAGCCCCCTACTCAAGCAGGAGATCCGATACCAAACTCCTGGCCCGCGTCACGTGCTGGCCACGCCCATGCCCGGTTTAGTGAAGGGGCGGGTGGGGGGGAGTCCCAATACGTCATGTGATGCCGCTGTGACAATGTGAGTTTGACACCCCTGTCTTATACCATTTCAGATAAGTGACTGGTATAGAGTTTCAAAATGTATAGGGTTTCCTGCCTGAGCAGGAGGTTGGACCAGAAGATCTCCAAGGTCCCTTCCAACTCTATTAGCCTTCTGTTTTGTTTTGTTTTGTTTTGTTTTGTTTTGTTTTGTTTTGTTTTGTTTTGTTTTGTTTTTTGTTGTTTTTGTTGTTTTGTTTTGTTGTTTTGTTCTGTTCTAATTCTTACTCATATTCTATTCTAATTCTTAATAATTCTTAATTCTTAATTCTTCCTAACAATTTTTAATAATTCTTTTACATTCTACACTCTACGCTATTCTGTTCTGTTCTGTTGTGTTGTGTTCTAATTCTATTCCATTCTATTCCATTCTATTCCATTCCATTCCATTCCATTCCATTCCATTCCATTCCATTCCATTCCATTCCATTCCAATTCTTACTTCTAGTCTAGTCTAATCTAATTCTAATTCTTACTCCTATTCTAATTCTTAATAATTCTTAATTCTTCATAACAATTCTTAACAATTCTTCTACATTTTACATTCTACATTCTACACTCTACACTCTACACTCTACACTGTTCTATTCTATTCTATTCTATTCTATTCTATTCTATTCTATTCTATTCTATTCTATTCTATTCTATTCTATTCTATTCCATTCCATTCCATTCCATTCCATTCCATTCCATTCCATTCCATTCCATTCCATATTTTCTATTCTATTCTATTATTCCATTCCATTCTATTCCATTCCATATTTTCTATTCTATTCTATTCTATTCTATTCTATTCTATTCTATTCTATTCTATTCTATTCCATTCCATTCCATTCCATTCCATTCCATTCCATTCCAATTCTTACTTCTAGTCTAGTCTAATTCTAATTCTTACTCCTATTCTATTCTAATTCTTGATAGTTCTTAATTCTTAATAATTCTTAATAATTATAATAATTCTTCTTAACAATTCTTAACAATTCTTCTTAACCAATTCTTATTCTTCTACACATTACACTACACTACACTACACTACACTACACTACTCTCTCCTCTCCTCTCCTCTCCTCTCCTCTCCTCTCCTCTCCTCTCCTCTCCTCTCCTCTCTCCTCTCCTCTCCTCTCCTCTCCTCTCCTCTCCTCTCCTCTCCTCTCCTCTCCTGCCTCTTCTTAAAAAGCCTCCAACTTCTGAAGACAAACTGTATTGTCCTCACTGTAAGGAAGTTTCTCCTGAATTCCAGGTTGCTTGTGAGATTGAGTGAGTGAGTGATTGGTCCAAGGTCATCCAGCTGGCTTGCACGGCTAAGGCGGAACTAGAACTCCTAATCACCTAGCGATCGGCCCAAAAGTCAACCCAGGCTGGTTTTCATGCCTACGTCAGGACTAGAACTCGCAGTTTCCCATTTTCTAGCCCGGTTACATTAACCACTAAACATAACCTTTGTTTGCAGGCTGATTTTCTGGAGAATGGCAACATTTCTCCATCTCTACTGTGAAGGACATCCAACTATTATTATTTTTTTTTTTACTTATTTAAGAGGGGGAAGGGAGTGTTCAATCTCCATCGTCCCTCTTTCCTTTTGGCAAATGAATAGCATCAGAGCAGAAAGGCAGTTCCCCACCCCCATTCCATCTGCACCGTCAGAGGAAAAATCTGCAAAATAATCTTTTATCAAGGTGTCTCCAACCTTAGTAACATTAAGACTTGTGGGCTTCAGCTCCTAGAATTCCTCAGCCAGCTTTGCCAGATTCACTTAAAAACCGGATTGCTAACTTATCAACGGCAGCAATTCATTAACAACTGTGGCGGGAAACGTCGTAAAATGGGGCAAAGGTCACTGAAGAAGCGTTTCCACTTAGCAACAGAAATTCTTGGGTCAATTCCGGTCGTAAATTGAGGAATACCTGTACTGGAGAAGCGTCAAAATAATGGTTTGCAGGCTTACAGTAGCGGCCAAAATTGTGGAAACCTTTTGGGAAAAGTGTATTTTTGAGGTTGGATGGCTAATAATACCACTTTTATTGATTGATTGATTGATTGATTGATTGGGGAGTTTCAAGATAATCCTATTCCACAGCTGGAATGGCCTGGGAATAGCCCAGACCTTCATCCAATTGAAAATCTATGGAGCTGACTAAGGAAACTTGTTAGTCAGAAGCAACCCAGCAATAAAACCCAGTTAATAGAAGCCATCATTCAATCTTGGATTCACATTAGAACAGCTGGAGAACTAAAAGATTTGGTTCACTCCATGTAAAGACGTTGTAAGGCCATAATTCATGCTAAAGGTTACCCCACTAAGTATTAACTGACACGGTGATCATTTTTGCATATCTCATTTTTTCTACGTGTTTCACTTTTCTTCTTTATACTGTAACTGCTATTCTAACAGTAAATCCCTCATAAAAGTTATTGCATCACATTCTTGATTAAATTATCTTTCCATGGATATATAATTTTATGGTACTACTCCCCCCCCCAAAGAAAGTGGTGTTATTAGCTAGTTTTAGAAAATACACTTTTCCCAAAAGGTTTTCACAATTTTGGCCACTACTGTAATTTGGCCTGCTAGCTGGACCATTGAATTCATGGAGACTCGGCTTCCTTCCCACCCTTTTCTGATCATCCTGTAGATTTACGTGGCTTGGACCTTCTCTCCTTAGGAGAGACATGCCTTGCACCCAAGCTCTCCACCCTGCCCTGTTTTCCTTTTTGCACACACCCACCTCTGTGGGAGAGAGGATTTTCACAGCAAAGCGCTGACGAGAAGGGACTCACCCGTATTTCACAAAGTCTAAGTGATTGGCACTGCCTTTGTGTCCGGCGGCTTCCTCTTTCGCATGGAGAGAGGCTATGGAGACTTCTGCAGAGAGAAAGAAGGAGAGACACAAGTTAAAGGAGCCTGTGTAGCGTAGGGGGCTAATGCCTCCTACTAAAGGTAGCAATTAACACCAGCTGCCTGTAATTTCTGTGAGTTCAATCCTAGCCAGGCTCAAGGTCGACTCAGCCTTCCATCCTTTCTAAGGTGGGTAAATTGAGGACCCAGTTTGTGGGGGCAATAAGCTGACTTTGTATAAATATACAAAAGTATGAAGGCTATTGCTTAATGCATTGTAAGCCGCCCTGAGTCTCTGGAAAATGGGGCATATAAATAAATAAATTAAAAAAAAAGGGTTGGATCTCTGTGATTCAGTCAAGGCCTCTCCGATGAGGTCACTTTTGACCACGTGGTGAGGGTGACCAAAGGCACAGCTGCCCTGAGATCCATAAAGATCTGAGAAGCCGTTACAACAGGGGTGTCAAAACTCAAGGCCCGGCAGGCCAGATCCGGCCCACGATGTGGTTGGATCCAGCCCATGGGGCCATCAGTGGTGGGTTTCAAAATTTTTTACTAGTGGGTATGTCTTGGTGGGCGTGGCATGGTTTGGTGGGCATGGCAGGGGAAGGATACTGTAAAATCTCCATTCCCACCCCACTCCGGGGGAAGGATACAGCAAAATCCCCATTTCTTCCCAATCAGCTGGGACTCGGGAGGCAGAGAATAGATGGGGGCGGGGCCGATCAGAATGTTTACTACCAGTTCTCCGAACTACTCAAAATTTCTCCTACTGGTTCTCCAGAACTGGTCAGAACCTGCTGAAACCCACCTCTGGGGGCCATCCTGGAAAATGTAAGGGGCTGGTCGCATTGCTTCAGCCTGGTCTACCGAATGCAAAGAGGAAACATTGGGCCCACATCACTCTGGCCCAGTCTACCCAGTGCGAAGAGGAAACATTCCAGCAGTTTAGGAGTGGTGCCCCCACCCCCCCAAGGTGAATCATAGCCCTGATGCGGCCCTCGGTGAAATTCAGTTTGACATCCTTGAGTTGCAGGCTTTTCAAGAGCACTATGTTGAACAAGGGGATCATAATTCATATTTGTATGCTAATAACATTTTGGCCGTTCTGGATCAGGATTCTACCTTTGAGACAACTATGACCTGGATGACTGAGAAGACGGGCCTGGTAGCTCAGCAGACTAAAGCATTGTGATTAACACCAGCTGTCTGCAATTACAGTAAGTTCAAATCTCACCAGGATCAAGGTAGACTCAGCCTTCCATCCTTTCTAAGGTAGGTCAATTGAGGACCCAGTTTGTGGGGGCAATAAGCTGACTTTGTATAAATATACAAAAGTATGAAGGCTATTGCTTAACGCATTGTAAGCTGCCCTGAGTCTCCAGAGAAGGGCAGCATATAAATCAATTTTTTTAAAAGAAATCTCCATAGACGTTTTAATAAAAATGTATATTAAAGGGGAAAATAAAATGATTACTGCCATCTTGGCTTTTTGGACCCCACCCGTCAGACACTGCTGATCAATGTACAGATAGCCCTCGACTTACGACCACAACGGAGGTCCAAATTCCTGCTGCAAAGTGAGACGTTTGTTAAGTGAGCATTGTCCCATTTTGCAACCGTTCTTGCCCACCGTTGTTATGTGAATCACTGCAAGTATTAAGCTACTAACATGGTTGTTAAGGGAATCTGATTTCCCTGTTGACTTCGCTTGGGAGAAGGTCACGAAAGACGATCTTCGCGTGACCCTGGGGATGCCGCAATGGTCGTAAATGTGAAACATGGTCATTAGTCGCTCTTTTCAGTGCCGTTGTAACTTCGAACGGTCACTAGATGAACTACAGGTAGTCCTCGACGTACGGCCGTAACTGAGCCAAATTTCTTCGGCTGCTAAGTGAGACATTTGTTAAGTGAGTTTTGCTCCATTTTACGACTTTTCTTGCCATAGCTGTTAAGTGAATCATTGCGGTTGTCAAATTGATAAATAAGACAGTTGCTAAGTGAACTGACTTAGCTCGTCGGAAGGTCGCAAAAGTTGTTCCCGCGATATGGGGACACCCACAACCGTCATAAATATGAACCAGTGGCCAAGCATCCAAATGCCTGGATGGTTATAAGTGTGAAAAATTGGCCCTGAGTCACTTTTTTTTCAGTGATGTCGCAACTTTGGTCACTAAATGAACTGTCGTAAGTCGAGGGCTACCGTATTGTAAGACAAGGGCTACTTGTGTTACTAAACTGAGAGCTTCTACTACCGTGTTTTCCGAAAAATAAGACCGGGTCTTATATTAATTTTTGGCCCAAAAGATGCATTAGGGCTTATTTTCTGGTGAGGTCTTATTTTGGGGGAAATACGGTACTAAATGCATCCATCTGGCTGACAATCTTAACTGGGGCTTATTTTGGGGGATAAGGTTTATATTACGAGCATCCTGAAAAATCATGCTAGGGCTTATTTTCCGGTTGGGTCTTATTTTCGGGGAAACAGGGTAAAATAGAAAAATTCAGGTTTTGCGTCCTTGTTCCTCTATGGCACACAATTGTTTCTCCAGCAATTTTGGGATCAGACAAAAGGCTCACCTACGGCACCATCAGTTGGTATCGAAATCTTCCGTAAGCCGTGTCGATGCCAATCTTTGCTTTTCGCTCGCTGCTTGGCCCCTGCCTCCTGCTTCTTTGCACCGAAAGCAGATTCTTTGGTACCCAACTTGATAATGTTTTTGTCCGGACAGCTGGAGGATTTCTCCAGGCGTGGATGTCTGCCTTCCAGGCCTTTTCTATGAATCGCTGGGCAAACAGATTCCCCCGCTGATTTTTCAAGGACTTTTCGGACCCTTCCTGGGCCTTCAGAGGAACATGTAACTGGGTCATTTGAATTCCTGGTTTCTTGCTCTGGCCACTGTAGATCCTGATGCACCCCTGAGTATGGAAAACTTGGGGGCGAAGGAGGTCCGAGCTGGAGAAAGTGGATTGGGTTAGTGAAAGCTAAAAGAAGAGGAGCCTGCCTTACATTAGAGGACTTGGTTTCACATGGTTTCTCACGATCTCCTGAGGGATGGAAACTATAGTGAGAAGACCTCCCATCAGGCGTATCTTCACACTTGGACGTTGTTTCAGGAACACTGATGAAGGAATCTGCCCCCGTGGCACCATTTCCTAAAAATTCACCTTGCAAATCCGACAAAGAAAGATCCAACTCGGGGCACGTGGCCAATGGAAGATCAGAGAACTCTTCCATTCTATGGTCCAAACTTGAAACCAGGACAAGGTCACCTCTTTTGGAAATAGAAGATGAGTTCCAACAGCCGTGATGGCCAACTTGTGGGCTAGGATGTGTCGGTTCATCACTTCCTGTACGAGAGACAAAGGGGTTGTTTTCTGAAGCCTCGGTCCTCTGCTGTGTAGAAGGATTGTCCCTGACTAGGAGATGCTTCCTGGAATTGGAATCTGACCGGGAACTGTGAGAACCCCTGCTAACAGCAATGTATGAAGGTTGTGTCTGGAAGTTGTGGCCCGGCCCAGCAGCTACAGATTGTGTGATCTGTTTAGAGTTAGTCCGCTGGGAAGCTGCATTGATAGTAAGTGAAGGAAACATAAAACGTCTAGATTGAATGGGCAAACTGGCATGATGTGACACAGGTACAGACTGCTTAGATTTGTGTACAGGATGAGGAACTTGGCAGCACTGATCCAAGTCACTTTCAGAGGTGGAAAGCTGCTCAGATAATCTGGTTTCAGGGGATAAGGACAAATGCTCCAAAACAGTCTCGTTGGCAGAAGATTTGGGGGTTAATGGATTAACCTGGCTGGAAGAGGACACTTGTTCTAGGAGTCGGTCAGGATTAAGGCCTGGGGGAGTTGGCTGGGCGTTAAAGTTTGCCGTGGGTGGGGAGATTACAAACTGGAGAGGCTGCCTGGAGGATAAAAGCGAAGCAGAATCGAGGGCCAAAGTCTGCTCAGAGTCCCCCACTAGAGCTGAGGCCAAAGGTTGCGTTAGCTGAGCTGCATTGGTGTTCATTGCAAAAAGAGTCCTGCAAATTGGGAGGCTGTCAGCATTACAGTCACATTCTGTTCTCTCTTTTCCAAGAACTGAAAAACATGGTGACTCACTGGTTAAGATATTTTGTTCTGTGCAATGTGTATCTGTTGCTGCTTCCTTCCTGGACAACCCAGCATTCTTAATTGTTGGTTTCAGTTGTTGATGGGACTTCAGATCATTTTCGTTAGTGTCTTGCACTGAACCCCAGGAAGAAAGACTTAACTTTATCATCTCTTTGGCTATATTGGACAGGCCTTCTTCCAGAGAGGGGTTTGGGAGGGCTTTGGAAGTAGAACTCTGAGCGTCTTCGAGGAAGTCCTCACCAAAAGCGGGAAGATCATCATCTCCATCACTGTCCGGTGCTGAAGTTTGGTCAACTATCGCTCTGTCCAGTTGACTGGAGAAATGTAAAACTGATCCATCTCCTGCAGAAGTGGCAGTCTCATCCATGGCTCCCTTAATAGGATCTTCTTGCAGGACAGCCGTGATTATAGTCCTCAACGATGGGACAGGATTTTCTTCAGCGTCAGAAGAACTGCCCATCGCTTGAGATCCATGAAGATCTTGGGAGTCAATGCCTAATGCTACATCTGTAAACAATTGTGTTATTTGTTCGCCATCCACACTCCTTACACTTTCCTCTTTTCCGACATCCTCGTTTCCAATATCCTCTTTTCCAACACCCACGGTGGGTTGTGCAGCATCTTGATCACAACAAAACATTTTGTTTGCTTCCTCATCGACGCCGGAGTGTTCCACTTGTCCAGAACTGTGACATATGGCAGCCTGTGTCCTCGGGCTTCCACAATCTGGAAGAAAACCTGCAGGGGTCATTCCAGGGAATGGAATAGTCGTAGGTTCAGACAACGCACAACCTGACGTTGGAGAGTGATCAGCTGAGGACACCTCCTTCAAAGAGAAAGCAAGTTTTTCAGAATTGTTATCGTTGAAACCAGAAAGAGCCAAACTGCTTCCCAAAGAATCTAGTGTGCCCTGGCCCGATCTGATAGGCACAGAGTCTATTGTTGCTTGCACAGTCCATTCTTCTTGTTCTTGGTCATTCTGTGACCACTGGACTTCCTCCAGATTTGTCTTCGCGTTGCTCTTTGCTGCTTTCTCATTCAAATCCTCCCCTCCCTCTTCCTCGCTGCCTGCCAACTCTGATTCTGCAAATTCTGGATTCCTTGTGATTAATAGCCCTTTTTGGCTTGACTCCGATTCCTCACAATTCATATTTCTTATATGATCATCGGTTTGGGCGTTTTTCTTGAGTAACGAAGAGTTGCTCACGCCAACATTACTCTCTTCCTCTTCCTGGACCTGGAGAACAAGGACGTTGAGGACATTTTCCTTCAAATCTCCTATTTCATCATCCTCCTCTGAACATCCCTCCACTTCTTTGGAAGATACTTGGGATAAAATGTTGCCTGCCTTTCTTTGCGCCCGGTCTAAATTTAACTCTTCCTCTTCTGAGGAAGGATGGCTCAATCGTTTACTCTCTTCCTCTCTTTTAGAGGAAATTTCATGGATCCTCATCGCAACATCCATTCCTTCGCAAGGGCTTCTGTTCTCCTCACGCTGTGTCTCCAGTTTCCACGAAGGCTCTTCGGCTGGTCTGGAATTGGAAAAATCAGTGCTTTTACAGCAATCTGAAATATTATGAATCACCAAAGGAGATTCATTGACTGGGTTTTCTTGACAAGGAAGAGTGTCTGTCATGGCTGAGTCCTCAAGCCGTGTCTGAGCTTGTGTGTCACACAAACTTGGAGGTTGGCCAAAGCTAGCATCACAGATTTGGCTCTCCATCTGTCCTGCACTGGCCCTCCTTGGATAGGAAAGAGCAGGGATGGTTGTATCCAGAAGGAAAGATTGGGAACTGGTTGAAGAATAACTTGCAAATTCCCCATCAGAGGAATTTAAGGAAGATTCCATGCTTCCTTTCGAGCTGCGCTGTTCTCTGTTGAGATTCTGTTTTCCATCTGAAAATTCTTCCCAGTTCTCTAAACCTCTTGGCCTTCTTTCCAGTTCTTGGGAAGAAGTATCTTTCTCCACAGGGTTAGAAGATCCGTCCCACATATGTTCTTTCATAACCAAGAGAAGTGCTAGATCATGGGAAAGAGACGGGTCTTCCTTCTCTTCCACCTCCTGACTTCCAGGAATTTGACTCATGATGATAGCGTCTGTGACATCATGGTACTTTCTGGCTGAGGCAGGATCACTCGCTTTGTGTATTTTATGCGTTGTCCGCGGGAAAGGATCTCTCTGCTGGATCTGTTCAGAGTCTATCAGTGAAGCTTCCTAAAAAAGAGAGAGAGAGAGAGAGAGAAAAGCAGTGGTTACAATTACAACATGATTGAGCTGTACATACATATTGCCTGTGGGTGTTATTGTGGGAAGGACGAAAACATAGCTGATCAATACGAACAAGAGAACAGCAAGAGGAGAAGGATGGACAAAGATGACAAAAATGGAGAAAAAAATACACTTCCATTCAACCTTCACGCAGAATCCCATGCTCAATTCCGTAGATCTTTCCCTCCCAAGTTTTCATGAATTCGGAGGGTATTTATGTCCTGTTCCCGTAACGCTGTTTCAAATCACAACCACACGCATGCCCACACACAGAGAAATACGCTCGCGGGAGATTAATTAATTGCTGTCCCGGGAGGGCCCCCAATGACATTAGAAACAGTGACAAGGATGGACCACTGAGAGACGATATGATGTAGTGGTTAAGAGCAGACATAGGACTGAAGCCGCATTCAGACGTGGAACCCTATGGCCGGCCTCTCAGCCCAATCTACTCCTCAAAATTGTGAGTTTTGAGAGAAGCTGAAGAAGGAATGCCTGTGTGTACCATTATCTACCTATCATCCATCCATCCATCCTATCCATTGTCTATTTATCTATTATCTATCGATCATCTGTCTGTCTGTCTATCTGTCTGCCTATCTGTCTTTCTGTCTATCTATCTATTGTATCTGTTTGTCTGTCTGCCTGTCTTGTTTGTCTATCTGTCTGTCTATCTATCTGCTGTATCTATCTATACCTATCTGTCTGTCTATATCTGTCTATATCTGTCTGTCTATATCTGTCTATATCTATCTGTCTATCTATATCTGTCTGTCTGTCTGTTTATATCTGTCTGTCTGCCTGCCGGTCTATCTATATCTGCCTGCCTGCCTGCCTGCCTGCCTGCCTGCCTATCTGCCTATCTATCTATCTATCTATCTATCTATCTATCTATCTATCTATCTATCTATCTATCATCTATCTATCTATCTATCTATCTATCTATCTATCTATCTATCTATCTATCTATCTATCTATCTATCTATCTTCTTCATCATCATCATCATCATCTTATTTCTATACCGCCCTTCTCCTGAAGGACTCAGGGCAGTGTACAGCCTATTAAAAGCACAAAGACAAACATAAATTAAAATAATTAAAATAATTTTAATCTATAGATAGATAGATAGATAGATAGATAGATAGATAGATAGATAGATAGATAGATAGATAGATAGATAGATAGATAGATCTGTCTGTCTGTCTGTCTGTCTGTCTGTCGTCTGTCCATCCATGTTTTTTGTGCCAGGGAATGTTATTATTTGTTTCTTACACTTTCATACCCCAGAATTGGGTGATCCCATAAATCTTCAAAATTACAAAGATAAAAGGTTAACATTTTGAACCCCCTTCCACCACCTGCCCTAGCATATCCTGGCCTAATGCTTAAGCCAAGACTGAAAAGGGAGTCCATCCTTAGTTAGAAATAGGGCAGAGAAGGAATGGGGGGGGGGGAGACAGAGAGGGGGGGAGAGAGAGGGAGAGAGAAAGAGAGATTTACTCTTTTTCCTTAGTTCAGATCACTGTTTGCATCACATGTTGCTTGCATGGATTTAAAAAAAAAATCAGAAAGAGCCCGATGGCATATTTTCCAACAAACCACATTGGTTGAAACTCTGTGGCATCAGATTCACTGAATGGCTACTTAATTGCATGGGAATGCAATGCCTTCTGCTAAATCCTTTTGTCCATCCCTTGGCTCCAGGGATAGTTTTGTCCTCCACCCAGGGACCTTTTTCAGGGGGAACCTATTGGTCCTCCTCGTGCTGTGGCTGAGATGAGGCGAGCAAAAGCCCGAAGCACCATCCTTCTGGAGGTCTTGCATTGACACCTCCCTGCCCATCACATACCGTGGAGGAGCAGACAGTGCTTTCACTTCTCCTGAGGCTCCAGAAGGAGGAAGCAGCAAACAGATAAAACGCCTGCTGGGCATGGAAGTGGTAGTTATGACTGACATGTAAAGGAAGCTCCTCCTAACCAGAAGGAAGAAGGTGGCATCATTTCTGGTCCTCTCCTTTGCTAAAATAGATCCTGTTTGTTTTTGGTTTGGAGGAGAGTTAGCTCTCTTCTACCTACAGTAGCAGCCAAAATTGTGGAACCTTTTGGGGAAAGTATATTTTTGAGGTTTGATGGCTAATAACCCCACTTTTTTGGAGGAGTTTTAAGATAATCCTATTCCACATGGCCTGGGAATAGCCCAGACCTTAACCCAATTGAAAATCTATGGAGTGACACAGCAATAAAACCCAGTTAATAGAAACAATCATTCAATCTTGGTTTCACATTATAACAGCTGCAGAACTAAAAGACTTGGTTTTCTCCCTGGGAAGACATTATAGGGCCATAATTCATGCTAATTCATTCACTGACGGGGTGATCATTTTTGTATATCTCGTTTTTTTTCCTACGTGTTTCACTTTTCTTTTTTATACTGTAACTGCTAATCTAATAGCAAATCCTTGATAAAAGTTATTGCATTACATTCTTGATTAAATTATCTTTCCAGATATATAATTTTATGGTACTACTCCAAAAAAAGAAAAAAAGAAAAAAAATGGCAGTATTAACTAGTTTTAGAAAATACACTTTCCCCATAAGGTTTCCACCATTTTGGCCACTACTGTAGATGTTCTTCTTTGGGGATGCTAACTGGCTTTGAAAAGAAGTCACTTGAAGAACTGAAGGTAGGCTATTCGACGTCCTGTTGAGAGACTTAAATTTACTGAAGTGTTTTGTGGTGAAATAGTAGAGGGTTTGCCGTCTACGGAGATTCTCAGTCCCGAAGGTGCTTTTTCAAGAAGCAACTGGACTTTCTGGTTTTTCTTTGAAGACGTTTTGCTTTTCACCCAAGAAGCTTCCTCAGTTCTGACTGGATGGTGGGGGGGATGGAAGGATTTATACTCCTTGCAGAGAGCTGGTTATTTGCATCCTTTTAGTGAGTTGTTGAGGTTACCTGGAGGCTTATCGGTGTCGTCAGGGTCACCTGAGTGGTGGCAAATGAATGTGGAGCCTTCTTGGAACTGTTAGGGCAGTGATGGTTAAACTTTTTGCCATCGCGTGCCAAAAGGGGGGGTATTGGAGAGGGGGATTGCATGCATGCATGCCCACACCCATAATTCCCCCTACGCATTCATACATGACCCCCTCTCTCTCCCGCCACTTTTGGCACGTGATGGCACAGTGGGCCCGATAGGCCCATTTTTTGCCCTCCCCAGGCTCCAGGGCCTTTCTAGGAGCCTGGGGAAGGTGAAAACAGCCTTCCTCCAGAGGCTCTCCGGAGGTCTGGAAACAGCCCATTTCCCGACTTCCAGTGGGCCCGGAAGGCCCAAAAATCAGATGGACTGAGGTAGGGCAATGCTCGCATGCCCATAGATATAGCTCTGTGTGTCACTTGTGGCATCCGTGCCATAGGTTCGCCATCATGGTGTTAGGGTTTATTGTTTATTCTGCTTCCTTCAGAGGCCATTTTCTTCACCAAAAAAAGCTGACCTTTCTGAAGGAATAAACAATGTTCTAAATATCAGCTAGCATCTGCTGCTTCCAGATGGGGAAACCACCTTATCAAATTTTCATCATTTGCACGTTGTTCATGGCGACATCATGAACCCTTTGACTTCACTGCCGCACGAACCAGATGGCTTCCCTTCCCTTTAACCCAGGGGTGTCCAATCTTGGCAACTTTTAAAGACTTGTGGACTTCAACTCCCAGAATTCCCTAGGCAACCATGGAAACACTGGGAGTTGAAAGTTCATCTTAAAGCAACTTGGACGGATGGCTGTGCAGCCTCTGGATTGGGGGTTCAATTTTTATTTTTTATTTTTGCTTACTCTCCCTTGTGGGGGAATAAAGTCTGTTTGTACAGAAACATACAGGGATACACACACACACACACACACACACACACACACACAAAATGGCCTAGACTGAATGGGGTTTTAATGGGAATATTAATTTTTAGTGTCTGAAGTTTAATCTGGACTGGTTTTACTGTTGTGAGCCAACCTGAGTCCTCGCGGAAAGAGGGCAGCATATAAGTTCGAAAATAAATAATAAAATAAAATAAAATAAAATAAAATAAAATAAAATAAAATAAAATAATAAAATAAAATAAAATAAAATAAAATAAAATAAAATAAAATAAAATAAAATAAAATAATAAAATAATAAAATAATATAAAATAAAATAAAATAAAATAAAATAAAATAAAATAAAATAAAATAAAATAAAATAAAATAAAATAAATAATAAAATAAAATAAAATAAGATAAGAAAATAAAATAAAATAAAATAAAATAAAATAAAATAAAATAAAATAATAAAATAAAATAAAATAAAATAAAATAAAATAAAATAAAATAAAATAAAATAAAATAAAATAGCAATGCCTTTTGAATAGCCTTCTACAGGCTTTGTCCGTTGGATAAATGGACCTTGCGAAGTGATCTTAGCGAAACGCTAAGAAGCAGCGCTTAAAGTATGTCTGAATTGTTCTTCCTGAATGTTAATGGACATCTCGGAATCAAAGATACAGTAATGGCCAAAATTGTGGAAACCTTTTGAGAAAAGTGTATTTTTGAGGTTTGATGGCTAATAATCTCACTTTTTTGTGAGGGGAGTTTCAAGATAATCCTATTCCACTGCTGGAATGGCCTGGGAATAGCCCAGACCTTCACCCAATTGAAAATCTATGGAGCTGACGAAAGAAACTTGTTAGTCAGAAGCGACCCAGCAATAAAACCTAGTTAATAGAAGCCATCATTCAATCTTGGTTTCACATTATAACAGAATTAAAAGATTTGGTTCCCTCCATGGGAAGACATAAGGCCGCAATTCATGCTAAAGGTGACCCAACTAAGTATTAACTGACATGTTGATCGTTTTTGTATATCTCATTTTTTTCTATGGCGATCAAGTTTTGTATATCTCACTTTTTTTCTATGTGTTTCACTTTTCTTCTTTATCCTGTAACTGCTATTCTAATAGCAAATCCTTCATCAAAGTTATTGCATTACATTCTTGATTAAGTTTATCTTTCCATTGATATATAATTTTATGGTACTACTCCCCCCCCCCTCAAAAAAGTGGCGTTATTAGCTAGTTTTAGAAAATACACTTTTCCAAAAAGGTTTCCACAATTTTGGCTACTACTGTACAACCCCACCAGCTAGATAAAAAAACCCGGAAACCTCAGTAGTGGAATCAAGCTATGAAGCTCTTTTGGGTATTCTGCTCCAACAGAACAGAACAACAGAATAAAATAACAACAGAATTGGAGGTCTTCTAATCCAACTTATCCTTAGCTCTCCAGCCTCACGGGTCTGTACTTCCTGGGAGCTGTTAGTTAATATTGGCCTGATGTTTTCTGTTTTGAGATGCAGAATCCATGCAACTTCCCAAAATCAAGAAGGTTTTTTTTTTAGAGATTTAACCCACCCCCCATCTGTCCCTTGCACAAGAAAAACTGATAAGTGGTTAAAATTAGTAAACCAGACACTCCGTTCACATTGAATTGAATTGCCTTAGCGTTTTACTTGGTCTCTGCATATTTCTTATGGGACATTTTTAGAAAACCCAGTCATTTTTTCCTTGATGCTGAGTCGCTTGGTAGGGGAAAGTGGACTATTGCTACTCTTCCACAAATAGCTCTTCTAAAATAAAATATGTACGGGTTTTTGCCAAATTTGGGGAACTAAACCATAACAATTCGGATGAGACGCTGCGTGAGTGATCTCAGATTGCTTCACAGCAAGACTGCATCGTTTGGACGTTTCACGCTTGTAGCAATTGTCCACTACAAGACACAACACTCTTGACTCTTAAATCTTATTGCCTTCATCTACTGTTCTACACAGCGTTTCAAAACCTACCAGCTTGCGCATCTGCAGAAGCATCCAGGATTGTGGGCGGAGCCTCCTGCCACCGCCGCTACAAGTTCGCCTGATCCGGGGTGAACTGGTAGCAACCCACCACTGGTTCTGCACGAAAAATACTGAAGGAGCCAATGGAAGGGAATATTACAGACTTCAGGGTTGAACGGTTGAGTCCTTGGTGCTCTCTGAGCTTGTTTGGTTGTTTGGAGATGTTTCAAAGCGAGTGGCAAGATGCTACCTAGTTTGATACAGGAACAATTTTCACGCAAGCCACCAAACTCAGAGAGGACTCCACTGTAAGAACATTTTGACCTGTTCAACCTTTTCCAGCATTTTTAGTGTCTGCAACACTAAAAAAAAACAACAACCCTGCAGGAGCTTTCTCAAGAAAGAGAAGAGATGGATGGGTGAACACAATAACAGAACAAGATAGCTGGAAGGGATCTTGGAAGTCTTCTAATCCATCCTCCTACTCAAGCAGGAAATCGATACCGTCTCTAGACAAATGGTTGTCCAAGCTCTCACCCACAACGTCTGAAGGCAAGCCATTCCATTGATGAATTGTTCTAACAGCCGGGAAATTTCTCCTTAGTTCTAGGTTGCTTCTCTCCTTGATTAGTTTCCATCTGTTATATCTTGTCTTGCCCTCAGGTCCTTTGGAGAATACGCTGACGCTCTCTTCTCTGTAGCAGCTCCTCAAATACTGGAAGACTGTTACCATGTCACCTCTAGTCCTCCTCTTCATGATCTTAGACATATCCAATTCAGGGATGGGCTGATGGGGGTTTGCAGGGATTCGGGAGAAACTCTAGCTAAGATTCTGTACAGTTCAGAGAACCCCCAAATCGTACTCCTGGCTGGCTCCGCCCACCCAACCCTGCCCCTCCCAGGAATCCACACGGGACCCGTTTTGGATGCAGGTAAGTGCAGGGTGCATGCAGAGGCTCAGGGAGGACGAAAAACGGGCCTACCGGAAGTTTGGGAAGGCCTCTGGAACTTGGGGAAGCTTTTTTCGCCATCCCGGGGGCTCAAGAAAAGCCTCCGGACTTGGGGAGGGCAAAAACATCCCCCTCCGCCGTGCTGCAGGAGGCCAAGTAGGCCACGCCCACCATGGCCACGCCCACCCAGCAACCGGGCAGAGAACCCCTTGCTAAAATTTTTGAAGCCCACCCCGATCCAATTCCTGCAACTGTTCATCCTATGTTTTAACCTCCAGCCCTCCCATCATCTTTGTTGCTCTTCTCTGCACTCTTTCTAGAGTCTCCACATTTTTAGCAAAACCCTTAAATCAAACTTTCCTTTAAGTGGTACACATACATGGACTTCCTGGTTATAAATGGGCTCTTGTAAACAATGAATTCTGACTTGAGCAAAGGCGTTGTTCCTTCCGATATGGCAGGGAGAAAGAGGAAGCAAGAGAACAGGAGCTAGGGTATACCATGGAGAAAACATAAAAAAGAAAAGAGGAAACGTGATCCATTTCCCACAACTGTAGCACAATTTTTAAAACACATCACCATTATCAATAGGATGCTCAGAAGTTGTAAGGTTCCAGGCCTGTGGATGTTATAGTACGAAAGGAATCTGCCAAATAGCACTTAGACTTATATACCGCTTCACAGGGCTTTTACAGCCTGCTCTAAGCGGTTTACAGAGTCAGCCTATGGCCCCCAACAATCTGAGTCCTCATTTTACCCACCTCGGAAGGATGGAAGGCTGAGTCAACCTTGAGCCAGTGAGATTTGAACTAGCCTGAAGTAGCCTGCAGTGCTGCACCCTAACTACTGCGCCACTTCGGCTCTTGCAAAATGCCGCTTTTGCTAGAATTACACGACAGGTTGTCCTCGACTTACAATAGTTTGTTTAGCGACGGCACTGTTCAAAGTTACAATGGCATGAAAAAATGTGATTTATGAGCACTTTTCACAGTTGCAACCTTTGTAGCATCCCCAGGGTCACGTGATCAAAATCCAGATGCTTGGCAACCGGTTCCTAATTATGACGGATGCAGTCACGTGATCTCCTTTTGCGACCTTCTGATGACCAAAGTCAATAGGGGAAGCTCGATTCACTTAACAACTGGATTACTAAATTATCAACTTGCAGTGATTCAATGAAATGACGGTGTCAAGAACGGTCGTAATATGGGGCAAAGCTCGCTTCACAAATGTCTCCCTTAACAACAGAAATTGTGGTCGTAACTCGAGAACTACCTGTATTATTTTTTGGCCTCTGACTGTGTTTTGTGATAAGCATATAATGTTATAGACGTGCAATTGATAATGGAGAGTATTTCCCAGGCAATAATTTTCCAGTACAAGCCACAATGCCCCTTGCCTTTTAAATCTTACTGCCCTTGTCCACTGTTCGGGACTGAAAGCAGGACACTGAAAGAGACAATGGAAGAGAATACTAAGAAGCTCAGGGTGGAAACGAGGGGTCCTTGGTGCTTTCTGAGTTTGGATGTTTTCTTGCAGATGTATCATTACCCAAACTAGGAAATATCATCAGTGCTAGAAGGGAGAAGGGTTTAAGGAGGAGGAGGAGGAGGAGGAGGAGGAGGAGGAGGAGGAGGAGGAGGAGGAGGAGGAGGAGGAGGAGGAGGAGGAGAAGGAGGAGGAGGAGAACTGTGAAAGGTCTTTGCTGCTCTCTGAGCTAGCCTATTTTCTTGCAGATGTTTCATTATTATTTATTTGTTTGTTTGTTTGTTTGTTTTCTGAGGTTTTCGTGGGTGTTTGTATGTAATCAGAGCACAGCTAAGCCCCCAACCAATCAGAACACACCTCCACCCAATCAGAACATATCCAAGCTCCCATCCAATCAGCTCACACCCCCACTAGCAGTTAAAAGGAAGAAACAGCTGCGATCTCACATTGCTCCTAGAAGCATGAAGCCGAAAACACCAGCCTGAAGATGACGAATGAAACTTCGTCGAAACGTCGCCAAGACACTTCCAATTTTACGTGGGAGAAAACCCGAATAACCAAAGACCTACATTTATTTATTTATTTATTTATATTTCTATACCGCTCTTCTCCCTCAGGACTCAGGACGGTTTACAGCCAGAGTAAAAACACAATACACCATGAATTTAAAAAATTTAAAAGTATTACATAATTGGGCCCAGTTTAGTTAAAAACCCCAAAATTAAAATACCCAATTAAAATTCTACTTAGTTCGACAGCCCAGCCTGTTGGAATAGTGGGGTCTTAAGGGCACGGTGGAAGGTACGGGAGTTGGGGATCCTATGTATCTCCGGGGGCGGGAGCTCTCACAGAGAAGGCTCTCCCCCTGGGCGTTGCCAGTCGACATAATTTGACCGAAGGCACCCTGAGGAGTCCCTCTGTCAGCACGTCAAGATGCATTTATCCTAGTGCTGACATAAGAAGGAGAACGCAAGTGTCTGTAACGGGATGGTTGTCTTTCACCTACTTATTTTAGCTGGAGATAATGTCCCCTAGGAGATGGATGGGAGGGGGGAAATTCTTTGAATTGGAGCAGTAGATTAGGAGTGAATGATTGGGAAGATGGCCAATGAATGCAGAGGAGTGGGGGAAGGAAGAGGAGGGATTCTGGGTCAGCACGTCAGTGCTGGATGCATGGAGTCAGTGTAAAAGATGCCGTGCTAAATAAAATGGAAGTTTGTTTCAAAAAAGACTTTGTTTGAGACACAATTTATTTGAAGACGGACTGAAAACCTGACACCCTCTCTGTGAGAGTGTACTGGCCGGTGGGAGGCTATCGGTGGCAGAAGACGATCTAGTTACCCAAACTAGGAAACATCATCAGTGGTAGAAGGGAGAAGGGTTTGAGGAGGAGGAGGAGGAGGAGGAGGAGGAGAGGAGGAGGAGGAGGAGGAGGAGGAGGAGGAGGAGGAGGAGGAGAACAACTTGGTGCTCTCTGAGTTAGCTTGTTTTCTTGCAGATGTTTCATTACTCAAAATAGGAAACATCTCCATTGTAGAAGGGAGAAGGTTTTATGGAGGAGGAATCCTTTCTGCCTGTGACTCTATAGGCGCAACCATAGAACTTTGATTGTGAGTTGCACGCAAATCAAATGAGCTAAGAGACCTTCCATGGGATCCGTGTGATGTCAACAGGGTTCAGAAATCCACAGTTTTGCCACCTGGTATACTCGAATGTTCTACTGCAGGGGTCTCCAACCTTGACAACTTTAAGACTTGTGGACTTCAACTCCCAGAATTCTGGGCGTTGAAGTTCACAAGTCGTAAAGTTGCCAAGGTTGGAGACCCCTGCTCTGTTGAATAGAACACAAGTCAAGCAACCAAGCCAGAGCTTTCTGGCAAAGGATGGCTGGTTAGATGCTTCCTAGAAGAGGAGCAATGTACTCTCTTCCACAGTTGGTCCTTGTGACAAGAAGCTTTGATTCTGGAAGTAATAAAGACTGAGAACCATCCTTGCTACAGCTACCAGTAATAGAAATAGATGAACTTTATTTTTTGTTAGCCAGTTAAAAATATATGTAGGAAACACACCACAGTAGTGTTGGAGAACTTTACTCTGACATCAACTGAGAGAAAAACTCTGCATCAAATAGGAGATCATGTTTCTAACCAACCTACCTGACAACTTTGTCATCCAAAGGTAAAGGATGGAACTAGAGGGACAGCTATACCGGACCTTACTCCTACTAACAGAGAAGAAGTGATAGAGGGTATTGAGGCTGGTGGAATTTTGAGGGAGAATGACCATATCATACTGGAATTCAATATAATGCAAGTATAAACAATAGAACATAATCAAACCAGTGTCTTAGATTTTTAAAAAAGCTGATTTTTAACAAACCTAGAGAGAGCTTGGAAAAGATTTGATGGATGAAGATCTTAAAGGGGAAAACAACTCAAGAAGCTTGGAAAACACTGAAAAATACAATTATAAAAGCTCAGTCCAGCTCAATACCACTGAAAAAGAAAAACAAGAAATCCAAAAAGAAACCAGTATGGTTACACAAAGAGCTCTCTTATAAACTAAAAGAACAAACAAGGATAAGAACAAAACAAAAACAAAAAAATGGAAAGAAGGACACATATTGTAACTAAGGCGGAATACTAACAAATAGCCTGAACTTGCAAAGATGAAGTTAAGGCTCATAATGAAGTAAGACTTGCAACAAATGTCCAAAATACTTTTTTAAAAAAAAGTTGCTTTCAACATATAAAAAACAAGAAAAAAGTCAAGGAAACAATCTGTGCACTAATGAGAGAAGTTGGCAAGGAAGTAACAGGCAGTAGAGAGAAAGCAGAGTTCCTTAATTCATTCTTTGCATCTGTCTTCACCCAAAAAGATAACACAGCCAGCTTAGAGATTGGACAATCATTCTTCTGAAGTGGTGTAGGGTTTCCTGCCTAAGCAGGGGGTTGGACTACAAGACCTCCAAGGTACTTTCTAACTCTGTTATTCTTCTAAAAAACATAGCCGTAAACGACAGACTAGGAATACAAATTAAAAGAAGGAAAAAGCTAAAAGAACAGCTGTCTACTCTAAAGATAAAGGTAAAGGTTCCCCTTGCACATACATTCTAGTTGTTCCTGACTCTAGAGGGCGGTGCTCATCTCTGTTTCAAAGCTGAAGAGCCAACGCTGTCCAAAGATATCTCCAGATGTCTTTGAACAGCATTAGCCGGCATGACTCAATGGCAAAGGCGCATGGCACAATGTTATCTTCCCACCAAAGATGGTCTCTGTTTTTCTACTTGCATTTTTTACGCGCTTTCAAACTGCTATGTTGGAAGAAGCTGGGAGAAAAGTAACGGGAGCTCCCCACATTACACGGCACTAGGGATTCAAACCACTGAATTGCCGACCTTTCGATCGACAAGCTCAGCCTCTTAGCCACTGAGCCACTGCTCTAGATGAGTTCAAATCATCGGGACCTGATGGATTACATCCCAGAGTTCTGAAGGAGCTGGCAGATGTGATCTCAGAACCATTAAACCATACCTTTCAAAGTTCCTGGAGCACCAGTCTACCCTGGTGACCATCACCATATCTGGTGTCAATGAATTCCATACTTCCTTAAGGTCACATCTGTAACACCAGCTCTTACAGCATCATGTCCCCCACCATCACCATCCCGGTCCATCTCCTAACAGACTGGTATCAGTTTCTGCTGCTGACCTCAACGTGGTGAGAAGAAGCTGTGGTGAGGAAGCACCCAAGATGCTGCTAAAGCAATTCTTCCTTTTACTGGTCCCGAAGCTCCTTGAAGGACACATCAACAGGTAATTCCAGATCCAAATGACATGGCAGTGGAGAAAAAATTCTATAGGTGCACGTTTTCCATACTGTGCGTTATTATTATTATTCAATTATTCAATCAGAATAAAGCTGGGAGGGATCTTGGAGGTCTTCAACCCCATGCTCAGGCAGGAGATCCTACATCCTTTCAGATAGGTGGCTGTCCAGTCTCTTCTTAAAAGCCTCCAGTGTTGGAGCACCCAGAACTTCTGAAGGCAAACTGTTCCACTGGTTAATTGTCCTCACTGTTAGAAGAGGACAATTAGGACTGTTAGGAAGTTCCTCCTTAGTTCTAAGTTGCTTCTCCCGTTGATTAGTTTATTTTATGCATTCATTCCTGGCTACTCCTCCATATCTGAATGCCAGTCAAGCCAACGGTTTCCATTTAGAGTGGAGCCCTTTAAAGGAAG
The DNA here is from genome assembly GCA_038048745.1 of Coluber constrictor foxii. Lineage (NCBI taxonomy): Eukaryota > Metazoa > Chordata > Lepidosauria > Squamata > Colubridae > Coluber > Coluber constrictor. Next base: position 11,976,303 of record CM075964.1, read on the forward strand.
CTGTGGAAGGATGGGAGATGTGTGGCCTCCTGAAGCCAAAATACAGAAATGTCAGCAGAAAAGACTTGGGTCTCCTGAGGCTGTGTATTATAATGGAAAAGTTATGGAGGAAAGAGAGTTAAGGAAACCGGTGGTTAAAACATTTGTCTCCTGACAAGGGAGGTTGGGCATGCTTTATCATTCTCCTCCTTTAGTGGGCCTGCTACCTTCTGCATTTCTGAAAAGGTAGGAATATCCGTGTGGGGTTCTAACAACATCAAGATAGCCACGGTGGCCACACAATCAAAGCCTTGCTCCCTTTTTATGTGCACAATTGCTCATTTGGAGGTGTGTTGTTGTTGTTGTTTTGATACCCCTTGTAGCAGTGGTGCTGGTGATCACCTATAAAACCCTACATGGCTTAGGCTGGGGGGTATTTGGCGGATCACCTGCGGCCAGCAATAGCTCCCCATCACCCGGTGTGCTCACATAGAGAGGGCCTACTTGGGGTCCTGTCGGCCAGGCAATGTCGGCTGACGGCCCCTAGAGAGCGAGCCTTCTCTGTAGGCGCACCTACCCTCTGGAATCAGCTCCCCTTGGAGCTCCGGGTGGCCCCCGACCTTCGCTCTTTCCGCCGTGACCTTAAAACATGGTTGTTTCGCCAGGCTGGCCTGGACTGAATGGGGTTTTTAATGGGAATTTTAGTTCTTTTATTGTCTGAATTTTAATCTGGACTTGTTGTAGTGTATTGTTGTGAGCTGCCCTGAGTCCTTGCGGAGAAAGGGCGGCATATAAATCCGATAATATAAAATAAATAAACAAATAAGTGGTGGGTTGCCTTTGATTTGCACCAGTTCTATAGAACCGGTGGGAAAACTGGTGGGAGGCTCCACCCACTGACCCCGACGTCATCAAAATGCTTCTGCGCATGTGCAGAAGAGCACGCGCGTGTGCGCGAGCAAAGTGAACGCCTGCACGCGGCCCCGTTGCAAACCGGTAGTAACGGTAAGTAGAACCCACCCCTGCTTTGTAGACACCCATGCAACTGGCTGACTTGTGTGAATGTTGATTACCCTGAGTAGCCCTATGTAGAGCACATTGAAGCAGTCCAATCATGAGATGACTAGGGCCTGGGTGACTCAATCAATGGTACAGTCAGAGACATCACTTGGGGCTGAGGGTGGACAACGGATCAGAGGTCTGCAGGAAACTCACTGTCAAAATCACAATGGGGAGACACCAGATTGAGAAGCTGCCTGTTTCAGGGACCCTTGTCCTGATGCATCTTGACCTCCATTCACCCAGCTGGAGGTGGATTTGGTCTACAAAGTCAATAATCTGGCAGGTCTTATTTTGGAAATATTGGTGGAATCCCTTCCTTCCTTCCTTTTCCTTCCTTCTTTCCTTTCCTTCCTTCCTTTCCCCTTCCTTCCTTTCCTTCCCTTCCCTTCCTTTCTTCCTTCTTTTCCTTCCTTCTTTCCTTCCCTTCCTTCCTTTTCTTGCTTCCTTTCTTCCCTTCCTTCTTTTCCTTTCTTCCTTCCTTTCCTTCCTTCTTTTCCAACCTTTCCTTCCTTCTTTTCCTTCCTTCCTTCCTTCTTTTCCTTCCTTCCTTCCTACCCCTCCCTCCCTCCCTCCCTCTCCTTCCTTTCTTCCTCTATGTGCAATAACTCTTCAAGTTGGAACATAAGCATAATAATGCACCTCCAGTCAGGCTGGACAATATGGATAGATCTATGCCAGGTCTATCCTGTTATTTCATCACCCCCTGAAGTGTTTAAAGGAGGAGATGACTCCCATTTGGGGCTGTGCTGAGTTCTGTGGAACCGTTTACGGGCTGAGGGATGGGGGCCATGATACCCCTGACAACTGTATCAGAAAAGAACAAAGAAGTTCAGACCTGCAGCCACAAAACTTACATCTAAGAGAATTCCCACCATTGGGGGCCATAGAGACATGTACCCAAGATGGAAGTGCAGACTCACTCACAGACCACAATCAGACCCATCTCCTGAAAAAAAGGGGACTTTAAACAACTTTGCCCTGAATTGGAGTTCTCCAAAGGTCTCTTCTGGAGTTCAAGAAGGAGATATATTCATTCAATGGCTGCAGAAAGTCTCAAGGAGACACCAGGAGACCTTCAGGATGAGATCTTATGAAAGCAAGTAGCCTTCTTGCCTAACTTGACAGCTCAAATGGGTTCATGCTTTATACCCATGGGTGAGTGGGTGGGTGCGCACTTTCACACGCCCACACACACACACACACAGACACCCGGATGGAGTCTTGGGCAATGCCTGTAGATATTGTCAGATGGACAATATCAGATGGAGTACGAGAACAAAATAGAAGATGACCTACAGGGGTTTGAGGACTTTATCCTGCTCATTCACACATAGGGCCACCTTCAATTTTGCTCTCTGCAAAGATGCTCCTTGGGCAACCTGGCACCAACACATGCAGCCTAAATGGTCTCTCAAGGGACGGAGAAATAAAATTAGAAAGCTCCCTGGTACATCCACACAATTATCGGTTGAGGAAAAAGACACCAGGTTTGGGCTGAGTCCCCTTAGTTTAGCCATAAGAATGTGGGCTGTCTTGCCCATATCTAGGAGCTGCCCCAATGAAGAGGGAGTGTGGGGGAGGTCAGTCTGTTCTCCAAAGCACCGGAGAGCAGAACAAGAAGTCATGGATGAAAGATCAGGAAAGAGAGATCCAACCTAAGGAGAACTTCCTAAAAGTGAGAACAATTAACCAGCGGAACGGCTGGACTCCAGAAATTGTGGGGGCTTCATCACTAGAGGTTTTCAAAAACAGATTGTTGGACTCATGTTTGGAATGCTGTGGGATCTTCTTCTTGAGCAGGGGGGTGGACTAGAAGACTTCCAAGGTCTCTTCCAACTCTAATATTCTGTTGGTCATCGTTTAGCGGTCTAAACAAGGTCCCTTCCAACAGTGTTATTCTGTTAATTTTTTAAAACTATAGCTTATCAATCATACCACCAGCTTTACTTAAAACAGTTGTCCTTCTGTGGTGGGCCAGAGAGGTACTGTAGATAGTCCCTGGTGTCGGCACCATTTTCTCTTATCCATCTGTCTATCGCTTCATGTGAATTCTCCGTAAACAAACTTCGATGATTAGGGGACTGGAGGCTAAAACATAGGAAGAACGGTGGTAGGAACTGGGTATGTCTAGTTTGATGAAAAGAAGGACTAGGGGAGACATGATAGCAGTCTTCCAATATCTCAGGGGCTGCCACAAAGAAGAGGGAGTCAAGCTATTCGCCAAAGCACCTGAGGGCAGGAGAAGAAACAACGGATGGAAACTAATCAAGGAGTGGAACAGAATTGTGGGTGCTCCATCACAAGAGGTTTAGAAGAAGAGACACTTGACCTGAATAGTATCGGGTGTCCTGTCTGAGCAGAAGGTTGGACTATAAGACCTCAAAGGTCCAACTCTGTCATTGCTTAGTGGTGTAGACGCATTCTTTTCAGGTCTGA
>CM075964.1:11984779-12032279 GCA_038048745.1 Coluber constrictor foxii
ACTGGAGGTTCGGGCCTCACGGGCCTACCGGAAGTTCAGGAATGCCGGAACTGGGCCTGTTTCCGGCCTCCATAGGGCCTCCGGAGCCTGGGGAGGCCGTTTTCGCCCTCCTCGAGGCTCAAGGAAAGTCTCCGGAGCCCGGGGAGGGCAAAACCCCTCCCCCCATGCTGCAGGAGGCCAACTAGGCCACGCCCATCCTGGCCACGCCCACCCAGCAACTGGGCACAGAACCTCTTGCTAAAATTTTTGAAGCCCACACCTGCCCAAACACCCCATATTTGGTGGCTGATTAAGCTCATATTCAATCAACAACTGAACAACAAACTTCAACAATATGTAGCAATATAGAAAGAAGACAGGGTGAGCCCGGAGCTGTAATCTCCAACAGGAGAAAAACAGTAATACAATAGCTGGGATGCTTCTGGTTTTTATATCTATGTTTAATATTGAATATTTGTGTGGCTTGAAAGTGTTTGCAATTGTAAGGATATGTGTGCGTCTTTTGCAAGCATGCTGATTTATTTGGATAAGAATGCAGGCATACCTTGGCTTGGAGACATTGTGGGTTTTGTTCCAGACCACTGCAATAAAGGCAATTTTGCAATAAAGTGAATCACAAAACATTTTTTGGGGTTTCCCAATGCAAATGAAACTTATGTTTGTGCTATATTATAGTTATTAAGTGTGTGCAATAGCATTAGGTCTAAAAAGACAAGGTAAGGTAAAGGTTCCCTTCGCAGATATGTGCTAATCGTTCCCGACTCTAGGGGGCAGTGCTCATCTCCGTTTCAAGGCTGAAGAGCCAGCGCTGTCCGAAGACGTCTCCGTGGTCATGTGGCTGGCATGACTAAACGCCAAAGACAGACGGAATGCTGTTACCTTCCCACCAAAGGTGGTCCCTATTTTTCTACTTGCATTTTTTACGTGCTTTCGAACTGCTAGGTTGGCAGAAGCTGGGACAAGTAACGGGAGCTCACCCCGTTACGTGGCATTAGGGATTCGAACCGCTGAACTGCCGACCTTTCGATCGTCTTAGCCACTGAGCCACCGCGTCAGTGGTTTAAAAAAGACAATGTACACACCTTAATTAAAAATACTTTTTTGTTTAAAAAAATGTTATTCATCATCTGAACAAAAAAGTACGGTAACAGAGGGAAGATCATTAAAGAGAGAAGCAACATAGCACCAAGGAGAAATTTCCTGACAGTCAGAACACGTAATCAGTGGAACAACTTGCCTGTTGTTGTGAATGCTCCAACACTGGAAGTTTTAAAGAAGTTGGACAACGATCTGTCTGAAGTGGTATAGGATCTTCTGTCAAGGGCAGGGGGTTGGACTAGAAGACCTCCAAAGTTCCTTCCTTATTAGCCTACATTCAGTACGGCAAAGCAGAAAAATCCAATTTTTCTACTTCAAGCTGTCCTCAGAGGTAAGGAATAAAAAAATTTTCTCATCTAGAGGGGCAGCCTCATCTCTCTGCAATTTGTAAGAATGAGTGGGAAATGCCCGTCAGAGCAGAGGCTCTTATGGCCTATCGGCTGATTAATTTCATATACTCCACTGGTATTTTCTTCTAGCCGCTGCCTGTATAAACAAGTTGGCCAGTTCTCAGAAACAAATGCACTAGATCTTCTAATGGAAAAAGGGAATCATGGCCTGAAGCTTTCACTGGCACTGAGTTAATCAGGTCATTATAGTCTCTTGCTTGTTTAGCAAGCTGGTTTGGGAATTCTAGGCTGGAGACATTTGGAGAAATATTTGTTTGGTCAAGGAAAAAAAATAGCTGGTTGAATTATTTGTCCTTATATCCCAAGGCTGTTTATAAACAGTTGTAGAAAGTTAGCTCCCCTCTCCTAGAAGAATGAAATGTTTTAGGAAATATTTAAAAGGCAGAATATTATAATTCCCCTAAAGGAGAAATAGAAATCTTAAGGGAGACAGAGACTCAGAGCTTCAGCTCCCTGTCCCCAGCAGATATTTGGTGCCCATTGAGAAAGACTGAGCCAGCCTATCTACAAAACAAAAGATCTTCAGCTCCAGGATGATATGATTATCCTTCAGGGCAAAGCCATTCAACCACAATAGAAACTGCACAACAAGTCCCTTCATTGCATCAGCCCAAGCTTCAACCAAGCTTGACTCAGATAACCTACAAAATCAGCTATGACCCCTGCATAGCCTATGGGAGTCTGACAGCAACCAATAAAATACCTGCCCTTGCTACAGGAACAGGAAGCTCAAGGGCAAGGTCCAAGACAGGGTATAAATAACCCTCACTCTCCACTCCATGTGTCACCTAGCCAGAATCAGATGCGCCATTAAAACTTCTTTCCAATCAGCCTCCATGTCTCCAGCGTCTTTATCCCCCACTTGGAACTGAACCAGATGGTTATTTCTTCCAACAGAGTGTTTATAAAAATTATTGTAAACTTCTCTTTTCTGCTAGGGCGAGAAACAATCTGCACAAAAGGAAAACTATGCTGTGTGTGAAGATTAAAGAAAATCACAGCTTTAGTAAATTATAAAAAATATGAACCTATCTGCATACGTCTGTCAATTAGGCATGCTGCATAGTTCCATATTTTTCAGCCCTGAGAAGTTATCAGCCACAGGTAGGCTAAACAGTGGTGAAATCCAATTTTTTTTTTACTACCAGTTCTGTGGGCGTGGCTTGGTGAGCGTGGCAGGGGAAGGATACTGCAAAATCTCCATTCCCACCCCACTCCAGGGGAAGGATACTGCAAAATCCCTATTCTCACCCCACTCCTGGGGGAAGGATATTGCAAAATTCGCCCCACTCTGGGGCCAGCCAGAGGTGGTATTTGCCGGTTCTCTCAAAATTTCCACTACCAGTTCTTCAGAACCTGTCAGAACCTGCTGGATTTCACCCCTGAGACTAAATAGGGTTGGGGACCACCAGGGCAGGGTATCCACACCTGTGGTCAAAAATATTCAAAAGCTCTGCTTGCTTTTTATATGTACTTCACGCTGGGAGTGCCCAATTGTGACTGTCCACTGGTCTTTTCATACCAGCATCAAACTGGTACGAACTCAAACTGGCAGGAACTCAAACGGGCAGGAAAAGTTAAATACAGAAGTTAAAGGAACTCAAACTGGCAGGAAAACTCTGGCAGGGAACTCAAACTGGCAGGAAAAGTTAAATACAGAAGTTAAAGGAGAGCAACAAAGATGACTGGGGGGACTGGAGACTAAAACGTATGAACATTGGTTGCAGGATTTGAGCTTGGCTAGTCTGGAGAAAGGGTCATGGTGGCTCAGTGGCTAAGATGCTGAGCTTGTCGATCAGAAAGGTTGGCAGTTCAGCGGTTCGAATCCCTAGTGCCGCATAACGGGGTGAGCTCCCGTTCCTTGTCCCAGCTTCTGCCAAGCTAGCAGTTCGAAAGCACGTAAAAAATGCAAGTAGAAAAATAGGGACTGTCTTTGGTGGGAAGGTAACAGCATTCCGTGGGCCTTTGGCGTTGAGTCATGCCGGCCACATGACCACGGAGATGTCTTCGGACAGCGCTGGCTCTTTGGCTTTGAAACGGCAATGAGCACTGCCCCCTAGAGACAGGAACAACTAGCACATATGTGCGAGAGGAACCTTTAACTTTAGTCTAGCCGGGAGAAAAGAAGGACCAGGGGTGACATGATAGCAGTGTTCTAATATTTGTATGTCTGTCACAAAAAGGGCGACAATCTATTCTGCAAAGCACGTGAGGGCAGACTAGAAGTAATGAAAGATCATTAAAGAGAGATTCAATTTAGAACTGAGGAGAAATTTCCCAACTATGAGAACAAATAATCAGTGGAACGAATGGTTTCCCTCCAGAAGTTGTGGATGCTGCTCCATCACTGGAGGTTTTTTAAGACGAGATCGAATAGCCATTTGTCTGGAATGGATATGATCTCCTGCTTGAAAAAAGGGGGTTGGACTAGAAGACCTCCGAGTTCCCCTCCAATGCTGTTATTCTGCTATCAGAAGAAGCTCTGGCCACAGACACAAAATGTCCATTAAACCTTTAAGAATCAAGTTGGGCTCTAAAGGGTCACTCACTCATCCCCCTGGGGGGGGACGGGACAGAAATAATTCACAGCAGTTGTGTGGCGTTTGTTATCAGGTAATTCTTTGGTGCAAAAGGAAGCGCTCTGGTTTAATGAGCATTTAGTCTGCATGAATGCAAACTGCAGATTGCATCGATTCCTTTTCCTGCAGCCTCGGAAGCTGAATGGCAGGAAGCTATGCCTCCCTCCCTTTTTATTGTTATAAATAAAATAGCAGGGGAGGGAGGGAGGGAGGGAGGGGGGAAGATAGGGGTGAGCAGGAGGGTGGGAGCCTCTGCTGTTTGTGAAGTCTGAATCAGAATCAGAATAGAGCCGATTCTGGGGGAGTGCGAGGGGAGGGTGGTTTCACACGCATGTGCCCACACTCATAATTCTATGTGCCTCACACCCCCATGCATGTGTGTGCAACCTCTCCGCGCTTCCCCTGCTTTTTGCCCGCAATGGCACGGTGGGCCCAGTAGGCCCATTTTTTGCCATCTCCGGGCTCCAGAGCCTTTCTAGGAGCCTGGGGAGGGCAAAAATGGCCTTCCCCACTCCCCAGGAGGCCCTCTGGAAGCCAGATTTGGCCTGTTTGCTGACTTCCAGTGGGCCCAGAAGGCCCGAAAATCAGCTGGAGCTGAGCTTGCATGCCCATCAATATGGCTCCATGTGCCACAAGTGCCATAGGTTTATCATCACGGTCCTATACCATTTCAGACAAGTGGTTCTCTAGTCCCTTTTTTAAAAGCTTCCAGTGATGGAGCACCCACAATTTCTGAAAGCAAAGCTGTTCCATTGGTTAATTGTCCTCACTGTTAGGAAGTTTCTCCTCAATGGCTTAGGCCCGGGGTATCTAGTGGACCATCTGCGGCCAGTGACAGCTCCCCATCGCCCGGGGCGTTCCCACAGGGAGGGCCTCCTTGGGGTGCCGTCGGCCAGACAATGTCAGCTGGTGACCCCTAGGGAGTGGGCCTTCTCTGTGGGCGCACCTACCCTGTGGAATCAGCTCTGGGTGGCCCCTAACCTCCGCTCTTTTCGCCGTGACCTTAAAACATGGTCATTCTGCCTGGCTGGTTTGGACTGAAGGCAGTTTTAAAAGGGATTTTAATGGTTTTTCTATAATCCTATTGGATATTTTAACATTGATTTGGCTTGTTTTTATTGTTGTGAGCTGCCCTGAGTCCCCTTGGAAATAGGGCGGCATACAAGTTCAAATAATAAATAAATAAAATAAATAAATTCCAGGTTGCTTCTCTCCTTGATTAGTTTCCATCCATTGTTTCTTGTCCTGATCTCTGGTGCTTTGGAAAATAAATTGACCCTCTCTTCCCTGTGGCAACCTCTCAAAGACTGGAAAAATGTTATCATGTCCCCCATAGTTGTTTTTTTTTTCTTCTCTAGACTAGCTAAACCCAAATCCTGCAACTGTTCTTCATATGTTTTAGTCTCCAGGCCTTTAATCAACTTAGTTGCTCTTCTCTGCACTTTTTTTCCAAAGTCTCAACATCTTTTTTTTGTAATGTGGGGACCAAAAAATGGATGTAGTATTCCAGGTGTGGTCTTAGTAAAGGTAAAGGTTCTCCTCGCACGTATGTGCTAGTTGTTCCCGACTCTAGGGGGCGGTGCTCATCTCTGTTTCAAAGCCAAAGAGCCAGCGCTGTCCGTCTCTGTCATCACGTGGCTGGAATGACTAAACGTCAAAGGTGCACGGAGCGCTGTTACTTTTCCACCAAAGGTGGTCCCTATTTTTCTACTTGCATTTTTTACGGGCTTTCGAACTGCTAGGTTGGCAGAAGCTGGGACAAGTAACGGGAGCTCACCCCGTTATGCGGCATTAGAGATTCGAACCGCTGAACTGCCGACCTTTTGATTGACAAGCTTAGCATCTTAGCCACTGAGCCAAGCACTACTAATACTTCACATGATTGTGATTCTATGCCTCTGTTTATACAACCCAGGATTTAATTAGCTTTTTTGGCTGCTGTCGCACACTGCTGGCTCATGTTTAAGTGATTGTCCACTAAGACTCCAAGGTTCTTCCTCACAGTCACAGTTTTGGAGCCAGGTTTCACCTAATCTATACTTGTACCTTTGGCTTTTCTCTGCCCAGGTGTAAAACTTTTCTCCACATCAAATTTCATCTTGTTGGATAGAGCCCATTGTTCAATCAGGTCCATTGTCTGCTTGGGTGTAAGGAAAGACTCTTTAAAAAAGCCAGTGCAGTCCTTGGCTGTCTCAACAGGGATGGCATGTAGTAGATTATGTGAAGGGATAATAGCAGTGGTGGGTTGCCCCTGGTTCGCACCGGTTCTATAGAACCAGTAGTAAAACCGGCAGGAGGCTCCGCCCACCGACTCTGACGTCATCAAAACGCTTCTGCGCTTGTGCAGAAGAGTGTGTGCATGCACGAGCAAAGCTAGCATCTGTGCATGGCCCCGTTACGAACCGGTAGTAAAGGTAAGTAGAACCCACCCCTGGATAGTAGTACTGTTTATACTACTGCTTGAACATTGGGTGCTGTCAGTGGTGGGATTCAAATAATTTAACAACCGGTTCTCTACCCTAATGGTTTCTTCCAACAACCAGTTTGCCAAACTGCTCAGAAAGTTAACAACCGGTTCTCCCAAACTGGTACGAACCGGCTGAATCCCACCACTGGGTGCTATCTAACAAAATGAAATTCAGTTATGAAAAAAGTAAGGTTCTACATTTAGGCAAGAAAAACCCAAATGCACAGGTACAGTATAGATGGTACCTTGCTCAATAGTAGTAACTGTGAGAGGGATCTTGGAGTCCTAGTGGACAATCACTTAAATATGAGCCAGCCGTGTGCTGCAGCTGCCAAAAAAGCCAACACAGTTCTAGGCTGCATAAACAGAGAGATAGAATCAAAATCATGTGAAGTGTTAACAGCACTTTATAATGCCTGTCATCTGCACCTCTATCACTGTCTGGTTTGCTTCTGCAACCCAACAAGACAGACACAGATAATTAGAACCGCAGAAAAAGACAATTACTACCAACCTGCCTTCCATTGAGGAGCTGTGTACTGCACGAGTCAAAAAGAGGGCTGTGAAAATATTTACAGACACTCTTGCATCCAGGACATAAACTGTTTCAACTCCTACCCTCAAAACGACGCTGTAGAGCACTGCACACCAGAACAACTAGACACAAGAACAGTTTTTTCCCGAACGCCCTCACTCTGCTAAACAAATAATTCCCTCAACACTGTCAAACTATTTACTAAGTCTGCATGACTATTAATCTTCTCATTGTTCCCACCACCCATCTCCTTCCACCTATGACTGTATGACTGTAACTTTGTTGCTTGTATCCTTGCGATTTATATGGATATTGTTTCCTGATTGCTTATTTGTATCCTGTGAGTATCATTAAGTGTTGTACCTTATGATTCTTGATGAACGTATCTTTTCTTTTATCTATACTGAGAGCGTATGTACCAAGACAAATTCCTTGTGTGTCCAATCACACTTGGCCAATAAAAAGAATTATATTCTATTCTTAGTAAGATCACACATTAGAACTGCAGAAAAAAAAACAATTGCTACCAACCTGCCTTCCATTGAGGTTGATTTTAAAATTATATATTAATCCATTGATGACTGACAGCTGTTTTCCAGAGTGGGGTAAAAAACATGTAACTGCAGCCATCTGGTGACAGAATTGAGTTATTACAGGCCTTGAAAGCTAAATTTAAGAAAAGGAGAATCTCAGGAAAAAATAAAATCCATCTGATTTTAGTTTTTTCTGAAATATCTCACAAAAAGTCATTGAGAATAGTGGTAACGCAAGGACTACCTATATTTATATTAGGACAAATAGGGAGTAACCCACAGAGATACCTCCTCTGTCTTTGCCTCTGAGGATTCCCTGCTTTTTTTCCTACTAGGTGTTCCTACAACCTCCTAATTTTGATCCTTCCATTTCCTAGACTTACCGACTGTTTGATGTCACGCTTAAGGCCCCAGGCTGGAAAACAGGAGACAATGAATTTTAGTCCCGTAAAACCAACTGGATGACCTTGAGCCAGTCATTTACTCTCCTGCCCCAGGAAGAAGGAAGTAAGAGCAAAATCACTTCTGAAACTTTGGCAGGAAATCTGCATGGACTAGTCCAGGTGGTTGTCAGGAGTCAAGACAAAAGGTAGAAAAAGAGGCCCGCAGAAGGAATTTGTGGACGACAGTTTTATCTCTCTGCCTGGTAGAATGAGAAGTGGGGCCCACACTGCTGATATGCATTTCCCTTACTCATTATTCATTGCTCATCTTTAGAAGTTGTAGGCGCGTCATCCCTGGAGGTTTTTAAGAAAAAAACTGGACAGCCACCTGTCTGAAATGGTATAGGGTTTCCTGTTTGAGCAGGGGGTTAGACTAGAAGACCTCCAAGGTTCCTATTATGATTGATTTACTGACCACTCCAAAAAAGGGACTTATGCAGGGATGGGTTGCTGGGGGTTCGCAGGGGTTCGGGAGAACCTCTAGCTAAGATTCTGTGCAATTCGGAGAACCCCAAATCACACTCCAGGCTGGCATGACCTACCCTGCTCCTTGCAGGAGTCCCCATGCGGCTCGTTTTGGATGCAGGTAAGTTCCAGGCATGCACGGAGGCTCGGGGAGGGTGAAAAACGAGCCTACTGGAAGTTTGGGAAAGCCGGAAACGGGCCCGTTTCCAGCCTCCAGAGGGCCTCCGGAGTCTGGGGAGGCTGTTTTTGCCCTCCCGGAGGCTTGAAGAAACACTCCAGAGCCCGGGGAGGGCAAACCCGCCCTCCCACCATGGTGTAGGAGGCCAACTAGGCCACACCCACAATGACCACGCTCACCCATCAGAGAACCCCTTGCTAAATTTTTTGAAACCCAGTCCTGGATTTATGATGGTATTCACACTTACAATCACTGCAGCATCCCCATGGTCAGGTGATCAAAAATTTGGGCATTTGGCAACTGGAATATATGAATGACAGCTGCACTCTCCCCGGGGTCAGTGATAACCAATTGAAACTTTCCCAGCTGGCTTCCAACAAGCAAAGTCAATGGGGAAAGCCAGATTCATTTAACTACCTCATGATTCACTTAAGAACGACAGCGATTCACTTAACAACTTGGGGCAAAACTCACTTAATGGCTGCTTTGCCTGGCAATGAAGATTTTGGGCTCAGCTGTGGTCGTAAATCAAGGACTACTGTTGTGGTCCGTCAGCAGCCTGCGGAGCTGGCAGTGAAGTCGGAGAGTGATGAGGCTGAGGAAGAACAGGGGCCAGTCCTGGAGGCTGGGGAAGGCTCAGATGAGGGCTCTGCGTCAGAGGCAGAGATGGGTCCAGGGCCATCGGGGAGTGATGTGCGGCCTCCGGAGGCTCCAGAGACTGACAGTAGAGAGGCAGAGGAACAGGAGGAGCCTATTCCTAATGCACACATGAGAAGAGCTGCCAGAAGGCAAGAGCAGCTCAAGCAAAGAGGACAACTCGGGAGTAGGGCCGAGAAATGATTGGCCCCTCCCATAAGGCTTAAAATAGACCAGCAACGGCGTTTGGGCTTTGCCAGAAAACAACGTTGGTAACTTTGTTTTCTTCTTCGTCTACGTCTTGTATTTATTTTTGTATCTGTGACTTCTGAACGTTTGCCAAGAAAGGCAGTTTGCCTAATTAGACTAAGGTTTGCGATAGGACTGAGGAATTTGTGTTGGGAGGAATTTGCTTTAATTTAGTTAAACAATGCTGGGAATGAAGTAATTCTCAGCTGTTCGAATAAGGTTTGTTTGTTTTTTTCACTAACTGATTTTCCTACTACTTACTTGGGCCCGAGTCACAACAACTACCACTTGTATAGCATTTTTTAAAAATCAGAATTGCATAAGGTCCTCTGTTTCTTTCCCATGAAGTGATCATTCTCAAATATTGTTTCATTTTGGGTTTGTTTCTTTTGTGGACAACAGCCAATGTTTTGCATAGGATCATTTGTATAACGCCCATTTCAAAAGACTCTGGCAGGTTGACAACATCAACCAGATAAAAGCAACAACAATCCACGGACAAGCAGACACAATAAACTCAGATTTTCTGAATTTTGGAACAGCATCAAAGGGAACTTTTACCTCAGAAAGGGAGAGAACTGTTATATCACCATCAAGAATAATGGCACCATTGCGGCCGCCATTTTGACTTTTTCTACCACACTCTGTGGAGACAACTAAAGACGAGCCTCCACTGATCCCTTTTATTTCCCCTCACCTCACCTCACCGGCCCTTTTGAATGGATGTCCGAGACGGATGGAATCTCAGTGGGAGAAAATGTCTGTTCTTAGATGCTGAACTAGGAGAGCTTTGCACAGAGGTGGGATTCAGCCGGTTCGGACCAGTTAAGGCGAACCGGTAGCCCCACTCACCCGCCCGGGAGCAATCCCATCCTATATCACTGTGTTTTTGACACTGCAAGCATGCACGGACGTGCACGAGTGAATTGCCGTGTTGTTTGACATTGCATGCATGTGCGGATGGTGCGCACGAGCAAATTGCCGTGTTTTGTGATGCCGCACGCATGCGTGGGTGGCGCATGCTCACCTTTCCGGTGCTGGGCGAACCGGTTGCTACAGTTATGTGAAGCCCACCTCTGCCTTTGCAGATTAACAAACCAACAAGTTGAATTTGACCTGGAAACCCATGAGCAGTCAATGCCACAACCACACCGTCGCTTTAATGTAGTCTGTTAAGTAGCCAGAGTGCTATATTTTGTCTGAGTTACTTTCAGAAGCAGCTCCTCACCCCACTGGTTGCACTCAACTAAACGTAAGTCAACAAGGAAGTAAATCACTGTGGTTAGGGCTTTCTGACCCAGGAAGGTGGAGAACTGGCATACCAGGCCATGCTGGGTACAATAATAGCCCTTCCTTCTGGCCATGGCCTCCAGTTGCTGGTCAGGCAGGAGAGACTTCAGGAGGACAGTCAGTTCCAGGGGTGGACTTCAAAAATTTTAGCAAGGGGTTCTCTGCCTGGTTGCTGGGTGAGCGTGGCCATGGTTGGTGTGGCCTAATCGGCCTCCTGCACCATGGTGTGGGGGATGTTTTTGCCCTCCCCGGGCTCCTGAGGCTTTCTTTGAGCCTCCAGGAGGGCAAAAACAGCCTCCCCAATCTCCGGAGGCCCTCTGGAGGCCAGAAACAGGCCTTCCCAAATTCTAGTAGGCCCATTTTTCGCCCTCCTCGAGCTTCCATGCGTGGGCTGCATTTACATACATCCAAAATGGGCTGCGTGGGGACTCCTGGGAGAGGCCGGGTGGGATGGGCGGGGCCAGCCAGTAGTGGGATTTGGGGGCTCTCTGAACGGCACAGAATCTTAGCTAGAGGTTGTCCCGAACCCCTGTGAACCCCCATCAGCCCACCCCTGCTCAGGTCCCAGACTTGCTCCCTTGGGAGAGGGCCATCCTGTTTGAAATGAGTCCTTCTGGGTTTCAATTTAAGCCTTCTTCACCATACCCAGTCCTTCAAAGAACCCATATTGACTCTGCTCAGACTGAGGTGGAGATGTGCCGCTAATACTTCAGCCCAAACTGATTTCCTCCCTCAGCAATTTCATTTCATTGTTAAACATCTACGGAGATTCTCAATCATCCAGGTCATGGTTGTCCCATAGGTGCTTTTTCTAAAAGGCAAATAATTGGACTTCCTCGCTTTGTTGTTGTTGGTTTTTTTTTCCTTTGAAAACTTCTCATCCAAGAAACTTCTTGAATTCTGAAGAAGCTTCTGGAATTGCACTGATTTCTTCAGAATTCAAGAAGCTTCTGGGATGAGAAGCAGAATGTTTTCAAAGGAAAAAACCCCAAGGAAGTCCAGTTGTCTTTTGGAAAAAGCACCTTTTGAGACACTTCTTGTTGTTAGTTACAAAGTTGTGTCCGACCCATGGTGACCCCATGGACAACTTTCCTCCAGGTCTTCCTGTCCTCTACCATCCTCTGGAGTCCATTTAAGCTCACACCTACTGCTTCAGTGACTCCATCCAGCCATCACGTTCTCTGTTGTCCCCTTCTTCTTTTGCCCTCAATCGTTCCCAGCATTAGGCTCTTCTCCAGTGAGTCCTTCCTTCTCATTAGGTGGCCAAAGTATTTGAGTTTCATCGCCAGGATCTGGTCTTCTAAAGAGCAGTCAGGGTTGATCTCCTCTAGAACTGACCGGTTGGATCATCTTGCAGTCCAAGGGACTTGCAGGAGACTTCTCCAGCACCACAGTTCAAAGACACTTAATTGTTACTTAATAAGGGGCAAGGTGGCACCTCACGAGATGAAGCAAACGTTCTCCACCAACAGGAGCTACTCAATCAGCAAGAAGATATGGTGACATGATGTCTTGTTAAACTGGTTAATCACTCTGGTCCTGCTCTAATTTGGACCAGCAGACCAAAGTAAACAGAACACAGAGTTAAGAGCCTATGAGGAACTGCCGAACATCTGGCTTTGCTATTGATGTCCCAACTTTAATAGAACTTGGTTAAAAAATGAGAAATTCATTCTCATTCTTTGGATAAGTTCTGAAATTTGGAATATAGAATAACTACGGAAGCTAATTAAAGGCAAAGGTTCCCCTCATACATATGTGCTAGTCATTCCCAACTCTAGGGGGCGGTGCTCATCTCAGTTCCAAAGCCGAAGAGCCAGCACTATCCGAAGACTTCTCCGTGGTCATGTGGCTGGCATGACTCAACGTCAAAGGCGCACAGAACGCTGTTACCTTCCCACCAAAGGCGGTCCCTATTTTTTCTACTTGCATTTTTTATGTGCTTTCGAACTGCTAGGTTGGCAGAAGCTGGGACAAGTCACGGGAGCTCACCCCGTTATGCAGCACTAGGGATTCGAACCGCTGAACTGCCGACCTTTCGATAGACAAGCTCAGCGTCCTAGCTGCTGAGCCACCGCGTCCCTTTTACGGGAGCTAATTAGGTGAGCCCATTTGGCACAATGGTTAAAAACATTTAGAGGCTGGGAGACTGGGAGTTCCAGTTTTGCCTTAGGCCTAAAAGCCAGCTGGGTGAGTTTTGGGCCAGTCCGTTTCTTAGCTACCAGCAAACCATTTCCAAAGCGTTGCCAACACACACCTTCTCCAAAACACCAAGGAGAAACTCTGCAGATCTATATCAGCTCTGTAACTATAATCTTGAAGAATATACATACATATACATATACATATACATATACATATACATATACATATACATATACATATACATATACATATACATATAATTTATTTATTTATTTATTTATTTATTTATTTATTTATTTATTTAGATTTGTATACCGCCCTTCTCCTTGCGGACTCAGGGCGGTGGACAGCCAAATAAAAAACAGTACACAAAAGTTAAAAATTTCTTTAAAAAGCATATAACTTTGGCTAAAAATTAAAACCATTAAATATTTAAAATACCCAGCCCTATAATACAGATCTTAAAAATTCAGCGGGGTCAGGCTAGACGAGCAAGCTGAAAGAGATGAGTTTTCAGGGCTCATTTTATTACATTAGCCCAGTCTTCACCTCAAGCAGGGCTGGATGTTTTCAAGGCCGCAGTAAATGCAAATGGATTTTTAAAACTCCACCTGAATATTAATAGAGAAAAGGAAATGAGATTTAAAAGGAGTTTGTGTGCATTCGCTGTATAGAAACTTCCTGGAACATCCTACTTTAAACGAGGAGACAGAATTTCCGGTTTATATTTGCTGGCTGAAATAAATCCATAATAATTCCACACAATGGCTTGGTTGGTGGTTGTTAGGAGGTGTAATTCAGCCATACCGGTAGGGCCACAAATTCTCCACCCTTGATTTTAGAGAACAAGGAAACTGCATTTAATCCATAAATTAGCTCAGATCTTGAGAACGAAGAGACGGGAGTTTTTTGTTAGAATAGCCCAACACATAGTCCTCGACATATGACCATTTCTCTTGCTAAGGGAAACATTGGTTAAGGGAGTTTTTCCTCCATCTTATGGCTTTTTTTTTTTTGAGCAAAGTTGTTAAGTGAATCGCTGCCGTGGTTACGTTAGCAACATAGTTGTTAAGTGAATCTGGCTTCCTCGTGGATTTTGCTTGTTAGAAGGTCGCAAACGCGGGATCACATAGCCCTAGGATACTGCAACCGTCATAAAATATGAGTCAGTTGCCAAGCGTCTGAATTTTGATGGCGATGCTGCAACAATCAAGCGAAAAATGGTCTTAAGTTGCTTTTTTTTTTCCAGCGACGTTGCGACTTTGAGTGGCCACTAAATGAACTGTTGTAAGTCGAGGACTACCTATACAATAAAGTAGCCATGCAGCTTCAGTTAACCAATGAAATCTCATTCCTGGGCAGGATACCGTCATCCATATCCGATCTTCCTTTGCTTCCTTATGGTTTCCAGATCACTTCAGCATCAAAACATCTGAAGGAGAATGACAGCATTGAGTTTGCTCGGAGGATGACTCGGGACTTCTAATGGAGCCACACTGTATGCTTCACTCCAGCTTCAGGCTAGTTGCAGTGAAGTTCCTAAAAATATCTACATGGGGCAGCTGTATGATTAAAACCTCTCTTTTAGGCATCTCACACATGATGCGCAGCTAAAATGGACGGTAGATGGTCACAGCGGCCATCTTGATTAAGCTGAATGATGGAACGCTTGAGGGAGGGAGTTTAGCTTATCAAAGAGAAGGGTGAAAGAGGACATGATAACTGTCCTCCAATATTTGAGGGGCTGTCACCGAAAAGAAAGAACTGACTTCTTCTCCAAAGCTGTTATGGCCTGTCGGTCGCCGGCCCCTTCGGCAGCTGAATCAAATGAGAAGGAGGCGTGGGAGTCAGGCCCAG
This sequence comes from Coluber constrictor foxii, assembly GCA_038048745.1. Classification (NCBI taxonomy): domain Eukaryota; kingdom Metazoa; phylum Chordata; class Lepidosauria; order Squamata; family Colubridae; genus Coluber; species Coluber constrictor. The sequence continues at coordinate 11,999,665 of CM075964.1, forward strand.
CATCAAGGCAACCTGAGAGCTCCGAGGGAGAAGAGGGAGTGGAGGTGGGAGAGAGAGGGAGGGAGGGAGGGAGGGAGGGAGGGAGAGATAGGCCTGGGCCATCCATCAGCCCTCAGATGAGAGTCAATAGCCTCCAGGTCTGGAGGTGGCTGATGAGGAAGAGGAGGAACAGCTGGGTCCAGTGCCTGACACGCAGATGCACAGAAGGCAGAGGAGAGGAGAGTAGTGGAAATCTATGGGCTGATCCTTGGGACGGAAGAGCCACCACTGCTAGTGAAGCCTCACCCTAGCTCTGGAGATAAAAGACAGGAGGCGGAGATAAATAGATGTGAAAGACAACTATTCATCTCCTGTCCGGTATGCCACTGATATCCTGCACTTCCGAATCCTGCCTGGAAATTATCAGAAATCTTCTTGGAATCTGCAGCGCCTTCTAAGTGTGTGTGAGTGTGTGTGTGTTTGTGCTGCTGGAAGAAAGTGAGTGCATCTTCCATGACTTCCTTTGCAAGTGTGGGAAGAGAGAGAGAGAGACTCCTGGTGTGTTGGGTCATTTCAGGGGGAAAGGGAGTAAGTGTCACTTTCCACCTGACTTAGAGATTTCGTAGCCTGCTGTGAGAGAGTGACTGCTGGTGCTCCTAATAGAGAGAACATTTCATTAAATACAATGAAACGTTGTGTTTGGGAGACGGGTCAGAACAAAAACACCAGAAGGCAGGACAAGAAATAATGGGTGCAGAGGTGGGATTCTATCAGTTCAGACCGGTTCGGGCGAACCGGTAGTTCCAACAATCAGCTGGGAGTGAACCAGTTCACTCCGACAATCAGGTGGGCCTCCCCGCCCTCCCCTGCGCTTTACTGACCTATAGCTTCTCAGCTGATTCGCGCAGCAGAGCAGATTACTGTGCCTCAGCTGTGTGACTCCCCAGCAGTAACACGGAAGGTATGTTTTCGTAAAACTGTGCATGCATGTGCAGTGCGCATCAGGTGTGCGCGTAGAGCACGCGATCACCGAACCGGTTGTTAAACTGGCAGGATCCCACCACTGAATGGAAGCTTCCTAAAGAGAGATCCAATCTAGAAGTAAGGAGAAATTTTCTGACACAGAGAACAATCAATTGATGGAAAAGCTTGTCTCCTGGAGTTATGGGTGCTCCATCACTGGAGGTTTTCAAACGCAGACTGGACAACCATTTGACTGGGATAATCTAAGGTTCCTGCCTTGAGCAGTGGGTTGGACTAGAAGACCTCTGAGGCTCCTTCCAGCCCTATGATTCTATGATTTATTTATTTATCCCGTAGGTGCCCCTGGGCCTTCTATACCATTTCTTCCCAACAACCTAAATTAAAAATAAAGGCTTGGCACCTTCTTCTTTAACGAGGTTCACGGCGTTGAATGACTGTATCCGGAATTTGTGCACCTCCCACGAATGTAGGACTAGTTTCAAACTAGCTTTGCTGGTTGGATTCATACCCTCTAATTAGCTATTTTCAGCAGCTCAGCGATATACACAAGTCTGCTTCCGACTCCATTTATTTACATAAAAGTCACACTTGGCAATTGTGGAACAATCTTGGAAGCCTCATGATTAGCAAAGCAAGAGGAAAGCTAAAGGTACAACTTTGTGCAAAAGTGTACTTCGGTTTAGAAAAAAAAAAACACGGGAAAAAAATTTTCTTCCACATTTAAAGGTGTGGGGGTTTTTTTAAACATGTTTGGTCCGCCCGTTCTCGTGAATTTTTGGTGCCTTTCATTGGCATGCCCTCACCCGAAATGAGCTTGCATTTTGCTTGGGAAAAACAAGGCACCCATAAAATAGTAACCATATTGTTGTAAACTGCCCACGGTGAGAAGGGTGGCAAATAAATTTAACAAATATGTAGCAACAGCAATAGCGATAGCACTTAGACTTATATACCGCTTCACAGTGCTCTACAGCCCTCTCTAAGCAGTTTCCAGAGTCAGCATATTGCCTCCAATGATCTGGGGTCCTCATTTTACCGACCTCAGAAGGACGGAAGGCTGAGTCAACCTTGAGCTGGTCAGGATCGAACTGTTGGCAGTCAGCAATATTAGCCTGCAATACTGCATTCTAATCACTGCGCCATCACGGCTCTTTGGGATCACAAGATCCTGGGACTGTGCCATTGTTGTAAAGACATACTGATTTGCCAAGCACCCAAATTTTGATCATGTGATCCTGGGGATGCCACAATAGTCATAAGTCCAAGGACCGGTCCGTAAATCCCTTGAGTGTTGTTATAATTCGGAAGGGTCACTAAACAAATGGCTGTAAGTCAAGGATAACTTGTGAAGTGGCTTTCCTCAGGAGATTCTTCTTTTGCATCCGCAAGCATTTTGTCTTCAGCAGCTGCCTTCAGTCAATCTGAGCAAGCAGATGTGCATGTTTTCATAACCAGTCAGGACATGCCTCTTTCCATTTTCTAATCCAGAGTCATCAAGTCATTCCTCGGGAAACCTAGGACTTTCTTTAACCCTCTTCTCACTTTCTCGCTGCCTAAAATTTAGAGCACATCATTCGGGTTGTAAAAACTGCAGAATACCAGAGTTGGAAGGGACCTTGGAGGTCTTCTAGTCCAACCCCCTGCTCAGGCAGGAAACCCCTATACCATTTCAGGCAAATAGTTGTTCAAACTCTTCTTAAAAACTTTTCCAGTGTTGGAGCATTCGTAACTTCTGGAGGCGGAGCCGTTCCACTGATTGATTGTTTGCACTGTCGGGAAATATCTCCTTAAGTTCTAGGTTGTTTCTCTCCTTGATTGGTTTCCATCCGTTGCTTCTTGTCCTGCCTTCAGGTGCTTTGGAGAATAGCTTGATTTCTTCTTCTTTGTGACAACCCCTGAGATATTGGAACACTGCTATCATGTCTCCCCTAGTCCTTCTTTTCACTAGATTAAATCAGGGGTGAGCAACCTTAAACACTCAAAGAGCCACAAAGGTCCCAACTGGAAGCCCCCCATTCAATTCTGGAGCCGACCCACAAGTCTGGTTCCCCCTCCATAGAATCTCCTCCTAGCACAGTGTCCTTTTTCCTCTACCTGTCCTAACCGAAAGCCCTATCAACTGTGGAGCCAACTGGCGACAGGGAGCTGCAGCAGAGGGATGAAAGAGCCACATGCGGCTCCAGAGCCGCTGGTTGCTGATCCTCGGATTAGACAAACCCACAATTCCTGCAACCATGCTTTATATGTTTTAGCCTCCAGTCCCCAATCATCTTTGTTGCTCTTCTCTGCACTCTTTCCATAGTCTCAGCATCTTTTATATATATATATCACGGTGGCCAAAACTGCCCTGCCATTCATTTTCTTCCTTAGTAATAGAGGTGATTTACTGTGTTCAACCCCTTTCTTCCCAATGCACACCCACGCGCCCTGCTTAGCAATGAATCGTTCTGCTCAATCGGAACCCAGAAAAACCTGTTCACCCCAGAATAGCTCTAGCCAAAAAGACAGGAAGTCCTCAACTTACAACCATATTGGGGAACAGAATTTCCATTGTTAAGCAATTTGTTGTTGTTGTTCAGTTACTAAATCATGGCCGGCTTTTTACGAAACCATGGACCGCAGCTCGCCAAGCCTTCCCATTCTCCCCTGTCTCCTGGATTTTGGCCAAATGCAAGTTCATTGCATCAATGACAATATCTAACCAACTCATCCTCTGACGTCCCCTTTTGCCTTTCATCCTTCCTAGGTCAGTAAAATGAGGACCCAAATTGTTGGAGGAGCAATAGGCTGACTCTGTAACAGCCACTTGGAGAAGGCTGTAAAGTACCATGAAGCGGTATATAAGTGCTATTGCTATTACGCAACCAAGGGATGCTGTAACCATTTTATTGTGTTTTATTACCGTAAATCGAGTTATAGTGGGTGCACCTAGATACACCCACATTACACCAATTCTCTGTGAGCTGCACTGGCAATTCAAAGTGTTGATTATTACCTTTAAAGCCCTACATGGCTCAGGGCCAGGCTATCTTCGAGACCGCCTTCTACCACATAGCACCCAGCGACTGGTAAGATCCCAGAGAGTTGGTCTCCTCCGGGTCCCGTCAGCTAAACAATGTCGGCTGGCGGGCCCGCGGGGGAGGGCCTTCTCTGTGGCTGCCCCGGCTCTCTGGAACCAATTACCTCTTGAAGTCCAGACCGCCCCCATCCTATTGGCCTTCCGCAAAGTGGTGAATACCTGGCTCTTCCGGAAGGCCTGGGGCCATTGATCTTGTTATAGTGATCTTGCGAGACCCGGCCACAAATTGGAGGGTATGTGTTTTAACGTTTTAATGTCTTCTTTTAACTTTTGTATAGGATATTGTTGCATTGTTTTATTCTTTGTTGTAAGCCACCCAGAGTCCCTTGGGAGTGGGGCGGCATAGAAATGCAACAAAATAATAAAATAAATGAATAAAATAATATACATTGCTAGTCCACGAATGATATGCCGTATGGTAAAATAAACAAACAGTGGTCAGATGTACTGCAGAAAATGGGTAAGAAGTGGTTACCTTCCTGAAAAAGTAGGACGGGCCTTTAAAAAGTTGTGGGTTTTTTTTAAAAAAAGGAAGAGGAAAGACAGTGATTGAAGCTTCTGTGTTTTTCAAGTAATCAAGGACAGAAGTGTGGTGTCTGCATTGTGTGTGTGGGTGGATGTGCGAGAGCCACAGATTCTTAACAGCAAACCTTGCAATCAAGTGACCACTGCCCATATACCTATTTTCAGGGAGGGCTTATTTTCGGAGGTGCTTATTTTAGCGCATGCACACAAAAGCCTGATTGGGCTTATTCTCAGGGGAATTTTCTTATTTTCGGGGAAACACAATAGGGTTCAGCTGGAGCACTGGCAAGTTTTGTGCAGCTGGTTCTCTCCCTGGCTAGTTCCTTACCCTAAGTCAAGAGTAACACTACTGGAAGTTTTAACGGCTGGTCGACTTACGACCAACATTTATATTGGTGAGTGAGAAATTTGTTAAGCGAGCTCTGTCCCCCATTTTACGACTTTTTCTTGCCACGGTTGTGAATCCCTGCAATTGTTAAATTAGTAACCTGGTTGTTTGATGAATCTGGCTTCCCCCCTGACTTGGCTTGTCAGGAGGTTGCAAAAGGGGGTCACATGACCCCTGGGGCACTACAACCGGTCATAAATAGGAATCAGTTGTCAAGCATCCGAAGGTGAATCTCATGAGCACGGGGATGCGTTAATGGTCATAAGTGTGAAAAAATGGTCATAAGTAGAATAGAATAACAGAGTTGGAAGGGACCTTGGAGGTCTTCTAGTCCAACCCCTTGCTTAGGCAGGAAACCCTGCACCACTTGAGACAAATGGTTGTCTAATCTCTCCTTAAAAACTTGCAGTGTTGGAGCATTCGCAGCTTTGGAGGCAAGTTGTTCCACTGATTAATTGTTCTAACTCTCAGGAAATTTCTCCTTAGTTCTAGGTTGCTTCTCTCCAGTGGTGAAAGGCTCCCGGTTCGGACCAGATCACCCGATCCGGTAGCGATGACGGCGGATGGTTCGGAAAACCGGTAGCAAAAATCCCTGCTCACCCCCCATGCCCAGCTGAGTCGAAAAAATTCTATTATTATTATTATTATTATTATTATTATTATTATTATTATTATTATTATTATTATTTAATTAATTAAATTTATATACCGCCCTTCTCCTGGTAAACTCAGGGCGGTGCACAGCCAAGAATAAAAAGCACTCCAATACAAAATTTAAAATATTTGTAAAAGAATTAAACAATTTTTGGCCCCAAAAATTTAAAAAACCAATAGGCAATTAAAATTTAAAACCCATAAACCATTTAAACTAAAAGGGGGGGGGGGGGTTACGCCAGCCCAGCTTGACAAAATAAGAAAGTTTTAAAAGTAAAGCAAAAAAAAAAAGCCTCTGATGATCACGCGGCTCAGCTGGGATCGTCAGAGGCTTTTAAAAGCATTTTTTCTTCAGCCAAAGAAGTTGTAGAAAAAAATGCTTTTAAAAGGCTCTGACGATCCCAGCTGAGTTGCCTGATCGTCAGAGGGGGGTTTTTTTCTTTAAAAAAAAAAAAGGTTTCCTCATGAGCGCATCTTCAGCGCATGTGCCTGGCCTCGGAAATGTGGCTAAATAGGATGGCATTACACCCGGGCAGGTGGGAAGGGCCACTCGCAGTCGCCTCTGCTAGTTCGCCTGAAGCGGTCCAAACCATCTGAACGCCACCTCTGGTTCTGTGTGCAGAGCCTCTCGCTGACCTCCGCCACCACCACCCTTAACCGCCATTTTAGCCTGGCCTGCTAGACAAGGGAAAAAGTGGGCTTTTTAAGAAAAACAACAACAGTAAAACCCAAAAAGGAATGGAATGGGAAACCTAATTGTTATTTTTGTTTTAGAAAAGGTGAAATTGATAGTCTTGCTGCCACCTTCTCATCCTAGACTAAATAAACAAATATTCAGGTAGTCCTTGATTTAGGAACACAATTGGGGCCAGAATTTCCGTTGCTAAGCATTGTTAAGTGATTATTATAACTTTTTTACCATGGTTGGTAAGCAAATCATTGCAATTCTTAACTCCTTTCCTTTCCTTTCCTTTCCTTTCCTTTCCTTTCCTTTCCTTTCCTTTCCTTTCCTTTCCTTTCCTTTCCTTTCCTTTCCTTTCCTTTCCTTTCCTTTCCTTTCCTTTCCTTTCCCTTTCCCTTTCCCTTTCCCTTTCCCTCTCCCACTCCCTTTCCTTTTTCCTTCCCTTCCCTTAATATCCTGAATAACAGGAAGCAAGCTTCCTATAATCTTCTCTGCTGTCCTCACTGCTCTCTGTATGGGCTTTCTATCTGAGACACTGCTATCACCAAACCAAACAATGATGCAGTTTGTTAAAACGCTCTCAATTGTGCCTCGGTAGAAAGTGGCCAGGACAGAAAGAGAAAGATGTGCTCTCCTCATGATGTATCTGATCTCATTGTGGCTTCTTTCAGATGTTTTAGCCCTGAGGGCTTCCGGCAAACTTGCTCTCCTCAGCCAAAAACTTTGAATTGCACGCAGAAACTGCTGAGCCGCTTGTACGGTAGTGGTGCCGGAATGATAAAAATGAATAAGAGCATTCTTATAACTGGAGATGCCACTCACCCTCAGATTATGTCTCAGACAAAAAAAACACAAAAAAACCCCATATATACCTAGTCCTCGACATGACACCAATTGAGCCCACAATTTATGTTGCTAAGGGAGACATTTGTTGAGGTTTTTCCCCTTTTTACAAACTTTCTTGTGTTAAATTAGTAACAAGGGTTATTAAATGAATCTGACTTCCCCCCATTGACTTGAAAATCGCAAAAGGGGATTCAAAGGAGCAGTGCAACTGACCTAAATTTGAGCCAATTGCCAAGAGCCCAAATTTTCATCACATGACCATGGAGACGCTGCAATGGTTGTTAAGTGTGAAAAATGGAGAAAAATGACCAAAAAACAGACACGTGCACGCCGGCCATGCACACTGGTCTTCAGATTTCTGGCGCTCCGGCATGCGCAGATACAGATGCATACATATGCGTTCCTGTTTGGGCACTCAGTGCTGAAAAGATTCATCATCACTGCCCTACCATCTCCAAGGCCTGACCGACACTTTTGGCTTGTCTTGGTAATATCACCCATCTCCTCCCACTTATGACTGTATGATTGTAACCTTGTTGCTGGTATCCTTACGATTTATATTGACTGTTTCCTAGTGTGATTTGATTGCTTATTTGTTCCCTATGACTATCATTAAGTGTTGTACCTTATGGTTCTTGACGAATGTATCTTGTCGTTTTATGTACACTGAGAGCGTATGCACCAAAGACAAATTCCTTGTGTGTCCAATCACACTTGGCCAATAAAGAATTCAACGCAACTCAACGCAACTCAACGCAACGCAACGCAACGCAACTCAACTCAACTCAATTCTTTCCCTTCCCTTCCCTTCCCTTCCCTTCCCTTCCCTTCCCTTCCCTTCCCTTCCCTTATCTTCCCTTATCTTATCCTATCCTATCCTATCCTATCCTATCCTATCCTATCCTATCCTATCCTATCCTATCCTATCCTATCCTATCCTATTCTCATGGACCGCCCAATTAATTTATGACGTGTCGGAACTGTTTCAAGAGCCATAAAACACCAACCAGCAGGAAAAAAAAAATAACACCCTTTTTCTATGAGAAATGTATGCGCTCTCTTGCTTCAGTGGCTGAAGTATGGCAGCTTCTGGCACCGTGACTACCTCTTAATTAAAATATAGATATCAACTCCTGCAACTCACAAATAGAATCAGCCTATCCATACATCATTCTTTTATTCTGGATAACGCCCAAAGAATACATAAAAACAGGAGGAAAGAGTAAACAGAGGGATGATTGGACTCGACCTGGGAAAGAAAAATCATTCAGATTTGGATTGGTCAAAAATGTCTCTCTCAATCTTTCAGAATAAACTGATAAAGAGGTGTTTGGCACAAATAAAGCCAGAATAATGGCTTTATTTGTGCCAAATAATTGTGGTTAAGATTATTGCTAAAGGTATCAAGTACCTTTATTTTTTATTTTATTTTATGCATATACTTATAGATGTAACCATTATCAGGTGATATTTCCCAATTACCAACAAATACTAGAGGTATTTTAAGTTCTGTTTAAAAGATCTCTTAAACTTAGAACGTTTCAAACTTTACTTAAATTAACATAAATTAATTAAATTTAGACCTGCTTATAGTTTTCCATGTTTTGTTTTTTCTATGCTTAAGTAAAATCAATTTTAAATTAAAATTTATCTGACTGCCTAAAACACAAATAGCTTACCGAAATTACACAATAAAATCAGAATAAAATTTAAAAAGGGTAATTAAAATAAAAGGTCATCTGGATAGAACTATAGAAAATGGCAGTTGCACAATTCTATTTGATACTTGTACTTTAAAACTTGTAATGGAAAGATCTACAGTTAGAATAGTCCAGTAAACAACCAAGTGCATATTGTTTTAAATTATTTTTTGAGGAAGGGTAATATTACAGAATTAGGGGGAATTACTGGAAGTTCCATAAATTAAATACACCGAGAGCACATGCACCAAAGACAAATTCCTTGTGTGTCCAATCACACTTGGCCATTAAAGAATTCTGTTCTGTTCTGTTCTGTTCTGTTCTGTTCTGTTCTGTTCTGTTCTGTTCTGTTCTGTTCTGTTCTATTCTATTCTATTCTATTCTATTCTATTCTATTCTATTCTATTCTATTCTATTCTATTCTATTCTATTCTATTCCATTCCATTCCATTCCATTCCATTCCATTCCATTCCATTCCATTCCATTCCATTCCATTCCAATTCTTATTCTTATTCTTATTCTTATTCTTATTCTTATTCTTATTATTCTTCTCTACTCTACTCTACTCTACTCTACTCCTACTCCTACTCCTACTCCTACTCCTACTCCTACTCCATACATGAGCAATTAAAAGAAACAAAGAAGAAACATGGATGATTTAAAGAAACGTGGATGGGTTCAGATATCACGATGAACCTTAAATGCAGGTCAAACAAAATTCCTATATTCCTTTGACTCATGATGCCTTCAGAATGTGGTTTAAGTGATGGACTAATCCACAGAACAAGCTGGGGGGGAAAAGGGAGAAACCATCCACCACCAGAGGGGTGAGAAACCATTCACCATCCCAACTTTGACTCACATGTAGTGGGGGGGGGGGGGGGAAACAGAACCAAGCACTGAAAATAATTTCAAAGGAGCCTCTGAAGGAAATGGGAAAGGCAAATATCCCCTTTCTTGGAGGCTGTGAGAAGGAACCTTTCTCTATCTGAGAAAGCATTAATCACCTTGGAATGACAGCCAGCCACAGGTTCATTGGCCTTGGGGACTGTCCTCAATGGCCCTTTGGCCCACGGCACAATGATGCCTCAGAACTTTTTTAAAAAGGGCCATTTCCTGGGGAGAAGCCCCCTTTTTTGAGGCAGGGAACAAAAGATGGGCAGCCTCAACTTTGGGGCTGACAACGATCTCCTTTTTCCAAAGAATCTGCACACAGATTTTTAAGATGCTATCTTGATCCCACCTTAGAAGCTGGTCTGGGGCCCCAAAGATCTAGAGCCTGGAAGCACCCTTGCCGACAGTCCTCCTCGACTTATGACCACAGTTGTAAACCCAGAATAGATGTCGCTAACTGGGCAATCGGTTGAGTTTTGCTTTTGTCCCCATTTTACGGCTTTCCTGGGCCCCTTGGTTAAGCCAAAGCCTGCAGCTAAATTAGTGAAACCGTTGAAGTAATGAAACGGTTGTTAAGTGAATCTGGCTCCCCAGTAGGTCGCAAAAGAAGATCACACGATTCACTCCCACACACACACACAAACTGCAACCATCATCAATATGAACCAGTTGTCAAGCATCCGAATGTACATCACTTAACCACGGGGATGTTCCCCCCCACGGTCGTAAGTGTGAAAAATGGTCCTAAGTCACTTTTTTCAGCACCGCTTCGGTAACTTCAGTCACTAAACAAACCATTATAAGTCGAGGACTACCTGTATTCAAAGGCAACTTAAGTTTCGGGCGCTTTAAGTAACAGTAAGAGAGTTGGAAGGGACCTTGGAGGTCATCTAGTCCAACCCCCTGCTCACACAAGAGACCTGTACTAGGGATTCGAACCGCCGAACTGCCGACTTTTCTGATCGTCAAGTTCAGGGTCTTAGCCACTGAGCCACCTAGGGGGTTTCTACCTTGGAAAACAGCTCTTTCCGATGTGGGGGGGGGACACATTCCTCGACAATTCCTCACCTCAATTTGGGAATTCCCGGCATCTCAAGCTTTTGTGTTAATTTTTCTTTCCCGCAAGAGAGACTCGGCTCAGAATGGCTGATATAACCCACAAGACACAAACACACACTTTCTCACAATCCTTTACAAGTGGGGGTGGGGGGGGGTGTCTCTGCAGGGGGCAAAGAAAGAGAAAGGATGAATTTTTTTCTTCTGGCTTTTTTTTTTTAAACTTCGTTCCTTTTCTTTGCCTTTTCTTTTCTGTAAACTGCCTGCCTGCTTACAATTTAGGTTCCGGGCTCGACCTGACGCACCTCACCTGGAATTCCTACGCGAGGCCCCAGCGCGTCTCTTAGCTCTGATTCAACCCCTGGAACTTGGCAGCGGGACAAACTTGGCCGAAAGTTTTTTGTTTGTTTGTTTGTTTAAAGTCCAGAGCTCCAGCCAGGTAAGCTTACCTGAAGCGGGTCCCCGCAGTCTTCCTCGGTCTTGGGGGGGAGGCCGGCGTGTCCATTGGGTTCCCCGCGGGAGGCTTTGGATGGCTCCGTGGGCGCCTGCTCCTTTCTCGCTTCCCCGGGAGGGGGCTGAGCCCTCGCATCGGGCTCTTCACTTTTTTCAGGTGAGCACGCAGGGACACACCTACGAGAGAGACAGGAAGCCAGGAAAGCTGCGGGCTGATTGGCCTCTCCGCCACAAAGTCTAAGCGAGGAAATAGTGACTCCCATTCCAGGTGGGAGGAAAAAACACAAGACGCGCACACAAAGAAGGGCCCGGGAAGCTCTGGTGCCTGAGAAAACAGCCCCACGGACGGGCGGACGCTTTCTTCGCCGCCAGGGTCTCCTCCACGCGAGTTTTTTTTTGGGGGGGGTGTTTTAAAGAAAGGATTAGGAATCGTGGTTAGGGATTTAAAGGATGCGAGGTTTACAGCAGCCGTGGTAGTTTTCCTTGCCACTGTACGTGTATCTTTTCTTTTCTTTTCTTTTCTTTTCTTTTCTTTTCTTTTCTTTTCTTTTCTTTTCTTTTCTTTTCTTTTCTTTTCTTTTCTTTTCTTTTTTTCTTTCTTTCTCTCTCTCTCTTCCTCTTCCTTTCTTTCTCTTTCTTTCTTTTTCTCTTCCTCTCTCTTCCTCTTTCTTTCTCTTTCTCTTCATCTCTCCTTTCTTTTTTCTTTTTTCTTTCTTTCTCTTCCTCTTCCTCTTTTTCTCTCTTTCTCTTTCTCTCTCTCTTTCTCTTCCTTTCTTTCTCCTTTCTTTCTCTTCCTCTCTCCTTTCTTTTTTCTTTTTTCTTTCTTTCTCTTCCTCTTCCTCTTTTTCTCTCTTTCTCTTTCTCTATCTCTTTCTCTTTCTCTTCCTTTCTTTCTCCTTTCTTTCTCTTCCTCTCTCTCTTTCTTTCTTCCTCTTTCTCTCTTTCTGCTTTCTTTCTTTCTTTCTGTTTCTCTTCCTCTCTCTCTCTTTCTCTCTCTTCTTCCTCTCTTCCTCCTTTCTTTTTGTTTCTTTTTTCTTTGTCTCTTTTTCTTTCCCTTCCTTTCTTTTTCTTTCTTTCTCTCTCTCTCTTCCTCTTCCTTTCTCCTTTCTTTTTCTTTCTCTTTCTCTTCCTCTCTCTCTTCCTCTCTCTTTCTCTTCCTCTCTCCTTTCTTTCTTTTTGTTTCTTTTTCTTTTTTCTCTTTCTTTCTCTTTCTCTTTCTCTTCCTCTTTTTCTTTCTTTCTCCTTTCTTTCTTTCTCTTTCTTTCTCTTCCTCTCTCTCTCTTTCCCTCTTTCTTCTTCCTCTCTTCCTCTCTTTCTCCTTTCTTTTTTCTTTTTTTCTTTCTCTCTCTTTTTCTTTCTCTTCCTTTCTTTTTCTTTCTCTCTCTCTCTTTATCTTTTTCTTTCTTTCTCTCTCTCTCTTCCTCTTCCTTTCTTTCTCTTTCTTTCTTTTTCTCTTCCTCTCTCTTCCTCTTTCTTTCTCTTTCTCTTCATCTCTCCTTTCTTTTTTCTTTTTTCTTTCTCTATCTTTCTCTTTCTTTCTCTATCTTTCTCTTTCTTTCTTCCATTTATTTTATATTTTTGTCCTGTTTATGTAGTGCATATTGGAGGTGGTGACCCTTGGAGAGCTGTACATGACAAAATTTCATTTGAACGTTTGCCAATTCGTCTACATTCAGAGTGACAACAAAGTTATTCTACCTTTTTAATGCTGAAGAAAGATAGGGGTTTTTTGTTCATTTGTTTCAATTTAAACACAGACCGTGAAGGAGAGAAGCAGTCAAACCAAGCCTGATCTCGCTTCCACATTGAGGAAGGGGAAAAAAAAGGAAACTTGTAAATAACATTCAACCTGGCTTCTGATGAGGATTTCCTTCCCTACGTTAACTGTAAACCTAGGATTTGCTTTCTCCTGACAAATTCTGACACTGGCTTTGAATCCTTTTGGCCTACTCAAGACCAGGTTGATAAGTAAGTATGGATTACAGGTAGTCCTCAATTTACAACAGTCATTTAGTAGCTGTTTGAAGTTACAATGGCACCAAAAAAATGGCTTATGACCATTTTTCACACTTACAACCATTGCACCGTGCCCCCTGGTCTCGTGATCAAAATTCAGATGCTCAGCAACTGGTTCATGTTTATGATGGTTGCAGTGTCCTGGGAATCACATGTTCCCCTTTTGCAAACTTCTGACAACAACAACAACAACAATAATAATAATAATAATAATAATAATAATAATAATAATAATAATAATAATAATAATAATAAATCGAAGTTGAGCGACTATGGAAAAAGAAATCATGTGTTGTCCCGATTGTAATTGGAGCCCTTGGAGCAATACCCAAAGGGCTACCCCGCTATTTAGAAATTCTAAATTTACCGGACTTGAACATGTTGACTCTACAAAAAACCACTTTATTCGGAACAGCTTACATCCTCCGACGATATCTTAACAGTTCCTAGGTCCTTGGTTAGGACTCGAGCTGCTGAGCTATTAACCAGCCTCAAAGACTGTGAATCTCACTACAGATTAAATAATAATAATAATAATAATAATAATAATAATAATAATAATAATAATAATAATAATAATAATAATAATATAATTTTATTTCTATACCGCCCCTCTCCCGAAGGACTCGGGGTGGTGCACAACCTAATTAAAAGCACAAGACAAACAACCATTTAAAAATTAAAAATATTAAATAATTTGGCTCAATATAAAACCCCAAATTTAAAAATCCCAGATTAAAACCAATTTAAAAATCTTCACATCGGTAGCCCGGCCTGGCGGAAGAAAAAGGTTTTGAGGCCACAGTGGAATACACGGAGGTCAGTGATCTTACGTAATTCTGGGGGCAGTTCATTCCAGAGAGTAGGAGCTCCCACAGAGAAAGCCCTCCCCCTGGGTGTCGCCAGCCGACATAATTTGGCCAATGGCACCCTGAGGAGACCCTCTCTGTGGGAGCGGACTGGCCGGTGGGAGGCTACTAGTGGCAGGAGATAGTCTCGAAGGTAACCCGGTCCAATGCCATGGAGTGCTTTAAAGGTGGTAACCAACACCTTGAATCGCACCCAGAAGATCACTGGGAGCCAGTGCAGCTCACGCAGTAGGGGGGTCACATGGGCACAACGGGTTGCGCCCATAACCACAAGCCAAGTCAACGGGGAAGCCATATTCACCAGAAAACCATGTTCCTAACTTAACACCTGCAGTGATTCACTTAACAACTGTGGCAAAGATGGTCGTAAAATGGGGCAAAACTCACTTAACCAATGTCTCTTCTTAGCCACAGACATTTTGGGCTCAATTTTCGTAAATTGAGGACTACCTGTACAATGTTTCCCAATCTTGTTGACTTTCAAGACACGTGGACTTCAACTCCCAGAATTCCCTAGCCAGCCTGGGTGACCAAGGAGTTCTGGGAGTTAAAAGTCCATTTATCTTAAAGGGGCCAAGGTTAAGAAACATAACATTAGACATTTCAAAACAGGATTTAGAGGAAATATCTAAGAAACAACTTGCTACTCTCGCCTGATAATTGTCTACCTGCTTTGTTTCAACAAGGCTGAGCCAACAGACTGGGTGAAACGTTCGAAAACACCAGTGTTGCCATATTCACACTAAACCTCTATCAAGGCTTTTGGCCATTTTGTTCCAGCAAGTCTGGATCTGGTTAATTCCCCCAGGATTGGATAAAATGAAAGTGGTCAGTGAAGAATAATTAAGATCATAAGGTCATTGGTAGGTATGGTAATGGTGATGAGTAGCTAGATAGTGGCTGAATGGGGTAGCTTTGCAAAGCCAATGGATTGTTTTGGCTATCCAGTATTTCAGGAAATTCTGACTCTTTGCGATATGGTGGGTATCATTCTATGCTATGCTATGCTATGCTATGCTATGCTATGCTATGCTATGCTATGCTATGCTATGCTATGCTATGCTATGCTATGCTATGCTATGCTATGCTATGCTATGCTATGCTATGCTATGCTATGCTATGCTATTCATTCATTCATTGGTTCAATTTACATGCCGTCCTTCTCCGGAGACTCAGGGCGGCTTACAATGCATTAAGCAATAGCCTTCATACTTTTGTATATACCTGCTTAGTAGGGCTTTTGCCCCCCCTCCCCCAAAAGCGATGTTCTTTTTTATACAAAGTCAGTTTATTGCCCCCACAATCCAGGTCCTCATTTTACCTATCTCGGAAGGATGGAAGGCTGAGTCAACCTTGAGCCTGGTAAGATTTGAACTCGCAATAATTGCAGGCAGCTGGCAACTAAGTGCTACTTTAACAGCACTCTAGTCCACTGCACCACCAAGGCTCTTGATCAAAGTTTTGCGAAGTTTTTTTTAATCTATTTTATTTGTTTTGTTTATTGGCATCCTGCCTTTATTGGTGTTACAAGTAATTCAAGACGGTGAGCATATCCCCTGAGAAATTAGCAAAAATGTTTTTAAAAAAATCCAATGTTTAAATATTGGAAGTGTCATCAACTACCAGGATCATATTATCATATGTGGTGGACTAAAAACTAAATAGCTAAAAACTATTGGATTAAATTTAAAACTTGGTTGGAGGAAATGATACATCAACGTATCGAATTTAAACCAGAGCTGTTCCTACTGGGTATCCTACCTGAAAAACTTAGCAAGGAAAAATTTTATCTGATAATACATGTACTAACAGCTGCAAGGATTGTCTATGCACAAAATTGGAAAGCGGAGAAAATACCTTTGGAAGAAGTCGTAATTAAAAAAAAATCTTAGATTGTGCAGAAATGAATACATTGATGATTAAAAATAGAGAAGACTCAGAATATTTTAAAACATGGGACGATTTTTATTATTGGCTGGAGAAGAGATATAAATGATTAATGATATAAGTATGTAAAAATATGTGATGAGTTGAATATTATGTTAGTGATGAATTGATATTGTGGACTGGATAAGGATCAAGATAGAAGTAATGACAACTATACAGAAAAAGGAAGAACTTTGGAAGATAACACCGAGATGTCACAGGGAAGAGAAAACTGATGTATTTGATTTTGATTTTGATTTTTGATTTTATTGGATTTATATACCGCCCTACTCCCAAAGGACTCAGGGCGGTGTACAGCTAACAATAAAAAATACATAAATACAAAATTTAAAACCAACTAAAAACAGATTAAATAAATTTGGCCCAGACAGAATTAAAACACCCCAAATAATTTAAAACTGATTAAAATTTAACACTAAAAACGGCGAGTGGTTAGGCCAGGCCCGCCTGGCGAAATAGAAAAGTCTTAAGAGCGCGGCAGAAGGTGGGCAGATCCGGGATCCTCCGTATCTCCGGGGGGAGCTCGTTCCAGATAGTAGATGTATGTATTAAATATTTGTTGGTCTAAAAAATAAAAAATAAACTTTTTTTTAAAAAAAGACGGTGAGCATATTCAATGCATCTTCTTCCTTCTGTTTGCCCTACAACAACAACAACCCTGTGAGGTGGATTGGGCTGAGTCTAGCTGCCTTTCATACTTAAGGTGGTACTACAACTCACTGTCTCCTGGTGATTGGCCCAAACTCACCCCCACTGGCTTTCATGCTTAAGGCAGGGCAGGACTGGAACTCAGAGTCTCCTCGTAATTGGCCCCAAATCCCCCAGTTGCCTTTCATTGCTGAGGTGGGACTAGAACTCACAGTCTTCCGGTTTCTAGCCTGGTGCCATAACCACTAGACCCGGGATGGCGAACCTATGACACGCATACCTGAAGTGGCACATAGAGTCATCTCTCCGGGCACGCCAGATGTTGCCCATTGCTCTTCCAGGTTCCAGCGTGCATGTGCGTGCCAGCCAGCTGATATTTGCGTGCACAGGAATGCCGGAAACCAGAAAAGCAGCTCCCTGGCACGCATGCGCGCACTGTGAAGCTGAGCTTCCGGTTACCGGCACTCCGGCACGTGCACGCCAGGCAGCTACTGTTCCGGTTTCCAGTGCTCCCCCCTGCACGCACTCCAGTGGTGGGTTGCCCCCCAGTTCGGACCGGTTCACCGGACATCATCATAGGTGATCTGCACACGGGCGTGATGCGAACCGGTAGTAAAGGTAAGTAGAACCTACCCCTGGTATGCTCCCGTTTCGGCACTCTGTGCCGAAAAGGTTCGCCAACATTGCACTAGACCAAACTGGCTCTCTGTTTTGAGTTCTTGTAAGCTGATCATTTTCTCAGTGATAACATTTAGCCACTTGTCTTCTGCAAGCTTTTTCTTCATTTCCTCCGATTTTTCCAAGCATCGGGATCTTCTGCAAAGACTTCTGGGTTCCCATTATCTTTAGCTATGGATGCAGTTTGTGGGAAGCCCTCAACACGCACACACACCCCAGAAGAATGAAATATTTTGGGGATTTTTTTTTTTTTAAAGCAGAATATTATATTTCCCCTAAAGGAGAAATGGGAGAAAAATCTTAAGGGAAGCAGAAACCAGCCCGAGTTTCCCTGCCCTGAGCAGAAAATGAGGAAGCCAGTTTTTAGAAATGCAGATTTGGTAATCCATTCAGAAAGACTGGGTCAGACAGAAACTCCAGATAAGCAACAAGACAAAGGTTGACAAGATTAGTTCAGACAAACACCTGGGATTTGCATTTCCTCTTTTGCCTATAGAGCCAGCTATGACCCCTACATAACCCCTACATGACCCCCATAGAAATCCAGACGGTATAAAAACCCACCCACTCTAAACTCCATTTTGTCAGCTGTCCCTGAATCACCTGCTGTTGGTGATTCTGCTTCATCAATAAAGAGAGCCTTTCTTTCCAATCAACCTTCAGCCTCCATTTTGTCTTTCTCCTTTCTCCCAGCTTGGAACTGAACCAGATGGATTTTTCTTTCCAACAAGATACAAGTACAGAAATGAGGAATTAATGCAGGAGGGTATAGTGGGAAGGTACCCCTAAGCATATGATAATTTATTGCCACAGAATAGAATCTCGGTGAGGTATCTCTGTTCCTTCATTCCAATCCTCTGTGGGAAGCAAGTAACCCTCACTTAAGTGATGGGAATTATTTCAAATTCGGGCTGTGGTAAAATTGCATGATGCAACAGTGTGGTAAAAAGTCATCAGAAAGAGGACGAAGAACAGAAGGGAAAAGCAGTTAGAGAAAATGCATTGCTTTTGCCAAAGAATCTGTCAGGCGCAGGAAATCGGGAGCCAAGATAGAGTTTGAAAGGACAGTGAGTTTATTTATGGTGATGTAATGACTCCAAACAGATGATGCATTTGACCCCGTCCTTAAAAAGGGAGCACTTCGCACGCAGGCGCACTCGTCAGGGCCACGACCAGGAAGAGGAGTTCCTCAGGGTGCATCCCACGTGCTGGATAAGGTACTTCATGCACACCGGCCAGCAAATCTTCCGGTTACTGCCACGTATGCGCATACGCCAATCAGCTGGCCGGTGCACCTGCTCACAGCGGAAAACGGAAGGCCAGATGATCATCATGTGTGCATGAACACCAAAAACCCAGAAGAGGAACTGGCAATGCCATGCGTGCCAGGCTTTGGACACTCTGGGCAAGCATGCCATAAGTTCGCCATTAGAATCATTACAACGATATCAGACAGAAGAGCAAAGCGCAAGCTAACATTTGCAGAGCTGCCGTGCTGAATTTGTGCAGTTTCTTTCTCTGTTCCAAAAATGTAATTCCACTATCAATATGAAAAGGTCTCGGAGGAGGAGGAAGAAGAGGAAGAGTCGAAAGTCACCTTTTTTTCAATGATATTGTAACTTCAAATGGTCACTAAATGAACCAGAGCAATTAATCAAGTTGAGGACTCTCAAGCAGTGGTGGGTTTCAAAATTTGTTACTACCAGTTCGGTGGGTGTGGCTTGGTGGCGTAGCAGGGGAAGGTTACTGCAAAAATCCCCATTTCCTCCCAATCAGCTGGGACTTGGGAGGCAGAGAATAGATGGGGGCAGGACCAGTCAGAATTTTTACTACCGGTTCTCCGAACTACTCAAAATTTCCGCTACTGGTTCTCTGAACTACTCAAAATTTCCACTACCGGTTCTCCAGAACCTGTAAGAACCTGTTGAATTTCACCCCTGGGGCAGAGTTTTGGCTCTATTCCTTGTGGTCACCATCTTCGCAAACATAAAAAAACAGAGAATAACTGGGTCCAATCCCCTGCTCGAGCAGAAAACCTACACCAAGGCATGTCAAACTCTATTTCATTGAGGGCCACATCAAGGTTGTGTTTGACCTCAGGGGATGGGGGTGGGAGGTATGGTCAGCAGGATGTCAGTTGTATTGGGAGGGGGGCAGCTGTGGTGGCCCGAGTGCTCTTCCAGCGAAAATGGGCTCCCAAGCTCCATTTTCAGCTGTGATGGCCTCCTGCAATCCTCTACCAGCAAAGATGGACCTCGGGGGAGAGGGGGAGTGGGCACACAGACAGCCCTCATGAGCTCCGTTTTCAGCTGCGACAGCCTCTTGCAATCCTCTGCCAGGAAAAAGGGAGCATAGGAGGGCCGCTTGTAGCCCTCGCGAGCTCCGTTTTCGCTAGCAGAGGCACCGCTGGCCAGTCCTTCACTGTTTCCAAGACAGCCCCGCGATCCAGATCTAAGCACCCCGTAGGCCAATTCCTGGGTCTTGAGTTTCATACCCCTGCCTTACACCATTTCAGACAAATGGGTGTGCAAATATAAAAGTGCCTATAAAATTGCCAAGAGATGAACACAACTAAATGGCTGAATCAACAACATCACATTCCATGGTTTGGCCTTCAGATTTTTAATGGCTCGGGGGAATAGTATGGTTTTTTTAAATTTACGAAAGACCCATTACTGAATGGGATTGCTAATACTTTGGAAAACCAAGATAAAATCCAGAATGGTTTTGAATTGATTAGAATAATGGGCTGCAAACAACAGAGTGAAATCTAACACACATTACACAGGCATATATGGTAAATTTACCTCAGACCAAAGGGGAATCTTGGAGCTGACATAGACTGATTGTGAGTCAGCATGCAATGTGGCTGCAAAAAATAAACACTAGATTGCATGAATAGGATTATCTATTTTGAAACACGAAAAAGAAGAGTGTCATTATAATTTGTGCTGGTTGCAACAGGAAAACTTTCAAGTAAAGGAACGTTTTCAGAGAAGAAATATGATATATTAGGGAACTGATGCAGCAAAAGTTTAACCTTTGTAATAATGTTATTAAATTGTTTATAACGCAAATAAAAACTTAAAACTATCAGGAAGAAAGAAAGAAGAAAACGGGAGAAATAGGGGTGCAGAAATATATAAAGAAAAATATATATACAAAGAATGAATTTTTGACTTCTAAGGATAGAAGAAATACAGTACTTACATTCAACTCTTAGTTCAAAACTACAATATCCTGCCCATTTTCCACAAAAAATAGTATTTTAAAAAAATGTTAATCATAAAATCCATGTCATAATTTGATTTTTTTTAATGTCCTCCAACAGATTAAATATATGCATATTGTGTTGCATTACATTCCAAAAATAAGGAATTCAACTGTTCTAGAGAGGCTTTAGCAATATTGGTAGTGGGAAATTGCCAGAGGAATTATATTTGAGAAATTGGAATTTATTTTCCCTGATAATAAAAATTGGATTCAGGATATGTATTATTTATACATTTTGGAAAAGGCGATGCTTTCTGCTAATCATAAAATAATGCAGCATGCTTCCTTTTCGTACAGATTTCATGATATTTTACTTCGACAAGAGTCCTTTTCTCTTTTAGATCTGAAATCCTCATTCCAAAGACATTTACGTGCAACCTCTCAGTGTAACCTCTTGATCCCTTAAATCTACAGCTATTGTTATGGATGCGATGGCTCAATGGCTAAGATGCTGAGCTTGTCGATCGAAAGGTCAGCAGTTCAGTGGTTCGAATCCCTAGTGCCGCATAACGGGATGAGCTCCCGTGACTTATCCCAGCTTCTGCCAACCTAGCAGTTCGAAAGCACCTAAAAAATGCAAGTAGAAAAATAGGAACCACCTTTGGTGGGAAGGTAACAGCGTTCTGTGCGCCTTTGGCGTTGAGTCATGCCAGCCACATGACCATGGAGATGTCTCAGGACAGCGCTGGCTCTTCGGCTTTGAAACAGAGATGAGCACCGCCCCCTAGAGTTGAGAATAATTAGCACATACGTGTGAGGGGAATCTTTACCTTATGGTTATCCATGTCATACTAGGCATAGTGTAATTATATTAGTATAATTAAGTAAATAAATATTTAAAATATGTGGAGGGGGGAAAATCTCCTCCAGAAAGTTCACAAAAGGCTTGCAATTATAGATACATTTCTTCAGTGAATTTTCTCTGACGAAGACCCTTCATTTATCCTGAGTTGCCAGTTCTGTCACCTTCGCTAACCATTTCTCTGTTGTAGGTTTCGCAGGGTTTCTCCAGCGCTGTTGATACAAAAGTTGTGCTGCTGTTATCTACAAATGCAGAAGGTAATAACGCACCAGATTTCTCTTCGGAGCAGCTACAGATAGTCCTCGACTTCAATTAGTGACCGTTTGAAATGACAGTGTCCCTGGAAAAATGACCCTTTGCATGTTGCCTTCCCATGATCATGCAATCAAAATTCGGATGGATTCTCCCCAAACTGTTGGAAGTGCGGGGAGATAGGTACTTACTTTCATGTATGGTGGACTTGCCCTAAGGCAACCGAATTTTGGAAATTTATACAGAGGTGGATATTAGAAATCACGGGATATAAGTTACAATTGAAACCAGAATATTATTTATTAAATATTAGGCCAGATAAGATAGGCACAAATATATGGTGTCTGATTATATATATCACAACCGCAGCAAGAATATGTTTTGCTCAACATTGGAAGGGGAAAGATCTGCCGGCTGAAGATTTGATTTTGGGGGAAATCATTGAATATGCAGAAGCTGACAGGTTAACAAAAATTTTGAGAGATCAAAAGGATTCCGCATATTTTCAATGCTGGGACCAATGGTATACTTGGTTGAATAAAAAAATTAAAAAAGGATAAAGTTAATGTAGATTTTACTTTTTATTTGTATATTTGATTGAAGTCAATTCACTTTACACAGTCCCGATCTGTATGTAAATAATTATTCTGTTGTAAAGAAACAAATAATAAAAATATTTTTTAAAAAATATTCGGATGCTTGGCAAATGGTTCGTATTTATGACGGTTCAAGCATCCTAAGGTCATGTAATCAGTTTTGGCCACCCTCTAACCAGCAAACTCAGTAAGGAATCCAGATTCACTTAACAAACCGTGTTACTAGCTTGTCAACTGCGATGATTCACTTAACAACTGTAACAAGAAAGGTCGTAAAATGGGAGGGGGCAAACTCAGTGAATAAATGCCTCACTTAACAACAGGAATTTTGGCCTCAGTTGTGGTCGTAAGTAGGGGGTTGGGCTGCTGGCGGTTCGCAGGAGTTTGGGAGAACCTCTAGCTAAGATTCTGTGCAGTTCAGAGAATCCCACCCACCCCACTCCTGGCTGGCCCCGCCCACCCCACCCCTCCCAGGAGTCCCCATGCAGCTCATTTTGGAAGAAGGTAAGTGCAGGGGACATGTGGAGGCATGGGGATGGTGAAAAATGGGCCTATCAGAAATTCGGGAAGGCCTGAAATGAAGACTGAGGCTGGTCTTGAGAACGTTATCTGGGATGAGTTCGATCCTGTGACTTCCGAGGACGTGGACAGGACTTTGAGGAGTCTAAACGCAACCACATGTTTATTGGACCCGTGTCCTTCCTGGCTGGTACTGGCCACTCGGGAAGTTACACGAGGCTGGCTCCAGGAGATTATAAATGCTTCCTTGAGTGAGGGTTTCTTGCCTGCCGCCTTGAAAGAGGCGGTGGTGAGGCCCCTCCTCAAGAAGCCTTCTCTGGACCCGGCTGTTTTGGCAAATTTTCGTCCTGTCTCCAACCTTCGCTTTATTGTGAAGGTTGTTGAGAGTGTGGTTGCGCACCAGCTCCCACAGTACCTGGATGAAACCGTCTATCTAGATCCGGCCCAGTCCGGTTTCAGACCTGGGTACAGCACGGAGATGGCACTGGTCGCGTTGGTGGATGATCTCTGGAGGGCTCGGGACAGGGGTTGCTCCTCTGTCCTGGTCCTGTTAGATCTCTCAGCGGCTTTTGATACCATCGACCATGGTATCATGCTGCGTCGGTTGGGGGGTTTGGGGGTGGGAGGCACCGTGTTATGGTGGTTCTCCTCCTATCTCTCCAACTGATTGCAGTCTGTGTTGGCAGGGGGGCAGAGGTCGACCTCGAGGCGCCTTGTTTGCAGGGTGCCACAAGGGTCGGTCCTTTCGCCGCTCCTGTTCAACATTTATGTGAAGCCGCTGGGTGAGATCATCCATGGTTTTGGGGTGAGTTGCCAACTGTACGCTGATGACACTCAGCTGTACATCTCCACCCCTGACCACCCCAATGATGCCCTCAAAGTGATGTCCCAGTGCCTTGAAGCCATGCGGGTCTGGATGGGGAGGTACAGGCTTCGTCTCAACCCTTCCAAGACTGAGTGGCTGTGGATGCTGGCGTCCCGGTATAGCCAGCTGGTGCCATCGCTGGCTATTGGGGGTGAGTCATTGGCCCCCACAGAGGGGGCTCGCAACTTGGGTGTCCTCCTGGATTCACGGCTGTCCTTGGAGGGGCATATGGCGGCCGTGGCCAGGGGGGCCTTTTATCAGGTTCGCCTGATGCGCCAGTTGCGCCCCTTTCTGGATCGGGACTCCATGTGCACAGTCACTCATGCACTCGTCACGTCTCGCCTGGACTACTGTAATGCTCTCTACATGGGGCTCCCCTTGGGGTGCACCCAGAGGCTCCAACTGGTCCAGAATGCGGCCGCGCGGGTGATTATGGGAGCGACAGGGCGCTCCCATGTGACACCTCTCCTGCGCGAGCTGCACTGGCTTCTGGTGGTCTTTCGGGTGCGCTTCAAGGTGTTAGTTTTGACCTTTAAAGCGCTCCATGGCATGGGACCGGGGTACTTGCGGGACCGCCTGCTGCTACCAATAACCTCCCACCGGCCAGTACGCTCACACAGAGAGGGCCTTCTCAGGGTGCCGTCAGCCAAGCAATGTCGGCTGGTGGCCCCCAGGGGGAGAGCCTTCTCTGTGGGGGCACCCACCCTATGGAACGAGCTGCCTCCAGAAATTCATTTGATCCCGGACCTCCGCACTTTCCGAAAGGCCCTCAAGACCTATTTATTCCAACAAGCCGGCCTTGCTTGACTGATTTTAATGGGGTTTTAACAAAAAATTTTGATTGATTTCAGGGGTTTTAAATTGGGTATTTTAATGGGGTTGAGACTTTTATTTGGAACGCCAATGACTTAATTCAATTTTAAAATTCTTTTAATGTTTGTATTATATGTGTTTTAAATTTGGTTGTTCACTGCCCTGAGTCCCCCTCCCGGGGAGAAGGGCGGTATATAAATTGAAATAAATGAAATGAAATGAATGAAATGAAATGAAATGAGCCCATTTCCAGCCTCTGGAGCCTGGGGAGGCTGTTTTTGCCCTCCCAGAGGCTCAAGAAAAGCCTCTGGAGCCTGGGGAGGGCAAAAACACTCCCCTTGCCATGGTGCAGGAAGCCGACTAGGCCACGCCCACCCAGCAACCAGGCAGAGAACCTCTTGCTAAAAATTTTGAAGCCCACCACTGGTCGTAAGTCAAGGGCCACCTGTACTTTGTGGAAAAGGAGAATGGGGGTGGGTGGGATTTGAGGGGGAAAGGGGGAAGTGAGATGCAACACCGAATCGCAGATTGCTGTATGAACCCAGCCCTTGGGGTTAGCTTATGGATCAATGCCTGTTGTGCAAACTGAGAAATCACACAGCAAGTGGAGTTAATTGAACCATACCGCAGGCAGAGATAAGCAAGTGTTTTTGAGGCTGTGTTGCAATTACAAGAAGAAGAGAGGCCTTATTTTAGCCAAAGTCTCTACCCAAACTGGGCCTCCCACAATGTCCTCTTATTATAGGAATGACAACACCAATTATTTCAGACTCATCCCTCTTTCCTAACTCAAATAGTTTGGTTTGTTTACCGCTTTCATGTCACAAGTTCTTAGCTTTGCCTCCGATCTTGAGGAGACAAAAAAAAAAAAGGTTTATTATTCTACTCCCCTACACAGGTGATGGGGAAGGATGGCCTCTTTATGACTTGTGGACTTCAACTCCCAGAATTCCATGAGCCAGCATGGCTAGCTCAGGAATTGTGGGAGTTGAAGTCCATAGCCATGCTGGCTCAAGGAATTGTGGGAGTTGAAGTCCATAAGTCATAAAAGGACCATCGTTCCCCACCCCTGCCTTAAACCAAGGGTCAGCAACCTGTGGCTCTGGAGCCGCATGTGGCTCTTTCATCCCTCTGCTGCGGCTCCCTGTCACTCAAAATATGCGTCATAGCTGCCAATGAGTGACACCCGCCGGCACACGATTTATTGAGCTTTTCAACCCCTGGTAGGCCAACCATGGATAAATCCAGGAAAAGCTTCAGAAGAAAACAGAATGTTTAATTCGACTACATTTGCTAGTTTTGTGGCCGCTTAAGAAATCGTCAGGCACGGGAAGGGTTTTGTGGTTCCCGGTGTTTTCTTTTCTGTGGGAAACGGGTCCAAATGGCTCTTTGAGTGTTTAAGGTTGCAGACCCCTGCCTTAAACTATCAAACTAATCCAAATACAGGCAACCCTTGACTTATAACCATTCATTTAGTGACCAAAGTTACAAATAGCATTGAAAAGTGACTTATGACCCGTTTTCACACTTACGACCATCGTTGCGTTCCCATGATCATGTGATCAAAATCTGGAAAGTTGGCAACTGGCGTGTATTTATGAGAGTTGTCTGGGGTCACGTGATCCCTTTTTGTGACCTTCTAACAAGCAATGTGGAAGCCAGATTCACTTAACAACTGTGTCACTAACAACTGCAGTGATCCACTTAGCCACCGTGGCAAGAAAGGTCACAAAACGGGTCAAAACTCACTTTTGGCAACCGTCTTGTTTAGCAACAAAAATTTGGGGCTCAATTGTCATAAGTTGAGGACTTCTTTGTATGTTCCACATATACTCCTGCACGTACCCTGTCCTAACTCTGTTATAGCCATACGATTGTGTAGATCAGTGTTTATGAACCTAGGCTACTTTAAGATGGGTGGACTTCAACTCCCAGAATTCTCCAGCCAACCAGGTGAACCGGTAGTAAAAAAAAAAAAAAAAAGAAGCTACCAGTTCCTCTGAACTGGTAGTTCCGATGATCAGAAATCTTGCTTTCTAACAAAGCTAAATTGTGCAGCACAGCTGATTCCCCCCCTTGCTGTTCTACTTATCTTCCCCAACCTCCTTGCTGTTCTACTTATCTTCCCCAACCTCCTTCCCCAACCTCCTTCCCCAACTTACTGTGCATTCACACACGTGCAGCGCTCATGCGCAGCCAGTAAACCGGTTCAGATTTCACCGCTGCATTTGGCAAAAATGCACAAAAAAACCCCCACAGGTCCAGAATAAGCGAATTAACTGGTTCAGATCCAATGTTTCAAAACATCATCTTGGGTATATCATCTCGGTTTAATCAGTGGAACAACTAATTAATCCGTGACTTTCCTCCAGAAGTTGTGGGTGGTTTTTATAAGAAGAGATTGGACAACCGTCTGTCTGAAATGCCGTAGGGCCATGATGGCAAACCTATGGCATGCATGCCACAGTTGGCATGTGGAGCCATATCTGTGAGCACGCAAGTATTGCCCTAGTTCAGCTCCAGCATGCATGCATGCAGCGGCCATCTAATTTTCGGCCTTCAGGGCCCACCGGAAGTCGGGAAACAGGCCATTTCCGGCCTCCAGAGGGCCTCCGGAGGTAGTGGGGAAGGCTGTTTTCACCCTCCTCAGGCTCCTAGAAAGCATCTGGAGCCTGGGGAGGGTGAAAAATGGGCCTTCCGGTCTCACCAAAAGTCGGGAAATGGTCCGTTTCCGGTCTCACAGGATGGGGCGGGGTGGGAAAGACTGTTTTCGCCCTCCCCAGGCTCCAAGAAAGCCTCTGGAGCCTGGGGAGGGTGAAAAACGGGTCTACCACTGTGTCATCATGTGCCAAAAGCAGGGGGAGTCGTGCGTGCATGCGCGAAGTGGTGCATTGAATTATGGGTGTGGGCACCTGTCCGCGTGACCCCCACGCGCAATCCCTGCTTTTGGCATGCAATGGCAAAAAGATTAGGCATCACGGCCATAGGATCTCCTGCCTGAGGTTGAGGTTGGATTAGAAGACCTCCGAAGTCCCTTCCAACTGTGTTATCCTATTTCTGAAGTTGTAATTCCTCAAAGGCACAAGAGGTGGCAGGATTTAGCTAACCTTGGCTGAACTCAAATTGAAATATTAGTAGTCCTAAAGGAAATCAGTCTCCAGAAGCCAAGATGAATCCCGTAACTGTTGTCAAGAAAACGACTTATCTGCATTTTCCTTCCAGTAGGACTCAAGACTTGATTGTTATGTCCTGAGAAAAACACATCTTTTTAGAGAACAATAAGTCAAAACATCCCTACTTCCACAAGCTCGGACAGCATTTTCTTCCATGCCCTGGAGCCAAACAGCAAAGCTTTTCATTTGCAGCTAAAGCTTCCCAATCCAACATAATCTCTTACACTTTTTATATGGGCAACTGCTCTTCTGCATTGCACAAGTGCCGGGAACCAGTTTTCAATCCCAATAAATCCAATTTAAAAACAGGTTGCTTGGTAAATTACAGGGTGTGAGCTTCATCACCTCCCTTTTCCGTGTGAAATCTTAGATAAAACATGGAGTTCCTTGCATATCCGGAGAAGAGCCATGATCACAGCTGGCAATGCGGTTTCTTTTTGTGTTGTTTTGCATGCATTGTATGCATTTAATGCACGGATGCATTAAAACTGAATGCATTGCATGCATTTAATGCGTGGATGCATTAAAACTGAATTTTCCTTAGCTTGTCCAGGAAATGATCCAGTGGAGCTTTTCACAATCAGTTTCAAAGCGCAGCTGTGTGTACAGTGGCTAAGATGCTGAGTTTGTTGACTGAAAGGTCGGCAGTTCAGTGGTTCGAGTCCCTAGTGCCGCGTAACGGGGTGAGCTCCCGTTACTTGTCCCAGCTTCTGCCAACCTAGCAGATTAAAAAATGCAAGTAGAAAAATAGGGACCACCTTTGGTGAGAAGCTAACAACGTTCTGTGCACCTTTGGTGTTTAGTCATGCTGGCTATATGACCACGGAGACGTCTTCGGACAGCGCTGGCTCTTCGGCTTTCAAATGGAGATGAACACTGCCCCCTAGAGTCGGGAACGACTAGCACATATGTGTGAGGGGAACCTTTACCTTTGCACACACGCACACACATTATTAGAATTTTTCAACGTAGCAAAACATTCAAAGCAAGGAAAAAATAGAAAATACGAAACGCAGAAAGAATATTTTAAGAAAAAAAAATACAATTATGCTATGTCCTCTTCTTTCGATCAGTTAATTAGCATCTTAATTTTTTTCCCCCCCTCAACCTCTTTATCCTGGAAATAAAAACTGATTTTCCATTCTCCTGGCTTCCAAAGCAGACATGGAAATTATGAAGAATGACTGTTCCGATATTTCTTTTAGGATGGGATGTTTCCCAGGCAAGTGTCTCTCAACCTTAGCTTAGCAGCCCTGAATTTTAGTGATAAGCAGGCTACCAGCCAAGTACATATGGTAGCAGCATGCTAGCTAGGGAATTCTGGGAGTTGAAATCCACATTTCTTATGGTTCTCTAAGTTTGAGAAAGCTTCCTCCAAACTTAAGGCTAAGCCTTAAGTTTGGAGGAAGTCCTAGCCTTGTTAGAGGGTTTTTTAAAAAAAAAATCCCTCTAATTAAAGATATATTGCCATTACCCTATAGCCAAAGAGGCTATTTAAAGAGGCTGTTCTTTTGATTAGCAGCAGCTGAAAAGAGGTGGGCTCTGTGGAACAGCCATTCTGTTTGTTGAAGATCCCAAAGGAAGGTCTTGAGACACTTCTCATCGGGTCTGTTGGCCCAGTAAGTAACCATGTTGACGTCTCACATTGCTTAACTTTGGAAAGAGAATTTAAAAGCTTGGGGTTTTGTGGGAGTAACAGGTTGGGCTGTTATCATCTCTTCATTTGTCTTGAGGTTTGTAAACTTTACTTCGCCACCTTACAACTTGGAATTCTTTGGATGTTTTGCTAAAGCTTCTTGAGTCCACCTCTCATCCTCTTTTTGGGAAAACTGGAAGGTTCAACCATATATTAAGCTCAGCGGATGCTTTGAGCGCTTACGCTGGCAAGAGAGGGAGGAAAAATTATGAGCTTTTGATTAGACAGCTGTGGCTGCACACACCGCATGGAACTGCAAATCAAAGAACCACATTTTAACCAAGTATGTTGGGCATGTCCTAACGGAGTGATTTGTGGCTCGGTCTCTTTAAGTACCGGCACACTTGACTTAAATGAGTAAGCCATTGTTTTGATAAACATGGGGTTGTAGGTTTTCCAACCCAGCCAGATGTCTTTAGATGTTGCTTGGCTATTGGGGCAGGTCTGAACTCTCTGCCTATTGCCTCTGTGTTCATTTAGCTGTTTGAGAAATAGGGCAAGAATTCTGTTCCGTGTAAAAATATATATTTTGGTCGTGCAGCCTCCCCACCTATGCAAGAAGCTTTGCTTAATTCTTGCATTTTAAAAACCAAGATATTTTGTTCACTGAACACACTAGGTTTCAATTTACAAAATAAACCTCCATGGATGTGTTCTCACAGTGTGTTAATATTACTTCCCATGTTGTTGTGTTTTGACACATTGCCTGCATTGCATCTTGCAATTACTTTACGTACTTGGCTGGTAGCCTGCTTAGCATTGAAATTCAAGGCTGCTAAGCTAAGGTTTTGATAGTTTATTTGGTCTAATATAGTCTACTTTGTTTGTTTTTTTTATTTTCATAAAAGTTCTGTGCCCAGAATTGTGTGGCATCATCAGTGAATAAGTAAATGAAAGGAATAATTTGGATCTCATCCAGGCATGGGAGCGCAGTGCATTGGCAACATTGTGTTGCGCCAGTGGTGGGTTCCAACTGGTGTTACCACCGGTTCTCTTCACGCGTGTGCTTTGTGTGCATTCATTGAGCGCGTGCTGGCTTCGCTCGCAAGTGCGCCAAACTTGCACTCCGCGCAAGAGCACGTTCTGGTCTGCCGGCAGCCTGCAGAGCTGACAGCAGAGTCGGAGAGCAATGAGGCTGAGGAAGAACATGGGCCAGTCCTGGAGGCTGGGGAAGGCCCAATGAGGGCTCTGTGTCGGAGGCCAGGGCCATCGGGGAGTGATGTGCGGACTTCGGAGCCTCCCGAGGCTGATAGTAGAGAGGCAGAGGAGCAGGAGGAGCCTGTTCCTAGTGCACGTATGAGAAGAGCTGCCAGAAGGCAAGAGCAGCTAAAGCAAAGAGGACGACTCAGGAGTAAGGCCAAGAGATGATTGGCCCCTCCCATAAGGCTTAAAAGACCAGCAATGGTTCTTGGCCTCTTTGCCGGAAAACAACCATTGAGAGAATTGCTTCTTGTTTGGCTGTAGTTATTTCTTCTGTTCCTGAACTGTTGCCAAGAAAAGCCTTTGGCAGTTTGCCTAATTATCCCAAGGTCAGAGATAAACTAAAGACTGGTGTTTTAAGGACCTTGCTTTCATTTCATTTAGTATACGCTGAGAATGAGTTAATTCTCCGCTATTTTAATAAAATCTGTTTGTTTTTTGGAACTGTTTTGCATTTAATATCAACTAATGGGCCTGGGTCACAACAGAGCATTAGCAATCCACTCTGCCGTGCCTATCAGCTGGACTAAAAAATGACAAATAAAGGAAGGTATAATGCGGGGGTGGGCGGGAGAACCAAGCTCACAGTCATAGAGAATTGGTTTGCTGACATCACATCATCACCACTACCGGCTTGCCCGAACTGGGCCAAACCAGGAACAACCCACCGCTGGTGTGCGCTCACACAGGAGACTCCATAACCCAGTGTCCTCAATCTTGGCCGCTTTAAGAAGAGGGGGGACTTCAACTCATACCGGCTAGGGAATTCTGGAAATTGAAGTCCACCCATTTTAAAGTGACCAAGCTTGAGAAACTCTGCTCAAGTGAAAAGGGGAAGTAACCTGTTTAAATTAGACCAGGATTTGTAAAGGTTTTTGTGTCTGTTTGCAATGCAAATGAGCTGAAAGAGCTTTCAGGTGTGAATCTCTAAAGCTCCAATCCTGAATATGTGCTGTTTCTCCAGGCTTGGGTCCAGTTCCACCTCTTGCAAAGGTTCCTTGAAAACCTACCAAATTCATCATCTTCATTTAATGACCCCATAATCCCTTGCAGGGTGGAATCTGGGTAATTGATTGGAGCTGAGTATTTACTGGCCAGATGCCCTTCTTGTTGTCAATGCAGAGTTATATTCAGCAGATATATTCTCATCATGCCCAGTGAGAGAAATATCTGCCTCTACCTAGGATCGAACTCACAGTCTCCCGATTGTGAGGCAAGAGCTCCATCTCTAGGCCATCACACCACTCGAAAACCTACCAAATTAGCTGCAGGAAATCCATTCTAATTTCTCCTTGAGTTTGGATGAGTTTATGTCTAGTGGAAAAACAATAGTTGAGTTTTGGTGCCTGGTTTACACCCATCCTTGCTGTAACCCTGTTTATCAATAAGGAGGGTTGCCTACACCACAGTCTTCAAACTCGGTAACTTGAATACTTGTTGACTTCAACTCCCAGAGTTGTGGATTTGAACTCCCATGCTGGCTCAAGAATTCTGAGAGTTGAAATCCACAAGTCTTAAAGTTGCCAAGCTTGGAGACCCCTGGCCGGCATCCAAACCAGCTTACCCAATACAGGTAGTCTTCGACTTGCAACCATTCATTTAGTGTTCTGCCCCAGCTACGGACCCCAAAGAACGCAGCACACACACAGTCCATTCAAATCTTGGTTTACTAAATAAATCAGTCTTTTACAACAACGGCTGTTAATTAACTGCATTAGCAGCCACCAAGAATTCAAAGAATAATAACTGAAAACTTATTGTGGTTGGCAGAATGCCCAGAAGCAATTTGCAGGAAGCCGATAAGATAAGCAAGATGAGACAGGAAGGAATGTGAACGAAGTTGTTCCCTGCAAATAGCTTCAGTCGGCATTCCTCCTTAAATAGGCTAAGGGAGTGGCCAATTAGCCCCAAGCCTTACTCTCGAGGAGACCTCCTCCTGAGGAGCCACTCCTGCCTTTTGGCAGCTCTGCGCGCCCGTGCATCAAGAAGAGGCTCCTCCTCTTCGTCCTCTTCACTTAAGGGAGCTT
>CM075964.1:12037279-12184779 GCA_038048745.1 Coluber constrictor foxii
GTGTGTCTGCGCTCAAACCCCCTCAAAATGCTCCCATGCATGCACCCCGCCCCCTATACATGCATACACAGCCTCCTGCAACTGAACTGGAACTGAACTGGGGCGATGGCTTACGTGCCATCCGAGAGGGCACTGCATGCCACCTCTGGCACGGTGCCATAGGTTTGCCATCAAGTGGGGGGAGGGCTGCTGGGGGTTCACAGGGGTTCGGGCGAACCTCTAGCTAAGATTCTGTGCAATTTGGAGAAGCCCCAAATCCCACTCCTGGCAGGCCCCGCCCATGCCTCCCCTCCCAGGAGTCCCCACGCGGCTCATTTTGGATGCAGGTAAGTACAGGGTGCGCACGGAGGCTCAGGGAGGGTGAAAAACGGGCCTACCAGAAGTTCAGGAGGACCGAAAGTGGGCCCGTTTCCAGCCTCCAGAGGGCCTCCGGAGCCTGGGGAGGCCTTTTTCACCCTCCTGGAGGCTCAAGGAAAGCCTCCGGAGTCCGGGGAGGGCAGAAATGCTCCCCTTCACTGTGGTGCAGAAGGACGACTAGGCCACGCCCACCATGGCCACGCCCACCCAGCAACCAGGTGCTAAAATTTTTGAAGCCCACTTCTGCCATCACGGATATAAACATTCAGCTGGATTGTTGTGTTGCATTGCGTTGTGTTGTGTTGTGTTGTGAAATGACACCAACCTCTTTCTCCACAGTGACCAGTATGAGGCTGAGTTTTGACCTGCTTATCCTCAACCAACAAGTTCAGCTCCAGGCTTTGCATGGAATTCAGAGACAACTGAATATTCTTCTGCCTGGAAATAATTTAATCAATTCCAACATTTCCCGCCTTGGTGTTCTGTTGAGTCAGCAGGCTGCAGCAATGAGATCCGTATCTTTCTCTTTCTGTCTCAATCCCAGCAATCACCTTCCAGGAAGCGCATCTAATTCTTCTTCTTAAATATCTTCTTAGTCCAATATAAAGTGAACAGCTCCAGGGGCTCCTGATGAGCTTCAGGTTTTTTTTCTTCTTCTTCTTTTTTTAGAATTTGTCAAACATTTCCTGTAGATGCTTTTCCTTGAACCAATTTAATGCTATGTCTCCAGCCCAGCCCAAATATCTTTTTAATGATTAATTAGCTTGACTTGTTCAACTGTGGTATATCTATTCCCGAATTTTAATGCAGGTTTCCTTTGCCTTATAGGACTGTCTTGTTTCATTTAGACCCAGTTTAGCGTAAGATTGTTCCATCTGTCTTTGCCTGTATAGTTAAACCACAGGGAGATCTGGCTTTCGGTTTCTTTACCTAAATGGAAAAGCACCCTGTAACCTTAAATTCTGAGAGGTTTGTTTTAACACACAACTAACCAGATCTATTAATTTTTAAACCCCCATTCAGGACTGGTCTGTGTTGATACTCACTGATTTTAACATCTCTTATGATGGGTCCCTAGAAGAAAGTTATCCCAGCAAGGTGGGTACCCTGGCCGACACTCATTTCAAGATGAGGGGTGGGTTTCAAAAATTTTAGCAAGGGGTTCTCTTCTCTAGTCAGCCTCCTACACCATGCGCGTGCAGGGGGGGGGATTTTGCCCTCCCCAGGCTCTGGAGGCTTTCCCCGAGCCTCCGGGAGGGTGAAAACAGCCTCCCCAGGCTCCGGAGGCCCTCTGGAGGCCGGAAATGGGACCATTTTCGGTCTTCCCGAACCGAAAATGGGGGGCGTGGTCAGGATGGACGTAGGCCCATTTTTCACCCTCCCTGAGCTTCCGTGTGCACCATGTACCAAAATGGGCCACGTGGGGACTCCTTTGAGGGGATGGGAGGGGTAGGCGGGGCCAGCCAGGAGTGGGATTTGGGGTTCTCTGAACTGCTCGGAATCTTATCTAGAGGTTCTCCTGAACTCCTGTGAACCCCCAGCAGCCTATCCCTGTTCAAGATGTACAGTTGAGTAATGTTACGCTTAATAAGTCAAATCTTACTCCAAGGCTTTTGACATCTTGAAACAATGAGCTTCAAGGAAGAACTCCAACATAAATTGCTTGTATTTTTAACCTCAGTGTTTTTAGCATTCGTCCAGAGAATTGAGAAGACCTGCTTTCCCTTTTTTAAAAAAATTGCTTAACTTTTTTGACATTTTATGTATCCCTGACGGGCGTCTGGTTAAGTAGTCTGGGAAGCTGTGACGGAAACTTGTACTGTCTTTTACCCTTGTTAATGACAAATTTCTGATTAGGTTTGACAACCGAGTTCATTATCATATGAATTAAATAAACGCGATATACTGACTTAATTCTGTGCTGCTCTTTAGCTTCTGACTTATTTCTGTCTCACCGCAAACATGGTCAGCTCTCTTTGAGGGAGGCGTTAGGTACAGAAACATGAAAAAAAAAATTGATTGGATAAAGTACAGCTCTAAGAAGATAGAAGGAAAGATCAAAGAGCCTGAGTAGCGTAGGGGAGTAATGCCTCCTACAAAGGCAGCATTTAAGATCCAGCTGCTGCAATTACTTGCGAGTTCAATCCCAGGCAGGCTCAAGGTAGACTCAGCCTTCCATCCTTTATAAGGTGGGTAAATTGAGGACCCAGTTTGTTGGGGGCAATAAGCTGACTTTGTATAAATATAAATATACAAAAGTATGAAGGCTATTGCTTAATGCATTGTAAGCCGCCCTGAGTCTCCGGAGAAGGGTGGCATATAAATCAAATTTTAAAAAAAACAAACAAACATCCAGCCCTTGCTTATCAATGGAGACCGAGCGGAGCAAGTGGCCAGTTTTAAGTTTCTGGGTGTTATCATAAAAGAGGACCTGACCTGGGGCGCTCACATTGCAG
This sequence comes from Coluber constrictor foxii, assembly GCA_038048745.1. NCBI lineage: Eukaryota > Metazoa > Chordata > Lepidosauria > Squamata > Colubridae > Coluber > Coluber constrictor. The sequence goes on from CM075964.1 coordinate 12,040,093, forward strand.
CACAGAACCGGTAGTAACAAATTTTTACATTTCACCACTGCTCTAGCTGTATGAAAACATTAAGATTTGAAGGGATGCACGTTAAAGATTTTAGGAATTTTGATTGGATACCTTCAGATCCAGAGTTGTTCTTCTAGATGCACAATCGAGTACAGGTAGCATAACTTTAGCATTAAATAATTGGATTGTTTCTGGGACAAGGTTGTGTTGGCTTGTGAATTTAACTCACAGAGGGATGTTTTTTTGAACTCTTATATTATGCTCACTTGCTTGATTAGTTCGGCAGATGGAAGACTGAAGATGCACAATCAGATGCATAATTGTTGTGTTCCGCCAGCAGCCTGAAGAGCTGGCATCGGAGTCGGATAGTGAGGAGGCTGGGGAGGAACATGAGTGTCTGGGGAAGGCCTAGATGAGGGCTCTGCATTGGAGGCAGAGATGGGGCCAGGGCCATCTGGGAGTGATGAGCGGACTCCGGAGCCCCCAGAGTCGGACAGCAGAGAGGCAGTGCACATATGCACAGAGCTGCCAGAAAGCAAGAGCAGCTAAAGTAATAGGGACAATTCGGGAGTAAGGCCAGGAGATGATTGGCCCCTCCCATAAGGCTTAAAAGAGAAACAAAGGCACTTGGGCCTTTTTGCAGGAAAGCAACATTGCTAACTCTGTTTCCAGTTGGCATCTCTTGTTTGTTTCTGAACTTTGTGGGGCTTTGCCAAGTAAGGCTTTTGGTAGGGTATCAAAGAAGATAAAGGTTGGTGATTATCCCGAACGACTTCTTCTGAAGGACTTCTTTTGCAACTAATTGGGACTCAGCTGGGAATGAACGTAATTCTCAGCTGTTACAATAAAATAGGTTTATTTGGTTTATTATTGTAGTGACCCTAGGTCACTACAATAATAAATCTCCATCTTGTCTTCAATAAGTCTCCATCTTATTTTAGCAAATTAGCCATTTCTTCCTTTTCAAGTGAAGAGCTTTCCGAAGAAGTTTGAACTTGTGGAATCACACATACTGTCAGGTTTCGAAGTCGTCTCAAATAAATTGCATTTCAAACAAAGTCTTTGATGAAAAAAACTCTTATTTGTTAAGCACGAACATTCTAACTCCGACTCATCGCAGCCAACTCTGGCTTCCTCAGCCAAAACCCTCCTTTTCCTCTCCCCACTCCTGTGCACTCACTGGCCATCTTCCCAGTCACTCTGCCCCTAATCTACTGCTCCCACTCAAAGGAATTTCCCCCCTCCCATCCCATCTCCTAGGTGATATTCTCTCCAGGGAAAATAAGTAGGTGAAGAGTCAACCGTCCCTTTCCAGATACCTCCGCTTCTCCTTCTTATGTCAGCATTAGAGTAAGTGCAGTGTGAAATGCTGACACATACACAGATATCCCCCCTCTGCAGACATTTAAATCACTGGATGTGCATCTTTTCAAGAAGTGTTGGCAAAATACTATAATGCAGGGGTGTCAAATTCGATTTCATTGAGGTCCGCATCAGGGTTGTGTTTGACCTCAGGGGGTTATGGGGGGCATGGTCAGGATGGACGTGGCCAGCTTCACGTCACTCGTGTTAGGGGTGCCTGTGACAGCCCGAGCGCTCTGCAAGCAAAAACAGAGCTCCATCTTTGCTGACAGGAGGCCATCACAGCTGAAAACGGGGCTCGGGAGGGCCAGCTGTCCTTCACTGTTTCCAGGGTGGCCGGCAGGCCAGATCTAAGCACTTCATGGGCCAGATCCAGCCTGCGGGCCTTGAGTTCGACGCCCCTGCTATAATGGAACTATTTCTCAACCCTTGTGCTTGCAAAACTTGTATGGATGTTAGTGCATGATTCTGTGTCTTTTCCTACACAGACTAGCGCAGGGGTCTGCAACCTTAAACACTCAAAGAACCATTTGGACCCGTTTCCCACAGAAAAGAAAACACCGGGAGCCACAAAACTCTTTGGACATCTAAAATGAAGATAACACTGCATATGTTGTTTTTTTTTTACCTTTATGCTATGTATAAAAAAAACTATAATATGTTGCATTTAGGAAATCAATGAACTGCTACAGAGAAACAAATTTTTATTTCTGCATGCAACAAAAACGTTTTGAACTCCGAAAAAAAAAAGATGGGTCAAAAAGCTCAATAAATCATGTATCGGTGGGTGCCACGCATAGACGGTTGTGATGTATATTTTGAGTGACAGGGAGCCGCAGCAGAGGGATGAAAGAGCCACATGCGGCTCCAGAGCTGCAGGTTGCAGACCCCTGGACTAGTGCCTTATGCTGTAATAAAGACACACACACACACACACACTTTTGCATTCTTCCCACCATAATTTCAGGACTGCCTTCTTGTATTCCTGAAGCACCACAACAAAGGGACACAAACACACAGACAAACGAATGCTTGAATATGTTGCACAGAGTAGTGTTTTTCTAAAAAGATGTATTAATCTGCTGGGTTTTAATGACTAGTGTGATATCCTTTATTCTATACTTAAATTCACAGTTTAAGACTGATGGAATCTCAATCATTCAAGTCCTAACTAAGGACCTAAGAAGTAAGGGGCCCATGATGCTCTCTGAGCTTGATTGTTTTTATTGCTGGCATTCCATTACCAAATTAGATAACATCATCAGTAATGTAGCCCATAGTTTAAACCTGGACTACAAACATTCTCATCTATCAGGACCTGAGAAATATTAAGGTAACTTCTAAAAATATAACAATAGCACCAGTGGTGGGATTCAACCGGTTCGCCCCTTTTTGCTAGAACCGGTAGTTAACCTTTTAAGCAGTTTGGTGAACCGATTGTTGGAAGAAATCTCCTTTTGTTTTTTTTCCACTTTACAGGGCTAATCCTGTAAGGAAGGCATTGCTTATAGTCTAATCTTAATTGCCCTGCTTACAGAAACTGCCTCTCAGTTAACCCTTATTACATTGTTAACAGCTAAAGATTCTTGGCAGGTATTATATTTATATTATATTTTTCCTAAAGGAGAAACATGTTTCTAAAGACAAACTCAGAGCCTCAGCTCCCTGCCCACCCCTTCAGCTCCAGGGTGATGAGATTAAGACATGGCCCTCAAGACATGATAGAATTAGCCCTCTACCCATCTAGCAACAGAACTCACCACATGGCACCTGGGGAGATTACAACATCCAGCAAGACTCAACCAAGCCTGAGACTCAAGACAATCTACAAAGTTACTCCTGCATGGCTCCATGGGAGTCTGACAACCAATCAGAATACAAGCCCAAATTCAAAGCCCAACAGAGGGTATAAATCTCTCTCTCACACACACACCCATGTGCTTTTTTGCCCAGGACCTTAAAACCATGTGGTCTTGTCTACCATTAAACCATCTTTTCAAGCAGTTTCCCTGCTTGAAGTCTCTTTCTCCCCATTTGGAACTGAACCCAGATGGACATTTCTTCCGACATTATGTCTGAACATAATTGTATATATTATTTATCTGCTATGGACTTAACATGCATTTCATATCTTGTTGCTGAGAGCTCGCATACACCTGTTAAGGTCATTCCTTTCATTTCAATACCTTATAAGTAAGTTTCACACCCACTCAAAAACAGAGTTATCAGAGGGCTGTAAAATGGGATCAGGATGTACTCGGTGGCCACGCAAACCTAGAGGTTTGGCCTTCACATTCTTGACAGCCCTTTCAACATTAAAGCATCTGCAATGAAGAAAGATGTGGGCAGCCCCACCCTGGTTAGCATTCTGGAAGGCTGTGAAAAGCTGCTCCTGCCCCAGACACAGTTGTCGCTGGAGCTTGGGTGTGGATGGGATTAGTTTACTGTGTTGATCATACGATTTGAGGAGCTCTGACCCAGTTACTTTTTAATGGGATTGTATAGTTTGGTTTCTGTTTGTCCCTCAGCGTTCCCTGGATAGAGGGCTAGTTATATAAATTATAACTATATATTATCATGTCCTCAGAAATGTTCCACTGCAGCTTGAGTTCTGGGAAAATAAAATTGTTTTTCACCTGAAGAGTAACTGCTGTGCTGTTCTTGATTGTGGGTGCAGGAAAGGCCTTCACAATATTCCTTTTAAGGTGTCACAGCTTCTGCCCAAGTTTCCCGGGAATACTGTAGATCAGGGGTCACCAACTTTTCGGACCTCAGGGACCACTAAATTCATAATTTTAAATCCCGCGGACCACTAATATGATCTGCCTAATGATCGGCTGGGTGGGCGTGGCTATGCGGTCATGTGACTGGGTGGGTGTGGCCAACTTGATGTCACTCATGTCAAGGGGTGCCTTGCCAGCCTCTACTTGCCCCTCCCCTCCCAGCCACTCCTCACCTGCCTTCCTCACTCCTCACCTGCCCCAGGGCTCTTTAGGGCCCCAACAGAAAGCAGTTGTTGGAGCTAAGCAGCCACCACGAGAAAGAGTTGGCAAAACAGCTGGCTCAGTTCAAATTGGATCTGACCGAGAAGGAAGCTCAACAGAAACACCACACTGAGGACTAGGAGCATAGGTTTTCCAAGCAGAGGGAAGACCTGCGGAAGTGCAAGGCCAGGTCCCGGTGCCTGGAGGCTCAGCGGGCTGAGATGGTCAGCCAGTTCCAGGCCATGATGCAGTCCCACTGGAACTTCGCCACCAGAGGCACTTCCCTCCAGCCTTCACCCAAAGCACCACACTAGGAGGCTGAAGCAGACTCCAAGTCAGAATTTGAGGGGCTAATCCTACCGTTGTTCAGACCTTGCTGCAGGGAATTTGCTTACAAATAGAGCTACCTAGATCTCGATAAGCTCTATCTCTTAACTGCTGACATCTGCTGAGTGCTATCAAGGAAGGTGGGGTGTGCTTTCTGTCTCCAAGAGCATGTTTCTCAGTTTCTCATCCAGGGAAATATAATATTCTGCTTTTTTAATATTTCTCAAATTATTTCACTCTTCTAGGAGAGGGGTGGGTGCTACAATAACAACAGCACTTAGACTTATGTATCATTTCAGAGTTCTTTACAGCCCTCTCTAAGCAGTTTACAGAGTCAGCCTATTGGCCCCAACAATCTGGGCCCTCATTTTACCCACCTCGGAAGGATGGAAAGCTGAGTCAATCTTGAGCTGGGCAGGATTGAACTGATGGCAATTAGCAGAGTTAGCCTGCAATACTGCATTCTAACCACTGTGTCAACACGGAAGGAAGGAAGGAAGGAAGGAAGGAAGGAAGGAAGGAAGGAAGGAAAGGAAGGAAAGGAAAGGAAAGGAAAGGAAAGGAAAGGAAAGGAAAGGAAAGGAAAGGAAAGGAAAGAAGGAAAGGAAAGGAAAGGAAAGAAGGAAAGGAAAGGAATGGAATGGAATGGAATGGAATGGAATGGAATGGAATGGAATGGAATGGAATGGAAAGGAAGGAAGGGCAATAGCACTTAGACTTATATACCACTTCACAGTGCTTTACAGCCCTCTCTAAGCAGTTTACAGAGTCTGCCTAATGCCCCCAACAATCTGGGTCCTCATTTTGCCCACCTCAGAAGGATGGCAGGCTGACTCAACCTTGAGCCTGGTAAAATTCGATCTGCAAAATTACAGGTGGCTGGCTGGCAGCAGGCTCATAAAGCCATTTTAAGCCTGTGCAAGGCATGCGTTTTGTATGTGAAGAATAGTATTTTTTTTAAAAAATTGATTTATATGCTGCCCTTTTCCGGAGATTCAGGGCGGCTTACAATGCGTTAAGCAATAGCCCTCATACTTTTGTATATTTATACAAAGTCAGCTTATTGCCCCCACAATCTGGGTCCTCAATTGACCTACCTTAGAAAGGATGGAAGGCAGAGTCAACCTTGAGCCTGGCTTTAATCTGCTGAGCCACCAGGCCCCTATTGAAATTTGCATTTAATTTCTAGGCTTTAGAAATATTCAATCGTGAAAAAATGGACGAGAGGCGAGATCTCACCCCGAAATGCAGCCATCATCGCTTAATCGATTGCAGGGGTGGGCTGCTGGGGGTTTGCAAGGGTTTGGGAGAACCTCTAGCTAAGATTCTGTGCAGTTTGGAGAACCTGCAAATCCCACTCCTGGCTGGCCCCACCCAACCTGCCCCACCCTTTCCAGGAGACTCGACACGGCCCGTTTTGGATGCAGGTAAATGCAGGGCACGCGTAGAAGCTCGGGGAGGGGGGAAATGGGCCTACCAGAAGTTGGGAAGCTTGGAAACGAGCCTGTTTATGGCCTCTAGAGGGCCTCTGGAGCCTGGGGAGGCCATTTTTGTACTCCCGGAGGCTTGGGGAAAGCATCTGGAACCTGGGGAGGACAAAAACGCCCTCCTCCCATAATTCAGGAGGCCGACTAGGCCACGCCCACCATGGCCATGCCCACCCAGAAACCAGAGAACCCCTTGCTAATATTTTTGAAGCCCACCCCTGATTGTTCAATCTGAGTGAAGATCTTGTTATGAAACAAAATCTTTAGCCTTGTTAGTGCAGTGCAGTAGAAATCAATTCATACACAGTACGAAAATTGTACCATTCAGTATTCCTGGTAGAAGATATCCAGGGCCAATTTTCACGCTTCAGCTGGGCACTGGGATGAAACAAAACTGGTAGATGTCATAGCAGGGGAGGGGGAAAAATTGCAGCTTCATAAAGATGATGTGATGAATGTAGAAACAGGAAGTCAGTGCCTATTGCAACAATAATTTAAGAGCAGTAGCAGTGGTGGTAGTGATTAGAGTAATTCTCTTGTAATATCTGTCGAATGCTTAAAACAGTTGAAAGATGTCTTGGAGCGGACAGATACCAGAGTTGATTTGAAGCCATGAAGGTCTTTCCAGGGCATAGCAAACAATCCCCAGAAAAGTACAATTCAATGTCTAAGAGTGCTGGAAGCTCTAGCATAGCTAAGAAACTTGTAGCACAGACTTAATAAAAAATACCATGGATTATGAGCCACTTTGGATCTTGCAATGAATATACGCCAGATGATCACAAACAGAATGGCCTTCAGAGCACAGTGAATGGTCTTTAGCCTGACAAAACACAGAAGAGAAAGATAGTGAAATATCAATTTTGTGTAGATAGTTCACAACACAAAACAGATCAACCACTAGCCCCCATCCCAGGAGTCCCCATTTTGGATGCAGGTAAGTACGGGGTGCCCGCGGAGGCTCGGGGAGGGCAAAAAATGGGCCTACGGGAAGTTTGGGAAGGCTGGAAACTGTTGTGGTCAGTCAGCAGTCTGTGGAGCTGGCAGTGGAGTCAGACAGTGAGGAGGCTGGGGAAGGCCCAGATGAGGGCTATGCATCAGAGGCAGCGATGGGGCCAGGGCCATCTGGGAGTGAGATGCGGATTCCGGAGCCTCCATAGGCTGACAGTAGAGAGGCAGAGAAACAGGAGGAGCCTGTTCCTAGTGCACGCATGAGAAGAACTGTCAGAAGGCAAGAGCAGCTAAAGCAAAAAGGACGACTCAGGAGTAAGGCCAGGAGATGATTGGCCCCTCCCAGAAGGCTTAAAAGACCAGCAATGGCTCTTGGCCTCTTTGTCGGAAAACAACATTGATAGATTGGTTTCTTGTCTTGCTGCATATATTTCTTATCAGCATCTTCTGCTTCTGAACTTTTGCCAAGAAAAGCCTTTACCAGGTTGCCTAATTAGACCAAGGTTGGCAATAAGGCTGAAGAATTGTGCTATGAAGAATTTGTTTTGAATTAGTTTGGACTACCCTGAGAATGAGTTAATTCTCAGCTGTTCTAATAAAGTCTGTTGGTTTTGAACTGTTTGCGTTTGATAATACCTACTTGGGCCTGGGTCACAATAGAAACAGGTCCGTTTCAGGCCTCAAACGGGCCTCCGGAGCCTGGGGAGGCTGCTTTCGCCTTCCTGAAGGCTTGAGAAAAGCCTCCGGAACCTGGGGAGGGCAAAAATGTCCCATCCACCATGGTGTAGGAGACCAACTAGGCCATGCCCACCATGGCCACGCCCACCCAGCAACTGGGAAATAACCCCTTGCTGAAATTTTTGAAGCCCACCCCTGCACTAGCTGGAATACAGAGAGTGTGATGGAATATCAATAACAGGACAAAATAATAGAATAACAGAATTGGAAGGGACCTTGGAGGTCAATTAGTCCAACACCCTGCTTAAGCAGAAAACAGTATACCATCCCAGACAAAGGCTCTCCAATCTCTTCTTGAAAGCCTCCAGAGGTGGGTGTAACTGCAACGTCTAGGTGTCAAACTTGATTTCATTGAGGGCTACATCAGGGTTGTGTTTGACTTTGGGGGGCGGGGTGGGGGAGGTAAAGGTGGGATGCCCAGTTCAACATCACTCATATTGGGGGGCCCTGTGGCGGTCTGAGTGCTCTGCCAGCTGAAAAGTTCATTTTTGGCCCACAGAGAAAGCTCTATGTGACATCATCAGAACACTTCTGTGCATGCGCAGAAGAGCGTGCGCGCATGTGAGTGAAGCAAGCACATGTGTGCGGCCCCGTTGCAAACCAGTAGGAAATGTCAATTAAATATAATAAATGTATATGACCATATAAACTGCTGAGTTTTTTTTTAAAATTTGATTTATATGCTGCCCTTCTCCGGAGACTCAGGGTGGCTTACAGTGCGTTAAGAAATAGCTTTCATACTTTTGTATATTTATATTTATACAAAGTCAGCTTATTGCCCCCAACAAACTGGGTCCTCAATTTACCCACCTTATAAAGGATGGAAGGCTGAGTCGACCTTGAGCCTGCCTGGGATTGAACTCGCAAGTAATTGCAGCAGCTGGATCTTAAATGCTGCCTTTGTAGGAGGCATTACTCCCCTATGCTACTCAGGCTCAGGAGTTAACAGAATCCTTTGTTTGAAAAGGTATAGAACTGTGGTCTCAGAATCATAAGGTTGTTCAGAGTTTTTAGGTACGCATACCTCTCTGAATCTATTGCAATAAACTGACTCTGGCTGACCCAAAGGGATGTCTCTTATATCCTTTCTTCCATAACATCTTGAAAAAACACTTTAGGGACAACTATGGAACTTGAATGACTGAGAATCTCCATAGACACTTACTTTCTGATATACTGTTGGGCTGCAGGAATTCCAGCCATGTTTTCCTTCAGTAGGTATTTCTTAACTCCTAAGCAGTAATTTTTTATGTATTCTGACCAAGTCAGTTGACAAACGTCAAAGGAGAATAACTGGAATACAACGGAGAGGAGAATATCAAAGAAGGGTGGAAGGATTATTTCATTCTTGATTAAGGCTGAATATTACGTGAAATGATTTCTGAATAATAAATTTAGCTTTGGAGAAGAAAAATCCTTCATTAATTAATTTATTATTTTATTTTTTATTTTATTTTTATTTATATGCCGCCCTTCTCCGGAGACTCAGGGCGGCTTACAATGAGTTAAGCAATAGCCTTCATAACTTTTGTATATTTATACAAAGTCAGCTTATTGCCCCCACAAACTGGGTCCTCAATTTACCCACCTTAGAAAGGATGGAAGGCTGAGTCGACCTTGAGCCTGGCTAGGATTGAACTCGCAGAAATTACAGGCAGCTGGTGTTAATTGCTGCCTTTAGAAGGAGGCATTAGCCCCCTACGCTACACAGGCTCTGATGTCTGTGATCCCACCAACCAGAGCAGGACTCCAGGCCTTGGGCATCCCTCATTTTTTCATATCTGAGACTAGCAAAGATAAGTGAAACATCTAAAAAATAAGTGGAAAGAGAATATCCCAAAGGTGCTTTTTCAGAAAGCAACCAGACTTCCTTGTTTTTCTTTGAAGTTGTTTCTACAGGTTTTTAGCTATGCAATTTGGGATGAACACCATTTGAATGGTGTGGGAGTATGAATGGATTTCCTGAGGAAAAATAGCAGACCATGGAACCATTTGCACTGCTCAGGTGACCCTGAGGACACAGATAAACCTCCAAGTCAGGGGTGAAATGCTTCCGGTTCGGACCGGCTTGGGTGAGTAGGTAGTGATGATGGCTGGTGGTTCAGAGAACCGGTAGCAATGGCAGCTGGAGGCTCCGCCCACTCGCCCCATTCCCCGGAGTCAGGGAATGCAACATTCCCTGACTCCGGCCTTGCTGCGGAGCCATTGTCTGCTCGCCCTTTGCCACGCGGTATATCCTACTGCTCACCTTTCTCCTGCGGCTGGCTGTCAGGGAGTGTTGTGGCTCCGTTGCCTGAGCCTGTGTCATCGGCAGAGACAGACTCTGAGAGTGAGGGGAAGGAATTGGCAAGGCCTCCCTCTCCAGGACCCTCCTCTCTGGCAATGCCTCCGGAGGACACCGAAAGGCAAGAGATAGGCCCAGAGCCAATCACGTCCCTGCAGCCACAGGTGGACAGCGACGAAGGAGATAAGCGCTGGCTGGATCCTTGGCAGTGGCGCAGGGAGAAGCGTGCACAGTAGAGGGGAAGGCGTGCCAGAGATTAGCTGAGTCACTGGACCCCACCCCACAGGATATAAAAGGGAGCGTGGTGGCCAGTCAAACCTTGTGACGAACAAAGCTGAAAGCTTCCACGCTATTCTGCATTGTCGGACTTTTGCTGGATTATCTCTGGACTTGATTGACTCCGTAATTATTGAGCTGTTTCTTTTGATGTATCAGAAGTGGGAAGAAGTTATCTCTCCTCTTTGTAAATAATAAACTCTTGGCAGGCAGCCAGTAGGTTGTTGCCAAGTTCCGTTATCTTAAGGAAAAGGATTTTGCCGGCTGGTTTGGTCTTTAACTCTCAAACGTCTGTTGGTGTATGTGCGTGGGCTTGGGGACAGAACAAGGAAGGCTAGTGCCCGAACGTTACTGGAGTCGCTCACTCTACTTCTTGAATGAGCCGCTCTGGTCCATGCGCCGGCTGCGCAAGCGCATACCATTTATTTAATTCAGCGGCAGGTTGGATGTGTGCTTGCACAGCCAGCACATGGACCAGAGCGGCTCATTCAAGAAGGAGAGTGAGCGACTCCGGTATCTTTCGGGCGCTTGCCTTCCCTGACAGCCAGCCACGGGAGAAAAGTGAGCAGTAGGAGTCGGGGAATGGTGCATTCCCCAACTCGGGGGAATGGGGCGGGTGGGCGGAGCCACGTAGCAAAGGGCGAGCAGGTAGCAGCTCCGCGGCAAGGCCAGAGCCGGAGAATGGTATGTTCCCCGACTCTGGGGAATGGGGCAGGTGAGCGGAGCCGCGGGAGAAAGGTAAGGACACGCCGGCAGAATAGAAATAGAAAGTTTTCCTACAGGGTTCTGTGGGCGTGGCTTGATGGGAGGGGGTCTTGTGACTGAGTGGGCATGGCTGTGAGTGACATCGAGTTGGTCAAGCCCACTCAGTCACAGGACACCCCCCCCCCACCAAGCCATGCCCACAGAACCGGTAGGGAAAAGTTTTAGATTTCACCCCTTCTCAAAGTGCTTCAACGACCCTCAAAAAGGATGCAAATGACCACCTGTCTGTAAGGAATATAAATCGGGCGAAATGCTCCCGGTTCGGACCGAATCAGCCCATCTGGTAGCAATGGCGGCGGGTGGTTCAGAGAACCAGTCGCAAAAATCCCTGCCTTCCCCCGCCCATGCCCACCCAATCGCCCAGTTGCCCACCGAAAATGTGAGCACATGTGCACGCCTTCTATGCATGCCTCCGCCCTTCCACACATACACTTTGCTCATGCACAGAGCTTGCACGCATGCCTGTGGCGTGGCTAAATAGGACAGCATAGTGCTGGGACAGGTTGGGTGGGCCCACCTGCAGTCACCTCTACCGATTCGCCCGAATCGATCTGAACCAGCTGAATACCACCACAGGGGAGGATGCGGTGGTTCAGTAAGATGCTTACGTTTTTGTCTTTTGAATTCATCTCTTTCATCAACATATTTGTATTCTCGGAGCTCCAATCCCAGGAATGACTGGCAAAATATTCAAGGAGGCTCATGGTCTTTTCCAAGCGAGTAAATAGCTTCATCATCCTGAAAGACAGAATGGAAACATTTCAGACCACTAGGATTCTAGCATCCTACTTCAAAACAACCGGGCAGGAGATAATTTGAAAAGTTCTGGATGCCACAACCCTCTAGGACGGGGAGTATCAACCTTTTCTATACCCCACACCCCTAGAATGCTTCCGATATATTCTCGCACCCCTTAAAATATAAATAATTATATGCATCTAATTATACATATACACTATAATTTTGAAACTTCTAAACCCAGGTTTTTGCACCTCCCGGAATATTGTCTCTTGTACCCCCAGGGGGTGCGAGCACCCCCGGTTGAGAACCCCTGCTTTAGGATCTGAGATGGGCTATCCTCTGCTACAGGGGCTCCCAACTTCCAATCTGTCCATAGTAGCAGTCCATGGCATGCCAGAAACCGGTCCATGCAACAAGCGAAGCCCCATCCACAGGGATGGGGGAAATGATTATCCTGAGAGTTGTGAGGTATTTGGAGTAGTGCAATAGCCTAGAGATGGAGCTCGATCCTAGGAAGCGGCAGGTATTTCTCTCTCTGGGCACAATGAATAAATATCAGCTGTGAACTCTGCACTGGCAACAGGAAGGGCATCTGGCCAGTAAACACTCAGCTCCATTCAGTTGCCCCAACTCCACCCCGATGCAAGGGATTACACGGTCCTTAAAAGACAAACCCTGAAAAGATTGTGAGGTATTTGTATACACAGCAATCAGCAAGGCTGCATGTCAGTCCGATCCTTTTTCTAATAAATCCCCAAAGCTGTCAAATTGATCCACAATGTAAATCCAAACTCACTGTGGCTTCTTTCCAATCAGTCGCAGATACAGATCACAGAGAAAAGCTGGGATGGTGTGACAGACAAACGTCCTGTACTGGTGGACCAAATGGCTGGAGGTTATGGCGATATTTGGTATTCTGAAGGGTTTCTCCACAGGGTTTTTTTCAAATGTATTTGTCATGTGGATTTCTGCAAAAATTGTAGAAAAACAGATACTGCTTCCGGTGAGGTAATTACATGAAAAAAAAAGACAATTGATGGGCATGGGAATTTACGAAGGCAAAGTTATTGCAACATCAGGAAAACAGATGTCATTATTAGTCATGTATGATTTAGAAAAGGTGAAGAAGTGGAAATAGAGGGCCTGCCTGTGAGGAATGGCGCTTTCTACAGGCAACTCCTACTGATTACCGTGCTTCCCCGAAAATAAGAAAATAAGACCGTCTTATATTTTTTGCCACCAGGTCTTATTTTCGGGGGAGGATGTCATCCACTGATTCACCTCACTTATGTGCGGCCTCATGTGTCAGAGGTCTTCAGGAACTTCTTCAACCAGCAAGTCTTTCCTGAAGGCCTCTGTAGCCGATAACAGAGCTTTGGATCGATCTAAACCTCTGTTATCGGCTACAGAGGCCTTCGGAAAGCCTGGCTGGCTACAGAAAAAAATGGGCCAAGGTGTGAGAGGCCTGGCTGCAACTGTCCAAAGGTAAGTAGAAGGGCAGCTCCACCACTCTCATCCCATCGTAGCTTAATTTTTACCTGTGCAACCTGGAGCGGGCAGGGTTTTAATTAGCGCTTATTTGGGGGGGATAGGGCTTATATTGGGTGCACTTGTAAAAATCAAGCTAGGACTTACTTTCTGAGTAGGTCATATTTTCGGGGAAACACAGTAGTATTGTTGTTATGATATTACAGAGCCTTTTGCCTCCCTTGTTTTACTTGGTCAATGTCTAAGGTAACTCCCTTGCCTATTGGCCTATTAATTGTAATGATAAATTAATAATTAATAGGCAACCAACTACTGGAGAAATCTAAAATTTGTTACTACCGGTTCTGTGGGCATGGCTTGGTGGGGGGAAAATGTGACTGGGTGGGTGTGGCCAATTTTATTTATTTATTTTTTTACTTTTAAAACCATTTTTTCTACAACCTCTTTGGCGAAGAGGTTGTAAAAAAAATGCTTTCAAAAGGCTCTGACAATCCCAGCTGAGTTGCCTGATCGGCAGAGACTTTTTTTCTTTTAAATGCCTCTGAGGATCCAAGCTGAGTTGCCTGATCATTAGAGGCATTTAAAAGAAAAAAAGTCTCTGCCGATTAGGCAACTCAGCTTGGATCCTCAGAGGCATTTAAAAGAAAACAAGGGTTTTTTTCTTTTAAAAGCCTTCGATGATCCCAGCTGAGCTGCGCAATTATCAGAGGCTTTTAAAAAAACTTTTAAAAGCATTTTTTCGGCCGAAGAGGTTGTAGAAAAAATGCTTTCTCTGATGATTGTGCGGCTCAGCTCGACATGGGTGGGGAGGGGCAGGGATTTTTGCTACCGGTTCTCTGAACCACCCGCCTCCATCGCTACCAGATCAGATGATCCGGTCCAAACTGGGGGCATTACACCCCTGCAACCAGCCATTAACAACCATATTTGAAAATACGGTACATTTCTCCAGTCAGCAGTGATGGTTAAGTTGATAGCAAGATCTACTGGTATAATATCAGCTAGATATTATGGCTGAATTGCATTTTAAAGTCTGTAAAATCCATTTTTGCACTTTAGAACCAGAGAAGAAATTTACGACGACTATGATAATGATCTATCCCTATTGTGGTAGGTACATTGAGAGCTTATGCACGGGAGACAAATTCCTTGTGTGTCTAAAATCACCCTTGGCCAATAAAGAATCCTAGTTCTAACTTGATTTCATTTGTGTACTTTGAGATTTGAATTATGTGGCAGATGAATGGGATGGGTTTAATTCTTCTGAATTAAAATACAAGGAAAAAGTGTGAAGGACTTGTGAAACACATCCCAAATTAGAATCTACAAAAAAGCTCTCTGAATTCTCCCATGGTCTGGAGCCTTTCAGGGAGGGGTGAAATCCAGCAGGTTCTGACAGGTTCTGGAGAACCAGTAGCAGAAATTTTGAGTAGTTTGAAGAACCCGTAGCGGAAATTTTGAGCAGTTCGGAAAACCCGTAGCAGAAATTTGGAGCAGTTGAGAGAACTGGTAGCAGAAATTTTGAGCAGTTCGGAGAACCTGTAGCAAAAATTTTGAGCAGTTCGGAGAATCGGTAGCGGAAATTTTGAGCAGTTGAGAGAACCGGTAGTGGAAATTTTGAGCAGTTCGGAGAATCAGTAGCGGAAATTTTGAACATTTCGGAGAATCAGTAGCGGAAATTTTGAGCAGTTCGGAGAACCGGTAGTGGAAATTTTGAGTAGTTCGGAGAACCGGCAAATGCCACCTCTGGCTGGCCCCAGAGTGGGGTGGGAATGGAGATTTTGCAGTATCCTTCCCCTGGAGTGGGGTGGGAATGGAGATTTTGCAGTATCCTCCCACTGCCACGCCCACCAAGCCACGCCCACCAACCAACCCCACGCCCACAAAACCAGTAGTAAAAAAAAAATGGATTTCACCACTGCTTTCAGGGAAACAGAGATTGAGAAGATAGAGAGACAGAGACATTTCAGATTGAAGGCGATGTGTAGATGAATTTTAGTGAGCTGTTACATAGTGAGAAGAAGCTGTGAAGAAACAACCAGATGCCTCTTCCGACTCCCAGGCCTTGATGTTTGTAAAGGTAACACAGCTCCCACCCCACCCACTGGAGACCCCTGGATTCCCTCCCCAACCCTGCCTGGCCTATATAGCTACCACCCATAAAGTTGGCCATGCCCACTCAGTCACATGACGCCCACCCAGTCACATTTCCACCCAGTCATATGACCACCCTGTTAAGTCCTCACCGGCATGACCGTCCTCAATCCGGCTGTGTCGTCAGCAGGCTCGGATGGGTGGAGACACACAGCAACTAAAGCAGTGGGAAGTGCCTGGCCCCCGATTGGTTATCACCGTCTGACAGCTCATTAATTAAGCAGCTGTCAGGCTGCGCATTTCTTGTTGCTCTCTTTGAGTTTTAGTTCGGACTGTTCAATAAAGTTAATGGTTTAACAGCCCGGCCTCAGAGCCACCTCTATTAACATAACAACTGGCGACGAAGGTGGGATACGAAGTCACCTCTATTAACATAACACACCCAGTCAAGACCACCCAATCATATGCCCACCCAGCCGTGTCCACCCAGTCACATGACCATCAAGCCACGCCCACCAAGCTATGTCCACAAAGCCAGGTACACAGAACCGGTAGTAAAAAAAAATGGAATCCCACCACTGCACCAAACCATCATCTCTGTGCCTTTGCTAGAAAGAAAACTTGCCTACTTCTCTCCAACATAACGGGTTGAGGTTACCCGAGGTACAGTTGTAAATCAGGGGCGATTTTGGTCTGAAAAGAATGGAAATAAAAAAGACAACTCAGCATTCAGACAATCCACCAAATGTATGAATACGTTATTTGCTATGGTGGTGTATAGAAGTGGGATTATATACCGTACAGCCACAATTATAGCAAAATCAGAGGCGTTTGCAAAGCGGGTTAAGAAGGACAAGAGAACAGCTGTTGATTGAAGCTCCACCATACTGGAGCTTCACACCTGAGCCGAGGTGGCGGAGTGGTTAGAATGCAACACTGCAGGGCTACTTCAGCTGACTGCTAACTGCAGTTCAGCAGTTCAAATCTCACCAGGCTCAAGGTGGACTCAGCCTTTCATCCTTCCGAAGTGGGTAAAATGAGGACTTAGATCTCTAATGGTGAACCTATGGCACGTGTGCCACAGGTGGCACGTGTAGCCATATCAGTGGGCATCCCAGCTTAGCTCTGGCACACGTGCATGTGCCGGCTAGCTGATTTCCAGGCCTTCTGGGCCCACCAGAAGTAGGGAAACAGGCTGTTTCCTGCCTCCAGAGGGCCTGGGGGAAGGGTGGGAAAGGCCTCTCCTAGAAAGGCTCTGGAGGCTGGGAACAGCAAAAAAGTCACTTCCTGTCCCACTGGGAGTTGGGAAATGACCGTTTCAGGCCTCCAGAGGGCCTCCGAGAGAGTGGGGAAGGCTGTTTTTGCCCTCCCCAGATGCATAGAGAGGATCTGGAGCCAGATGAGAAAGAAAAATGGGCCTACCTGGTTATCGCATGCCAGGAGCGGGGGTGTGAGGGGTGGTTGTGCGTGCATGCACAGTGCGGGGTGCATAGAATTGTGGGTGTGGGTACACCCGCATGCGAACCTCCCCCGCTGCCCCTCTCCTGGCACGTGATGGCAAAAAGGTTAGCCATCACTGACGTAGATTGTTGAGGGCAATAGGCGGACTTGTAAACCGCTTAGAGAGGTCTGTAAAAGCACAATGAAGCGGTATATAAGTCTAAGTGCTATTGCTATGACACACCTAAAAAGACACATGCTTTTCATCCCAACCACTCTTGTTTTTGTTTTGCCCCTTCGCCCTCCCTCTTATATGGAATCATTTTCTGTTTGGTCTGTATCAGGACCACGAAGGGAGTGAGCAGATCACATCCAGAGATGAAGCGCTCCGATGTTGAAGTGACCCAGTCTTGACTCAAGCTTGTTCTCTTCCCTTGAGGTTTTGGGCCCAGAGCTCCCCTTCTTTCAATACCTCTCTCTAAAATGTTAATACCACTTTATCATGCCTTGGTAAGGCCACACTTGGAATCCTGCATCCAGTTTTAGTTGCCACGATGTAAAAAAAAGATGTTGAGACTCCAGAAAGAGTGCAGAGAACAGCAACAAGGAGGGGACTGGAGGCTAAAAGATATAAAGAATGCTTGCTGGGATTGGGTATGTCTAGTTTAATGAAAAGAAGGACCAGGGAAGACATGATAGCAATCTTCCAATATCTCAGGGGCTGCCACAAAGAAGAGGGAGTCAAGCTATTCTCCAAAACACCTGAAGGCAGGACAAGAAGCAACAGGTGGAAACTAATCCAGGAGAGAAGCAACCTAGAACTAAGGAGAAATTTCCTGATAGTTAGAACAATTAACCAGTGGAACAACTTGCCTCCAGAAGTTGTGAATGCTCCAACACTGGAAGTATTTAAGAAGAGATTGGACAACCACTTGTCTGAAATGATATAGAGTGGTGATGGCTAACCTTTTTGTTATCGCATGCCAAAAGTGGGGGGAAGGGGAGGTTGCACACATGCGTGTCCACACCCGTAATTATATGCGCCCCGCGCATGCCCCTGCTCCCCCTTCTTTTGGCATGCAATGGCACGGTAGACCAGTAGGTTCCACTGGAAGTTGGTGAATGGGCCATTTCTGGCCTCCGGAGGGCCTCCGGGTGGGTGTGGGGAAGGCCGTTTTCACCATCCCCAGGCTCCTAGAGAGGCTCTGGAGGCTGGGGAGAGCAGAAAATGGGCCTCCCATTCCCAGGCCCTCCAGAGGCAGGAAACAGCCTGTTTCTCTACTTCTGGTGGGCCCAGAAGGCCCAAAAATCAGCTGAGCTTGCATGCCCACCAATATGGCTCCGCAAGCCACCTGTGGCACACGTGCCATAGGTTCGCCATCACGGATATAGAGTTTCCTGCCTGAGCAGGGGGTTGGACTAGAAGACCTCCAGGGTCCCTTCCAACTTTGTTATTCTATTCTATTCTATTCTATTCTATTCTATTCTATTCTATTCTATTCTATTCTATTCTATTCTATTCTATTCTATTCTATTCTATTCTATTCTATTCTATTCTACCCTACCCTACCCTACCCTACCCTACCCTACCCTACCCTACCCTACCCTACCCTACCCTACTCTATTCTCTATTCTCTATTCCCTATTCTCTATTCTCTATTCTCTATTCTCCATTCGCTCCATATATTCTATTCTATTCTATTCTATTCTATTCTATTCTATTCTATTCTATTCTATTCTATTCTATTCTATTCTATTCTATTCTATTCTATTCTATTCTATTCTATTCTATTCTATTCTACCCTACCCTACCCTACCCTACCCTACTCTATTCTCTATTCTCTATTCTCTATTCTCTATTCTCTATTCTCTATTCTCTATTCTCTATTCTCTATTCTCTATTCTCTATTCTCCATTCCATTCCATTCCCTCCATATATTCTATTCTATTCTATTCTATTCTATTCTATTCTATTCTATTCTATTCTATTCTATTCTATTCTATTCTATTCTATCCTATCCTATCCTATCCTATCCTATCCTATCCTATCCTATCCTACCCTACCCTACCCTACCCTACCCTACTCTATTCTCTATTCTCTATTCCCTATTCTCTATTCTCTATTCTCTATTCTCCATTCCCTCCATATATTCTATTCTATTCTATTCTATTCTATTCTATTCTATTCTATTCTATTCTATTCTATTCTATTCTATTCTATTCTACCCTACCTTACCCTACCCTACTCTATTCTCTATTCTCTATTCTCTATTCTCTATTCTCTATTCTCTATTCTCTATTCTCTATTCTCTATTCTCCATTCCATTCCATTCCCTCCATATATTCTATTCTATTCTATTCTATTCTATTCTATTCTATTCTATTCTATTCTATTCTATTCTATTCTATTCTATTCTATTCTATTCTATTCTATTCTATTCTATTCCATATTTTCTATTCTATTCTATTCTATTCTATTCTATTCTATTCTATTCTATTCTATTCTATTCTATTCTATTCTATTCTATTCTATTCTATTCTATTCTATCCTATCCTACCCTACCCTACCCTACCCTACCCTACCCTACCCTACCCTACCCTACCCTACCCTACTCTACTCTACTCTACTCTACTCTACTCTTTAAAAAAATTATTTTAGAGCCATCAGAATCCATGAAAGGCTGTTTTTATTTCCAGGCTTTAAAATATAAACTGAGCCAAAGACAAATTAACCTTCCTCTTCCTTGTTGTGATTTCTGCCCTTCAAATTATTATTGAGTTGTTGTAGATAATGCAGTCTATGCGCGCTGTTCAGGTGCCCCCTATAACATTGCACAAAACGCCAGCCTTCACCTGTTCCCAGGAAAGAAACCCCAACAAGGAAGACTGTAAGTGTGCTGGTTACTCTCACAAGGCAGAGGGGCAGAAGCCAACATATGAATCGTGTGAACGCACCGCTGCCTGTAGGAGGCGCTGTGGGACTATCAGAAAGCTTTAGAAACCTGGATGATGACATGGGGGAAATCGCAGCTTTTGCAGCTCTTGGCAACCCGCAACCTTGGAAAAAGAAAATTGATTCTACTTCAATGTCTTATCTCTTGCTCAAGAAAGAGGCCCCACCTGTGAACTGCTGTGTACCAACCAGCGGTGATGGTTAAGTTGATAGCAAAGTCGACTGGGATAATATCAGCTACTGCAGCTGGATTGCATTTTACAGTCTGTAAAATCCCTTTGGCAATCTAGAAAGAGAGAAGAAATTAATTAAGACATATAACTTGATTTCCTTAGTTAGGTAAAGGTAAAGGTTCTCCCTCACACCTATGTGCTGACTCTAGGGGGCGGTGCTCATCTCCGTTTCAAAGCCGAAGAGCCAGCGCTGTCCGAAGACGTCTCCGTGGTCATGTGGCCGGCATGACTAAACACCAAAGGCACACGGAACACTGTTATCTTCCCACCAAAGGTGGTCCCTATTTTTCTACTTGCATTTTTTATCCGCTTTCGAACTGCTAGGTTGTGGGACAAGTAACGGGAGCTCACCCCGTTACGCAGTACCAGGGATTCGAACCGCTGAACTGCCGATCTTTCAATCGACAAGCTCAATATCTTAGCCACTGAGCCACTGCGTTCCTTACTTAGGTAATTTAAGTTCCTTACTTATTTTCCTTACATAGCATATCCCAAAGGTGCCTTTTTCAAGAGGCAAATGGACTTTCTGGTTGTTTTTTTTTTTTTTTTAAGGCATTTTGCTTCTCATCCAAGAATGAGCTGAAGAACTTTCTTGGATGAGAAGCAAAATGTCTTCAAAAGGGAAAAAAAACAAACCCAGAAAGTCCTTTTGCCTGGATAGCTCAGCAGACTAATGCATTGTGCATTGTGATTAACTCCAGCTGTTTGCAATGACTGTAAGTTCGAATCTCCCCAGGCTCAAGGTTGACTCAGCCTTCCATCCTTTCTAAGGTAGGTAAATTGAGGACCCAATTTGTGGGGGCAATAAGCTGACTTTGTATAAAAAATATACAAAAGTATGAAGGCTATTGCTTAACACATTGTAAGCCGCCCTGAGTCTCTGGAGAAAGGCGGCATATAAGTCAAATTTTTTTAAAAAAAACTATGACCTGGATGACTGAGAATCTCCATAGATGCTTATTTACATAGAATTTGTGTACTTTGAGATTTGAGTTCTGTAGCAGATAAATGGGATGGGATAAGTCCGTGATGGCGAATCTATGCCACGTGTCCCACAGGGGTCACATAGAGCCCTTTCTGTGGGCACACCAGCTCCACCATGCTTGTGTGTGCGCCTCCCACTGGCCAGCTCATCATCGGGTCTCTGCTATGCATGCGCAGGGGTGTGTGGCCTTCCCTGATTTCAGCAGGATCCCCCCAGAATGCCCTACCTTTCTACTCTATTTCTGCTGCCCATGCCTTCCCCGATCTCCGCAGGGCCCACCCAGTGCGCCCTACCTTTCTCTTCCATTTCTGCCACCGGCACCAACCTAGAAGCCAAAATGGGGCACAGGGGGACTGTGCAAGACCCCCCCATCCCATTTTGGGCCTTGGACAGCATTACTTGGTCTGCTGTGTGGATGTTTGGGTGGTTTAGGGGTGGGGAATTGCGGTGGGTGGGAGTGCGTTTGGGGATTGTTATGTGTGTTGGACCAGGTCTTTGGATGTTAAGTGAATTTCATTGTATGGGTATACTGTGTATACAATGACAATGAAGTTATTATTATTAAAAATCAAGATCAGATGAAGTTTTAATACCACTTTATAATGCCTTGGTAAGGCCACACGTGGACTACTGCATCCAGTTTTATTCACCACGATGTAAAAGGATGTTGAGACTCTAGAAAGAGTGCAGAGAAGAGCAAGAAAGATGATTCTGGGGGCTAAAACATATGAAGAACAATTGCTGGAACTGGGTATGTCTAGTTCGATAAAAAGAAGAACTAGGGGAGACATGATAGCAGTCTTCCAACATCTCAGGGGCTGTCTCAAAGAAGAGGGAGTCAAGCTATTCTCCACAACACCTGAGGGCAGGACAAGAAGCAATGGGTGGAAACTAATCAAGGAGAGAAACAACTTAGAACTAAGGAGAAATTTCCTGACAGTGAGAACAATTAATCAGTGGAACAACTTGCCTCCAGGAGTTGTGAATGCTCCAACCGTGGAAGCTTTTAAGAAAAGGTTGGATAACCATTTATCTGAAGTGGTGTGGGGTTTCCTGCTTAAGCAGGGGGTTGGATTAGAAGACCTCCAGGATCCCTTCCCACTGTGTAATTGTATTCTGTTCTGTTCTGTTCTGTTCTGTTCTAATTCACTTTGCAAATGTTTCACTTAGCAACCAACATTTGGGGCTCAATTGTGGTTGTAAATCAAGGACTACCTATATACTAAGGAACTGGGGAAGAACACTTTCCACCTCTTCCGTCCTCAGAATCTGCTCTTCCAATGCTTTGAAGGGTATAAGTGTCCAAAGAGCTAAAAGGACAGAATTGTGAGCTGTTGGATTGGGCTATGCTCAGCAAGGATCACTAGAGTCTGCCATGATCTCCTCACGCTTTGGTTCTCACGGTTTCCTTCTTTGCTGCCCTAAGATTCAGAAGACCTGAATCTTATTTTCATCTCTACTTACCGCGACAAAGGTGCCACTTAAGTTATGGAAGTTATCAATCCAACCCTGTAAAGCAAAAACATAGAAAAACTGTAGCATTGACCACTTTGATTAAAGAAAAGAACCAAAGTACTGTATTTTCCGGCGTATAAGATGACTGGGCATATAAGACGACCCTCCTTAGAGCCATTTAAGGCTCGTCAGAGCCTTATGGGCTGGTCTGCCTAGTTACAGGAGAATGAGACCCGGCGTATAAGACGACCCCCGACTTTTGAGAAGATTTTTGTGTGTTAGAAAGTAGTCTTATACGCAGGAAAATACAGTACTTTTGTTTCCATATGGAAACCACTTCTGAACTTTGTGCTTGGTGTAGAAAAGAATGAAACTCTGACTTTGGGTTTTACAGATTAGACCGCTAGATCTTTATAGAAATGGCTTGTTTGTACTATTATGGAAAAGCAAAAAGTTGCGATTTGATGTCAATGCCTTATTTTACTGTAACTGTCAAACCCCGGTTTCCCCCCTCAGGGTTTGCCTTATCGGGGGAGGGAAGCTCCTGGTGTTGGAGGGGTGTGGAGCCGGAAGCTGCAACGGTGTACCGCAGGGGTGAAATCCAGCAGGTTCTGACAGGTTCTGGAGAACCGGTAGCGGAAATTTGGAGCAGTTCGGAGAACCGGTAGTGGAAATTTTGAGTAGTTCAGAGAACCGGCAAATACCACCTCTGGCTGGCCCCAGAATGGGGTGGGAATGGAGATTTTGCAATATCCTTCCCCGAGCAGTGGGGAGGGAATGGAAACTTTTCAGTATCCTTCCCCTGGAGTGGAGTGGGAATGGAGATTTTGAAGTATCCTTCCCCTGCCATGCCCATCAAGCCACACCCACAGAACTGCTAGTAAAATAATCTGGATTTCACCACTGGCGTACCAGTTGGAGCCACGGTTCAGCTCTGCAGCGGGAGGTGGGTCAGAGCGAGGCAACTAGGCTGCCCAACGATCAGCTGGGTGACGCAGTGAAAGCATCGGCCCAACAATCAGCTGTAAGTTCTCGTGGAGCAACTGGGCGGAGCCTTCTGGGTGAGGACTGCGCCAACAGAGAGGCATGGTCCACCTACATAACTACGCTGGGAGACGTTACATCCTGACTGCATTTGGTTTTTGCTTATTGCTTTTTGGAACTCATTGCATGCCAGAATCCAGTTTAATAATAAACCCAGTTATCACCCACATGAGTGGAGTCATTAATGCTGGTTTAAGTCCGGAGCTCGGACCTTTTGAGAGTAATAGAGTCAGAAGTCAATGTTTATTTTTCTTTTCTTTCTTCCCCCCCAATTATCTTTCCTCACTTCTCTTCCCCCTTTCCACTCCCACTGCTTTTCTATTTACATTTGCATTTTGCATTTTACAATACCTTTATAACTCCATAAAAAATGTTAGATAAATTGTAGCATTAGACACCTCGAATTTCAGCTTGCTAAATGGGGGAGAGGGGTACACTACTTTCAAAAGTGGGAATCAGGATTCTCATGCAGAATTTTGCTGCTCATAGAATTATTGAGAAAATGTTACAAGCACGATATTAATATTACTTAAGGGCTAACAAACCAGATAGAAAACCAGTAGTAACATGGACACATGAATTCTCCCCAAACTAATACGGAAGTTATCAGATTTGCTTCTCCATGAATTTTGGTGAAGGGACCTAAACTTTAAGCCAGCTCTCTGGAACCAGTTACCTCCTGAGGTCCGGACCATCCCCACCCTTTTGGCCTTCCGAAAAGTGGTGAAGACCTGGCTTTTCCGGCAGGCCTGGGGCCATTGATCTCACTTTGCAATCTGACGAGATCCGGCCATGAATGGTGTGAATGGGTTTTAATGTCTTTAATGTTTTTAATTTTTAAGTGTTTTTATAGTGATTTTTTGAGTGTGTTGTGAGCCGCCCTGGGTCTTCGGAGAGGGGTGGCATATAAAATGAATGAATGAATGAATGAATGGTTTCACAGTAGAAAAAATTGACCCTTCCTAGCCAACATCTGAATTTCTCAGATGAGACTAGCAATTTTCAGGAAAAAAAGATAATTTGCTGAAATATTCATTTATTTAAAAAAACCTCAGGCATTGTCACCGCATACATAAATGGGAAAGATGAAAGGAGAAATTTGTAACCATTACAAGCCAGTAGTTAGTTATGATGCATGGATTAATGCATTTATGATCTTGTTAATAAGGCGCATAGTGCAGTAAGGAATAGCATAGCACTTAGACTTATATACTGCTTCACTGTGGCACAGTGGTTAGAGTACAGTACTGCAGGCTACTTGTGCTGACTGCCAGCTGACTGCAGTTTGGCAGTTCAAATCTCACCAGGCTCAAAGTTGATTCCACCTTCCATCCTTTCGAGGTTGGTAAAATGAGGATCCAGATTACTGGGGGGGGGGCAATAGGCTGACTCTGTAAACCGTTTAGAGTGGGCTGTAAAGCACTGTGAAGCGGTATATAAGTCGAAGTGCTATTGCTATTCACAGTGCTTTACTACTTTCTCTTAGCAGTTTACAGAGTCAGCCTACTGCCCCCCACAATCTGGGTCCTCATTTTACCAACCTCAGAAGGATGGAAGGCGGAGTCAACCTTCAGCTGGTCAGGATCCAACTGCTGGCAGTCAGCAGAGTCAGCTTGCAATACTGGATTCTAATCAGTGTGCCATCAAGGCTTGGGTCTATCTATTCTTTTGTGTAAACCTTGGCCAGCCTGTCCAAGTTAAACTGTAGGAGAGGGCTGTTGACAGTCACACTGGAAGATGGAGGAGTTATCTCCCCTGCTTCCATGAATGAAGGTGTTAGATCTTGCATATGAATGTGTGGTGGACTTGCTAATAAATCTACCACAAGAATTTTAATTCCTATATTTGAATTGCTGTGGCATCCTCTGATCTGTGTGCTAATTGATTGATTGATTAATTAATTGGTGGATTAATATGATCATGAATGTAATCAATTAGCACACAGTGTTTTAGGTTGTGTGGTTATGAACAAATATTAGGGCCCACTCAAAGTACACAGAAGACAAATGTAATTGCTCAAAATGGCTGTGTGTCTGAGTAACTCTCAACATAAATTGTGATAATAAGTGGCTTCCTACCCTGTTTTCCCCAAAATAAGACATCCCCTGATAATAAGCCCAATCAGGCTTTTGAGCACATAGCAATAAGGCCAAGTGCCTATTTCAGGGTTCGGAAAAATATAAGACAGGGTCTTATTTTCGGGAAAATACGGTATTACTTTGTCTTCTGAAACTGCTCAGTAGTATTGCAATATCTCTTATCCACATTATACCCCATTTTTTCACACTGAAGTAAGTCCTCGAGGCACCAAAACAAACCTTAATAGATCATTCTGACAAATCCATATAACACAGTTGAGTTTAAGAAATATAGTTTGAAAAATGCCCAGTATGTAGCTCTAGATCCACAATTCTGTAAAACAATACTATATAGATATAATTAATCTGAAGGGCTTGACTCTAAACAAGAGGTTTTGTCATGTTTTCCAGATGGAGATTAGACACATATCCCTCCATATTATTTATCTATTTTTCAATGTTATGGGTATGTCCATAAAATTAATCTGAGCCAGGGGTGTCAAACTCAATTTCATTGAGGGCCGCATCAGGGTTGTGTTTGACATCCGGGGGGGGGGGGGGGGACATGGCCAGCGTGGGTGTGGCCATCTCAATGGCACTCATGTCAGGGGTACCTGTGGTGGCCCAAACACTCTACCAGTGAAAACAGAGCTCGAGAGGGGTACATGTGCCCCTCTTGAGCTCCATTTTCACTGACAGAGGGTTGCAGGAGGCCATCACAGCCAAAAACGGAGCTCACGTGGGCCACAGTCGACCCTCCATAGCTTCATTTTTGCTGACAGAGACACCATGGGCTGGTCCTTCATTGTTTCCAGGGCAGCCCCACAGGCCATAACTAAGTACCCCACAGGCTGGATCCGGCCAACGGGCCTTGAGTTTGACACCCATGAGCGAAGCCTTGAAAATGAGGTCCATCTCGCTAGAGTTCTGTTGGAATTATGTGACCACATGGCCTCTGGATCATGAGGTACCATGATAAAACCTATCCAGGTTCAGTCTCTGGAAGCAAACCACTGCTTTAGAGCTCATTGGTGATGGCTTCCCTCCTGCAGGAGAATGACATTCTCATTACAGGGAATGGTTCCAAATCAACCCTTTTACTCGATCTTGGTTGAGAACCAAGCACTGGTAGAGCAAACCTACTTACCGGGAAGGGTTCCTGCCAACTAGCTCCCATGACGGAGGGTCGAATGATGGCAACATTTAAGTCCCCTTTCTCCTGCTGGATCAGATGTTCAGTCAGAGCTTTGGAGAAGGTGTAGGTGTTAGGCCAGTCTCCAATCAAATGGGGAGTAATTGCTTCAATGAGGGACCCATCCATCCACCTAAGGGGATTTTTTAAAAAAAATTAAAAAATTTAAAAAATACATGAGAAGAAAAACATTGTCCTTACATATTTTCATACATGTTTTCCTGAAAAAGCTATATGAGGAACCCATCCACTCATTGGCATCCTTCAGTCTCAAGAGACTATGGTATCGTGCTCTGCAAAGAGGTCCTAAAACAGCGTCTAGTGTGACTAAAAAGGTCAATTCAAGAGTGGCCATCCCTTCCACACTGAGGGCAGATACATTCTGTCCCCTGCCCAGCCCCCAGTTTTTGCTGGTTCCGGGACTGCCTCTTTGCCTCGGCCTGCCAAACAAGTGTTTCTTCAAATTGGAGAAGGCCGTACTGCGTCTTTAGCCTCCAAGATGAATGATCGGAGGTCAAGGTTTCCCAGTTGTTAATGTCCATTCCCAGGGCCTTTTGGTCCCTCTTGCAGATATCCCAATATCGCAGCTGTGGTCTCCCTCTGAGGCGCTTCCCCTGCACTAATTCTCCATACAGGAGATCTTTCGGAATCCCACCATCAGCCATTCTCATAACACGCCCAAGCCAGCGTAGACATCACTGTTTCAATAGTGTATATATGCTAGAAATTCCAGCAAGTTCCAAGACTGCGCTATTTGGAACTTTGTCCTGTCAGGTGATGCCAAGAATTCATCGGAGATGGCGCATATCATCCATCACCTAAGACCCATCCATCACCTAAGATACACACACACACACGCACACAAACACACACAAACACCAAATTTATATTTGCTGTTAAAGAAATAAAGGGAGACTAGTATAAATCTGTTATTTAGCTATCATCAGCTAGCCATACTCTTACTCAGATTCGAACTTGGCCTGCCTGCATATTAGGCAGTTGTATTAACCTCTGAGCCACAAGTTCTCCTCCCTTTATCATCTTGAGCCAGGGGAGAGATTAAGTGTTTTTCTATCGAAGCATCTGATTTACCCCAATATGGGAGGGAGCATACTGCTTCCCTTTCGCCCTTCAGCTCCAATCCAGGAGCCTTCAAGCAGTCACATTCCCGACAAACCATTTTATACCAAATTTATATTTTGCTGATAAAGAAATAAAGGGAGACTAGTATAGATGTATTTCAAGCTATTTAGCTCTCATCAGCTAGCCATACTCTTACTTGGATTTGAACTTGGGCTGCCTGCATATTAGGCAGTTGTATTAACCTGTGAGCTTTGATAGAAAACACTTAATCTCTCCCCTGGCTCAAGCTGATAAAGGGAGGAGAACTTGTGGCTCAGAGGTAAGAGCAGCTGGTGACGGCACACATGCCCACAGAAAGCCATAGGTTCGCCATCACAGCTATATTGTAACAATACTCTTTACATGAGGCGTCTACATAAATCTTGTATGTTTCTGGAACTTCACTACCACAAATCTCTCTCTTTCCTGGAAAGAAAGTGTATAGGACAAGACAACAAGTATTCCTTCAAATGTACTTGCAAATACATCGCAAAGGAGGAGGGTTTGCTTCCATTACTTACGTCACCAGTTCCAAAAGTTTCTTTGGTTCTATGGGAACAGGATAGAAGACTTCCTCTATCTGTCTCCGATTACAGTTTGAATAGGCCGTTGAAATGTGGATGAGGGCTTCGAGGTCCTTCATCTGGTGGGCCAGCCTCAGGAGCTCCTGGGTGCCCTGGACATTCAGGAGAAGGGCATCCCTGCTCAAGAAAGCACAAAAAACTAGGATGAGGGGAAAAGGCAAAAAATATTGGACTAAAATACATACATGGTTAGAAAAAATGATAAAGCAACCAGCAGTGGCTTTCAAATTATGCTATTACCAGTTCGCCGTGTGCGCACACTTCCTTTGTGCACGCATATGCCTGGTTCGCTCACGCATCTGCCTTCCGCGCATGCACATGCCTAAATAGGATAGCATAGAGCCAGGCCAGTTGGGCAGGCCCACCCGTGATTTCCGCTACCAGTTCGGGCAAACAGGTCCAAACCAGCTGAATACCATCTCTGAAAACAGATTTCAACCAGATATATTTCTGTTGGGGATATTACCCAGAACAGTATAATAAAGGGAATACATACTTATTGTGTTTCCCCAAAAATAAGACCCTGTCTTATTTTTTTTATTTTTTTTGAACCCTGAAATAAGCACTTGGCTAATTGTCTTGCACTCAAAAGCCCGATTGGGCTTATTATCAGGGGATGTCTTATTTTGGGGAAAACAGAGTAATTCTGCATGTAGTAACAGCAGCAAGAATAGTGTTTGTACAACAATGGGAAAATGATGACATTCTAATATTTTTTTTTTATTACACTACCTGACAGATGAAAGTGTAATAAAAAAAAAATATTAGAATGTGCTGAGATGGATAGGTTGACCCTTAAGATAAAAGAAAAGGAAAAAACAGAGTATTTTTTTTATCATGGGATTTATTTTACCGATGGCTAACTAACAGAAACAGGGGTTAAAATTTAAAAAGAACGTAAAAGGATAATAAAAATTTGTACTGAAAATATTGCAAGATGGACAAAGTAGTTGCATTATTATTTTGTGATTAATATTGATACATTTATAAAGATTCTTAGTATGATTATGATTATTGTTGCATCTTTATTTAAAATTAATCGTGTCCAGCCAACACATTGTTCAGATAGACATAAGATTTTTTATGTTTTTAAAGAAAAGAATGTACCAATAAAATATATATTCCCCCCGCCCCCCAAAAATTAGGATGAGTTCCAGCTGGTGTGAGACCAGGTGCAAAGCAATCCTTTTGGGTCTTCTGAGAACCTCTTCAAGGATTGAAGAGGAACCTAATTTCACAGAGATAAAACTGCAGTGTTGATTTTGGAAATCTGTCCTCACTGCATTGATGTCAGTAGAATAGAATAGAATAGAATTTTTATTGGCCAAGTGTGATTGGACACACAAGGAATTTGTCAATTTGTCTTTGGTGCATAAGCTCGCAGTGTACATAAAAGAAAAGATACATTCGTCAGGAATCCTAAGGTACAACACTTAATGATAGTCATAGGATACAAATAAGCAATCAGGAAACAATATCAATATAAATCGTAAGGATACAAGCAACAAAGTACAATCATGCAGTCATAAGTGGGAGGAGATGGGTGATAGGAATGATGAGAAGATTAATAGTACTGCAGACTTAGTAAATAGTTTGACAGTGTTGAGGGAATTATTTGTTTAGCAGAGTGATAGCATTCGGGAAAAAACTGTTCCAGTGTGTAGTTGTTCTGCTGTGCAGTGCTCTATAGTGTCGTTTTGAGGGTAGGAGTTGAAATAGTTTATGTCCAGGATGCGTGGGGTCTGTAAATATTTTCACAGCCCTCTTTTTTTTTTTTATTTAATTTATATGCCGCCCTTCTCCGGAGCCTCAGGGCGGCTTATAATGCGTTAAGTAATAGCCTTCATACTTTTGTATATACTTGCTTAGTAGGGCTTTCGCCCCCGCCCCCCCTAAGTGGTCATCTTTTTTATACAATGTCAGTTTATTGCCCCCACAATCTGGGTCCTCATTTTACCTACCTTGAAAGGATGGAAGGCTGTGTCAACCTTGAGCCTGGTGAGATTCGAACTTGCAGTAATTGCAGGCAGCTGGTGTCACTTTAGCACCACTTAAGCTGCTGCGCCACCAAGGCTCTTCTAAGGCTCCAAGGCTCTTCTTTTTGATTTGTACAATATACAGGTCCTCAATGGAAGGCAGGTAGGTAGCCATTGTTTTTTCTGCAGTTCTAATTATCCTCTGGAGTCTGTTTCCTGTTGGGTTGCAGAACCAAACCAGACAGTTATGGAGGTGCAGATGACAGACTCCGTAATTCCTCTGTAGAACTGGATCAGCAGCTCCTTGGGTAGTTTGAGCTTTCTGAGTTGGCGCAGAAAGAACATTCTTTGTTGTGCTTTTTTGATAACGTTTTTGATATTGGGTGTCCAGTTTAGGTTGTGAGATATGGTAGAACCTAGAAATTTGAAGGTCTCTACAGTTGATACTGTGTTGTCTAGTATTGTAAGAGGTGGTAGTATGGGAGGGTTTCTCCTAAAGTCCACCACCATTTCTACGGTTTTGAGTGTGTTCAGTTCCAGATTGTTCTGGTCGCACCACAAGGCTAGTTGTTCAACCTCCCGTCTGTATACAGATTCATCATTGTCTCGAATGAGACCGATCACAGTTGCATCATCTGCGAACTTCAGTAGTTTAACAGATGGGTCGTTTGAGATGTAGTCATTGGTATAGAGAGAGAAGAGAATTGGAGAGAGCACACAGACTTGGGGGGGGCTATGCTAATTGTACAGGTATCTGATGTGATTCTGCTTAGCTTCACCTGCTGCTTCCTTTCCGTTAGGAAACTTATGATCTATTTACAAGTATGTTTTTTTTTTAAATTTGATTTATATGCCGCCCTTCTCCGGAGACTCAGGGCGGCTTACAATGCGTTAAGCAGTAGCCTTCATACTTTTGTATATTTATGCAAAGTCAGCTTATTGCCCCCACAAACTGGGTCCTCAATTTACCTACCTTAGAAAGGATGGAAGGCTGAGTCAACCTTGAGCCTTGAACTCACATAATTGCAGATAGCTGGGTGTTAATAACAGGCTATCTAGCCTGTCGAGCTATCTGAGGCTCTGTTTCAGGTACCACTAGTTGGTAGTAGTAGTATCTTACGTGGCATGGAGAAAACCACATGTGGAAGACCACATGTGGAATCTACATCATCTTACAAAAGGTCTCTGTTGAGGAATTCACAGAGCAACCCTAGAGTAGCAGAAGCGACTGAGAGCAGTTGCAAATACACAGCTAACACAGAGATACACTGAGTTGTGTTTACTTTTCAGGAAATAGTAATAAGGCACAGTCCAATAAACAGCCCAGGTCATACACAGATAAAGCAGTAGATAGTAAAACAACAGTCCAGGGATATTCCAATAACAAAGTCTTCTTATCAGTCATTCTAGTCATACACAATAAACAGTTGCAAACAGTAGCAAACACAGCAAATAGCAGTAAAGATCAGTAACGTTCAACAAAGACCAGCAGAGAGAAACAAACCATGTTTCAAGCTGCCTCTTAAGGACATTGGCTACAGAGCCAACCAATCAGGACACAGTATGATGTAATACAGCAATACAGTCTTAAAGCTATATTGAGGTTTTTTATATTGCCAATCCAACAAGTTAGGTAATTATCATTTCCTAACAGTCTCTGTTGTAAAATTGGAAATACCATGGATTGGTTGAATTTACGAATTATTTAATAAGAATTTTTTAAAAAACCCACTATCCATTGCTCTTTCTTTGTAACTACCCTGGTTCCCCCAAAATAAGACATCCCCTGATAATAAGTCCAATTGGGCTTTTGAATACATGGCAATAAGGCCAAGCACTTATTTCAGCGTTCAAAAAAAATAAATAAGACAGAGTCTTATTTTTGGGGAAACACGGTAATGTTTCCTTCTGAGAATGTCTTCGGGAATGGCCTGAAGCAGTGGTGGGATTCAGCCAGTTGTCTCTGGATCAGGTGAATGAGTAGCGGCGACTGCTGGAGGCTCCTCCCACCCACCCAGATGTAATTCATGAACACTGCACATGTACAGAAGGCTGTGTGCATGCACAGATGAGGCACGTGTGAGCGAAGCGACTGTGCTCGTGCATATGCTCACATTTGCAAACCGGTAGGGAAGATGAGCAAATCCCACCACTGGCCTAAAGGTTGTTATATCAAAGTGGTAATTTCCAATAAAACAAAGAAGCAAGGAAGGAGAACCTACTTGAGGGGCTCGTCGAATCGAACCGTTGCCGCACAATGGAAGATCACGTTGACCTCAGAGAGCAGCTCTTCCTTATCTTCAGAAGAGATGGCCAAGTTTGGCTTGGTGAACTCAGCACTGATGGGCTTAATCTTCTCATGGAAATTAGGCCACTTTTCCCGGACTCTATCAAACACCTAGAGTTCAAGGCAATATTCATGTAGCAAACAAGGAAAATGCTCCAAGTTCCTCAAGTCGAAATCCACCAGGAATTAATTCATTTTACATTATTAATAGTAACATCAAATGGTGGCTGATAAAGCCAAAATGACTGCTGAGCAAGCGTTTCAAATTTATGGATTAATTTAAGCATATATTAGCTTTGGATATAATTTTTTAAAAAATCCTTTCTTACTATTAGAAATTCAGTTCATATAAAGAGCCACAGAGCAAACAGTAAAGCACAGTCACCATGTGCTTTACTGTTCAACTATATAAGGGTAAACACAAACAGGAAACTCTGCTTAGAACAAAAGAGAATTGATTTCCAGTATGTATCATAGATCCAAACTTGTAAATACTGCCATCTATTGGCTGAATATTATTGGAGTTGTGGCATAGAAATACATTCCAATCAGTGGTGAAATGCTACCAGTTCAGATCAATTCAGCCGAACTGGTAGCAGTGATGGGGGCGGCAGGTGGTTTGGAGAACTGGTAGCGGTGGTAGCATGAGGCTCCACCCACCCACCCGATCGTCGTTACTTCCTGGTTGTTGTTTTTTTGCATCTGAAGTGTTTTTATTCCTGAAAGGCAATCAGTTTTAACCAGGAAATAATCTTTTTTTTACCCTCTGCCCATGCACAGAAGGCTCTGTGCATGCACAGAGGGTCCAAGCATGCATGTGATATGCATGCATGCACGAGTGAACGAGTGGGCGTGGAGCACACACTTCCGAACTGGTAGGGAAGGTAAGTAAATTTCACCCTTGATTTCAACGATGGATTCCAAATCTTACTCCCTTCTGAAAATAAATGTTTGACATTCCCTCTGACTATTTAAGTTTGATAGCAGCATCTCCCAGCCTCTTTGTCTTTACGGGTATTGGCTGAAGTAAAACCATGGATGTTATTCAAGAAATCTCATCTTTGCTGCTATGGAGAGACATACTTCCTCACCAAGGAAACTAAATGCAGAAGAACATGGTGACTCTGGCTGACTCGGTGAAACCCTACCAGCGGCTACCTGTTTCTTCCCACCTTTGAATTCCCTACCTTGCATTTCAGCAGATTCTCTACTCGAGTTTGTATGGAATGTCCAGCTTTGGGTCGCACACATACGTAGATGGTTTTCAGGTCGTGGCAAGACCGGAGAAGCTTCTCAACCAGGACTTTGCCCATAAATCCAGTGGCTCCTGTAACAAGGACTGACTTCCCACTGTAGTAAGCGCCAACCAAAGACATGGAGTCCTTCATTTCCAAGCTCTTGGTGGCAGGATCTAGTAGGAAGACACATGAAATCACACATCTTCAAAGCTTTATGGAACAACCTTTGAAAGTGTCCTATGGACTGTAGCACATCTGTATAATCGATTTGCTAAATGGTGTGTTCAAATCTTGGGAAACAACTTTTGAAACAGCCTTCTGATGTGCAGGACCTCTATATAATTAATTTGCTAAATTTTCTAACTGTAAAACTCAAGGGCTTTTAACAGAATAACGGTTGAAAAGGACCTTGGAGGTCTTCTAGTCCAGCTCCCTGCTCAAGAAGGAGATCCTATACCATTTCAGATAAGTGGCTCTCTAGTTTCTTTCTAAAAGCTTCCAGTGATGGAGCATCCACAATTCTGAAGGCAAGCCATTCAACTGATTAATTGTCCTCACTGTTAGAAAGTTTTTCCTTAGTTCTAGGTTGGTTCTCTCCTTGGTTAGTTTCCATCTGTTGTTTCTGTTCTTGCCTTTTGGTGCTTTGCAAAATAGGTTGACACCCGCCCCCCCCTCTTCTTTACAGACCCTCAAATATTGGAAGACTGCTATCATGTCATCCCTACTCCTTCTTTTCAGTAGACTAGACATACCATTATTTTGTGTGTTAATTTTATTATAAATATTTAATAAAGACTATTTTTTTAAAAATGCCACTACCGGTTCTCCAAACTGTTCAAAATTTCCACTACCGGTTCTCCAGAACCTGTCAGAACCTGCTAGATTTCACCCCTGCTCCAAGACCCCTATCTGCTCTATTCTGATTCTAAAGACCAAAGAATACCTTGTCAACACCATCATCTACAAAAAAATAAAGGAAGACCAAGGAAGCCCTAGAAATAATAAAGCGGTAAGCAGCAGCCATGGTGAAGAAAATCAGCAGATGCAAAGCTCAAACTGCACGTTACAGGCAGACTCTCCGATTTCAATTTGAATCAGAAATGTTTCTCTCACTCCATCACTGAAGAGATTGCAATGAACCAGTCAACATCTGGCAAAGAAGAAATTGTGCAGTTCTGGGCCCAGCTGTAGAACAATCCACAAAAATTCAACTAGAATTCAGCTGGGATAAAGGAGATGGCGAAGAATAAATGAAAAAAAAGAAACTGAAAGAAGATAAAATAATATCAGAAATGGTGGACTAAAGGGCGAGGAAAATCAAGATTGGTCAGCACGAGGTGAAGATGAATGATGTGGTTTTTAATTGAAATATCTGACTGGTCCTCGCCCACTCATTTTTAAACAGTTTAATAGCACACTGCAAGGTGGTGAAACTGAAGATTGATTAATATCTGGCAAAACTTAACCTAACAACTTACCTAACAGTAAAAGTCTGGCAAACTTTACCTAGTCAATAAAAGGGGTAGCACCAGATAATTACATTCCAATGACTTGCTTACAAACAACTTTGAAATTGCTCACTGATGTGGTAGACCAGTGTTTCCCAAACTTGACCCTTTGAAGATGTATGGACTTCAACTCCCAGCATTCCTCAACCAGCCATACTGTCTGGGGAATTCTGGGAGTTGAAGTCCATGCACCTTAAAATAGCCAAGTTTGGGAAACACTGTGGTAGATAATGCAGTCCAACAGCTTCTAGTTGAACTCTCAACTAGAGCAGAAAGGAATACAGCCCAAACAGCGGAACAAAAGATAATAGCAATAGCACTTGGATTTATATACCGCTTCATAGTGCTTTACAGCCCTCTCTAAGCGGTTTGCAGAATCAGCATATTGCCCCCAAACAATCTGGGTCCTCATTTTACCAACCTAGGAAGGCTGAGTCAACCTTGAGCCTGGTGAGATTCGATCTGCCAAATTGCTGGCAGCCAGCAGTCAGTAGAAGTAGCCTGCACCACCGTGGCTTATCCCAAAGGGGTTATTTTCAAGAGGCAGCTGGACTTTCTGGTTTTTCTTTGAAGACATTTCGCTTCTCATCCAAGAAGCTTCTTCAGCTCTGACCGGATGGTGGGGGATGGAAGGATTTATACTCCTAGAAGACAGGTCATCTTTGAGACAACCACAACCTGGACAGAGAATCGGTTGTAGCTGAGAGGGAAGAACAGGAAGGACAGCCATTATTGGGATCTGATGGACTGACAGTTGAAGAGTAATAATAGAGGCTGAACAGCTGAAAGTCAGTAAAGGAAAGCATATTGGATTGTATAATCAAACTTGTTTAATTAGAATTTGGATTTTGGACTTTGATTTTGAAGAAAAACTTGGACTTTGCACCTCTAGGCTTTGGAACTTGGACTTTGATGATATCAGAGGTAGAGTAACAACGATCTCCACACCATAAAGAAGAAGAAGAAGAAGAAGAAGAAGAAGAAGAAGAAGAAGAAGAAGAAGAAGAAGAAGAAGAAGAAGAAGAAGAAGAAGAAGAAGAAGAAGAAGAAGAAGAAGAAGAAGAAGAAGAAGAAGAAGGAGAAGAAGAAGAAGAAGAAGAAGAAGAGGAGGATGATAAAAGGTTTCCAGATATATATAGTAATCTTGGCACTTTCTTGATAACTTTATACCCTTTATATATCTATCTATACACTAATACATATATGGACTGAGATCAGGCAACAACATTACACAAAAGTCCCAAAATGGCTCTCTACAATGGAAGCTTTGATATATCCCAACATGCTGGGAATGGAGGAAATGTGTAGATATAAGGACATTTTAGATGTGGAGAAAATCTCAAATCCAACGACTCCTTGAGAGAACAAGGTATTAATATTGATTGGTGGCCATACCTACAAATAAAGTCAAGATACCAAAAAGATAAGGAGGAATGTGGCATAGATATAGGATCCAACGGATTCGATAAGGTCTTGATGAGAACGGGGGAAAAATAATGTTGGCAAAATTATATAATTATTTATTGGACTACAATAGGGCAGAAGAGATAATTAAAAATCAAATGATGGAATGGGAGAAGAACATTGGGCACAACATAAATCTGAATGATTGGGAAGATAGTTGGAATAAGAATTACAAATTGACCAGAGCAGTGACATACAAAGAAAATCAATATAAAATGCTATATAGGTGGCATTTAGCCCCTGCAAGTTTAGCAAAAATTTATTCAAATATAAACCCAAATTGTTGGAAATGTGGCCACTGCTAGGGTACCTTCTTTCACATGTGGTGGACATGCCCCGAAGCGAAAAGATATTGGAGCAAGATTCGGAAATGGACACAAGAAATAATTGGAGAAGATATTGAATTGAGACCGGAAATATTTCTCCTGGGAATTCTAAAAAGGGCCCACGGAAAAAAGAAGTATCTAATAATACATATTACTACAGCTGCCAGACTGATTTATTCACAATACTGGAAAGAAAGGGGACTGCCACCAGAAGAGCATATAATTAGGAAAATATTTGAATGCGTGAAGATGAGTAAACTAACCCATGAAATAAATGAGGATGAAAACTCAGACTATTATACTGTTTGGGAAAGGTGGTATAAATGGATGAAAAATAAAATAAAGGAAGGAGTAAAGGACGGTGTGACCAATAAAAGGAATAAGTAAATTAAGAGACACCATGTATATATTCTGTATTTATTATAAACACTGCCTATCCAATGTTAGTAAAATTGTAATACTATGCATTTTTATAAAATCAATAAAATTTTGGAAAAAATAAAATAAGTCAATTAGTTGGGCCACTAGCTTTCGTCAACTAGTTTCTTGAAGGTTACATCATTATTCTAAGGTGTCTTCGGATCTTCATCATCATCCTAACGAAGGCTGCTTGCAAGCAAAGGACTCTTGCCACAATACTGTCACTTTACACGGTGAGTATGTGACAAGCAATGTTCTTTAGGGGATGAGTGCAGTCCTGGTCTCAAAAAACACAGTACACTAAAAACAATAATGAGGCCAGTTCAGTTTGTTTACATTTTGAAACCATTCATAAAAATATATCAAACACAGCAGCTTCTCTCTCTCTCTCCCTTTCCCTCCCTCTCCCTCCCTCCCCCTCTCTTTCCCACCCTCCCTCTCTCTCTCCCTTCCTCCCTCCCTCCCCCTCTCCCTCTACCTCCCCCCTCCCTCATTCCCACCCTCTCCCTCCCTCCCTCCCTCCCTCTCTCTTCCTCCTTCCTACTCTCTCCCTTCCTCTCTCCCTCCCTCTCTCTCTCTCTCTCCCTCTCTCTCTCTCCAGATAGTCCTCAATTTACAACTACAATTGAGCCCAATTCATTTACCTGTTGCTAAATGAAACATTTGTTAAGTGAATTCTACCCCATTTTATCACGTTTCTTGCCACAGTTCTTAAGTTGTTCAGTTAGTACAACATTTGTTAAGCGAATCTGGCTTCCCCATTGACTTTGCTGGTCAGAAGGTCACAAAAAGGGCCAGGACCCTGCAACCGTCATAAATATAAGTTAGCTGCCAAGAGTCCGAATTTTGATCACATGACTGTGGTATCAGTTTGCAGTAACAATCACATCCAGAAAGCACACGCAGGTAACTGATTCAGCAGGATTCATGAACTTCTCCTTATATATATAATAGAACCCATGAAACTTATATACAATACCAAGAGTGGTTCTTCCAACGTGGTAGAGAGAAGAGATGAGTTCCAGTTCCAGCAGCAGACTGATTTTCAGTTTCAATTCAGCAGACGGACTAGTCTGCAGCTTTAGCATAGACTCAGAGCTACAGAGCCACGCCCAGGCTCCTTCCTGTCTCAGTTTCCAAACCATCCTCATTGGCTGACTTAGTCCCTATGCCTATTCATTGGCTGACCTTGTTACCATGTCTCTGCCAGTCGTGAATTCTCTGACACGCCTCCCTTCATGACTGGAAATAGACAAAAATCCAATTAATTTAATATTCTTCCCATTGTGCACTCCACCTAATGGCTTGGTCATTATGTCTGCCAATTTGACCTCTGAAGAACAGTGAAGGAAGCTGATTAATTTACATTTTATGGTTTTCCTGGCATTACAATATTTAATGTCCACGTGCTTGCTTTTATTCTTTACTCTGTCACCTGTTGCCATTTTAATGCAGGCAGCATTATCCTCATACACCATTACAGCTTCCTTTACCTTTACATTTAAGTCCTGTAACAGCTGTACGTACCAAGTTATTTCTGAACAGAAGCAATCAATTCTACCTCCGCAGTAGAAATGGCTACAGTTGGTTGCTTCCTCGTCTTCCAACCAACTAAAGCAGTGGTGGAATCCAATTTTTTTTACTACCGGTTCTGTGGGTGTGGCTTGGTGGGCGTGGTGTGACTTGGTGGGCGTGGCAGGCGAAGGGTACTGCAAAATCTCCATTTCCACCCCACTTCAGGGGAAAGATACTGCAAAATCCCCATTCCCTCCCCACTCCTGGGGGGAAGGATATTGCAAAATCTCCATTCCCACCCTGCTCTGGGGCCAGCCAGAAGTTGTATTTGTGGGTTCTCTGAACTACTCAAAATTTCCGCTAGCAGTTCTCCAGTGTCAGAGTGGCAATCAGCCCCGTTATCTTGCGTGGGGGTAATTGCCCTCATTTTGAGTTGGATCGTGATGTTCTCCTTGTGTATACTTTGATCAATAAAACTGGAATACATCTTCTAATTAAACTCATATTTATTGTAAAGAAAACAAAACATCTTACTAATCTAAAATAATTACATGTTGTCACAGAATCCCCAGCCTGACCTTAGCTGGCTGGAGAACAAAGGAAAGTTTTTAGAAAAAAAGAAAAGAATGCAGGACATGCGCAGTAGATACTGATAAGGAACTTGGCAAACTACGGTAAGTCTGACAGTTCAGAAATAATAGCTCTGCTGGTAAATATAAAAATGCAGAACCTGTCAGAACCTGTTGGATTTCACCCCTGAATTAAAGCCCCCTCCAAACAACAACACAATCCCAGAATTGGACTTTTTGGTTTTTACATCATTTGCATAATCACTATCAACATAGCATTTCAATTTCAATTCTACGGAGACCTGTATTTGAAGACCCAAATTCACAGTTCCCTTCAAATATCTGAGACTCCTTTATACACCCATCCAATGCAATTGCGTTGGTGGAGCATTGGAGCATTAATACAATCATGTTATATCTCTCCAGCAACTGTTTCAGTTTTTCTTCCTTGACTGAGAACATAACCATCTTTCTCAGTTTTTTTGTATCTCCACACCAAGATAATTTTGTATTTCTCCCAAGTTCCTTAGTTCAAATGTCTTCTCTAACTTACTCTTTTACCTGAGATACATCCTTTGCAATGAAACGAAGATCATCCACAAATGCTAATAATCGACAATCCCTTGTAACTTTCCAGTGCATCTGCAACCATCAGCCTTGCAACTCTTGAACCCAAGACCCTTCAATGCCTTATCTAAACAGATATTCTAATACCTGGCTGACTGCTTCAGCCCCATAAATGGCCTTGTTCAAGTTGTACACTGTGTTAGGCTTTTTACTTTCATAGCCTGGTGCTTGAAGCATGTAAATCTCTTCCTCTAATTCTGCACTGAGGATTGCAGTGGTTATGTCGAAATGCCACATTTTATGGCCATGCGCCACTGCCAACGGTACTGCCAGCCTTATATTTTCACTCTTTACTGTAGGCGTGAATACCTCATCATAGTGGACATTATTGGGCAGTACTTTCTTCTTGTATACCCACATGCATCCTACGGCTTTGCAACCCTGTGGCAAAGTCATAGACGTGAACATTTTATGTTCATTCATGGATTTCATTTCTCTGTCCATGGCTTCTTTCTACTTTACTTATTCAATTTTAGGTAATGGCAATACTTTCTTATAGTTCCTTGGCTCATACCACACATTACACGCTTTAATTTTACTAGCAGGTGGAATCCTACCTTATCAGGTGGAATCCCCTTGTTTCATCACTCTGACCTGCGTGAATGCAACCCCTCACTCCCAGGGATCTACATTCCTTCATATTTATCTATCTATCTACATTCCATCATATCTATCTATCTATCTATCTATCTATCTATCTATCTATCTATCTATCTATCTATCTATCTATCTATCTATCTATCTATCTATCTATCTATCTGGCTCTGTGTGTGTGTCAATGTTCCAGCATAACTTTGGAACACCTCGAACAATTTCAACCAACATGGTACACAGATGACTTACATTTTGAAAAAAAAATACTGTGGGGGTAAGAAACCCCTAACACCCCTCGGGGTGTGTGTTCTGTTAAGATACAGCCTGTTGTGCCTTAAAATGGCTTCTACTGTGCTGCCTTAAAATGGCTTCTACTGTGTAGCACAGTGGAGTTGCCATGGTAACGGCTTCACAGTACTCCACAAGGGGGCTCCCTCTGGTAAGGGGGAAAATCCAACATTAGAAATTATGTTTGGTCCAGATATTTTCAACAAGGCTTTCTTTGATTATTCTTGAGGACAAATATCGAACAGCTTAGTGCATGTAGTGCGGACAAGAAGCCACTTCTAAACCAAGATCAGAAAAAAGCATACCAAATGATCATGGATCAGCTAGCAAACCAACAAGGTGATATCATTTTTTGCCCATACTTGGCGCTTCTGGGGGCACAGGGAAAACATTTTTAACTAATTTCATTCTTGCCGAAATTAGGCCTCAGGGTGAAGTTGCTCTTCCTTGTCTAATACAGGATTGGAATAAATAAATAGACAGGCTACGCCGAGTTATCAGCCCTGTTGGATAAATACATTAGGAATATACAAAATATGAACTGATTCATATTCAGTACTTCTGGGTGGAAGACATCCAGTGCCAATTTTCATGCTTCATTTGGGCACTGGGGTGAAACAAAACTAGAATTGGAGAATGTTACAGTGAAAATTGCAGCTTCGTAAAGATGATGGGATGGGCGTAGAAACAAAAGTCAATGCCCATTAGAGCAGTATTTCTTAGTAGCGGCAGTAGTAATTAGAGTAAGCCTCTTGTGATACTGTTGAATGCTACACAGTAGTTGAAGGATATCTTGTTACTGTTGAAATTCAGGTACCACTGGTTTGCTTCGTGGAATGGAAAGTTATTCCAGGACACAGTGAACAATTCCCAGAAAAGCATAGTCTATAATGAAAGGCACTGGAAGCTCTAAAGTAGGAGTGTCAAACACAAGGCCTGGGGCCCGAATCTGGGCCATGGGGTGCTTGAGGCATCATCTTTCAAGACAAACATGACCCCACATGGTCCCATGGGAGTCTGACAGCAATCAATAAAATACATGCTCTTGGCACAGGAACAGGAAGCTCAAGTTCAAAGCCCAAGAGAGGGTATAAATACCTCTCACTCTTCACCCATGATTTCCGCTACCGGTTCAGGAGAATCGGTCCGAACCAGCTGAATACCACCCCTGATTCAGGTGTTCATCTCTTGCCTGAAGATTTTTCTGTTGAACTTGGATTCTTTAGGTGAGTTTGGGGTGGCAACTGGGGCAGGCCTGCCCTTTATGTGGAGGCAGACCCTGGGCTACTCATGGGCTCACTGGTTTCATATTGATCCAAGTTGTGATTTCTAGCCACAGGGTTGTTTCTGAGATCTTCACTGTTGTAAACCGTTGTGATTTTAAGGAGGAGCTTGTATCCCTTTGTGCAACTGACCCAGCCTCCTTTAAGGAAAGACCCTTATTTGCAATCTGGTAGATGATGTCTCAACCTCCCCCCACCCCATTTTTCCTGTGTCTGCCTCAGGGAAACAGCTGTGACTGGGATGGAGAAATATGTCTACGGGACTAATTGAGAAGGCAGAATTTACTACCATTCTGTAGAGCAAGCCTTCTTCCCGAACTCAGCCTGCTCCTGGTCTGTTGGACCTCTGCTTTCAACCCCTGCAACCAGGAAAAAATTGATTTTATGAAGCCTTGGCCTTTTGATTTGATGGTAGGATCTTCTGTTGGCTTGGAACACCTGTTATTATAACTTAGATAAGGTAAGTTAAGATAGTGATAGATAGAAGTAGAATTTGTGTATGGAAGTTAATTAGAATAGAGATGCCACTAGCTGTTGCTAGTGTTTAAGTTTTGATGTGTTTGTTTTTGTCTGTTTTCGTTGTGTGTTATAGTTTTCTATTTTTTGCTCTTTTCTATTTTTTGTATTGTGTATTTTAATGTTTGAAAATTCAATAAATATTTTTTTTGAAAAAAAACAAAACCTCCAGTGATGAAGCACCACAACCAGTGGTGAGTTTCAATTTTTTTTACTACCGGTCCTGTGGGTGTGGCTTGGTGGGTGTGGCTTGGTGGGCATGGCAGGAGAAGGATATTGTAAAATCACCATTCCCTCCCCACTCCAGGGGAAAGTTACCTCAAAATCCCCATTTCCTCATAGATCAGCTGGGACTTGGGAGGTAAATAAAAGACGAGGGCGGGGCCATTCAGAATTTTTACTACCAGTTCTCCGAA
This sequence comes from Coluber constrictor foxii, assembly GCA_038048745.1. Lineage (NCBI taxonomy): Eukaryota > Metazoa > Chordata > Lepidosauria > Squamata > Colubridae > Coluber > Coluber constrictor. The sequence goes on from CM075964.1 coordinate 12,083,703, forward strand.
TAACTCAACATTTCTGCTACCGGTTCTCCAGAACAGGTCAGAACCTGCAGAAAACCACTTCTGACCATAACATTGGCTGCTGAGTGTCACTGAAATGGTGACTTGGGAGAGCTGAAGGTCATCTCACTGGTCATAAGGGAGAGCTTTCAACGTTACAAGAGAACAATGTGCACTTCTCAAGAGGAAATCTTGCAAGGCCAAACTCAATTCAGTTTTCTTGGGATCATGTTCTTAATCATAGAAGGAGTGGTGGATAGTACAGATGTCAGCTACCTTGATCTGAGCCAAATACCCGGCAATAAGACAATTAGCCAGCGTGACATGAGTGGGAGAACAATTATATGGAATTCCAGATGGGTCAGAAATATTGGGGCTAGGATTCATTGCGTAATGCAGAAGATTCTTAAAATGAATACTGTGTTTTCCCGAAAATAAGACCCTGTCTTATATATTTTTGAACCCCAAAATAAGTGCTTGGCCTTATTTTCAGGGAGGTCTTATTATTTTGGGGTGTGTGGAGCAAGATGGGGCTCCTCTTGCTGTCTTACCTGATTTCCAGCTCTGCGTTTAGATATTTTCAGGGATCATTTTTGTATATCTCGTTTTTCTACGTGTTTCATTTTTCTTCTTTATCCTGTATCTGCTATTCTAATATTCCAAAATTCCACAATTTTGGCCACTACTGTAGGTTGAAATAGCTAAGACTCTAGGATCTCTGAGGACTTGGTTAGCCTTTCTTGCAAAGCAAGAAACACAACTTCCTAACCACACAACCAGGGAGGCCCCTTGAGTTGTTAAACTACCTTCCGCAGTAGGGTAAAATTACAGTATGAGGCAACAAAAGGACAAACTGTACCCACATATTTGTTCAGTTGCATGAATTATGTGCCTTTGATGACTGTTGAATCTGATTATGACTTAATGTCAGGCCTCTTTGCTGTAATCACCATAGACACAAAACTGCTCTAAAGTGTAGCATAGGAAAGAAAAAACAGCCTTACAGGAAACCCATAATTGGCCTTCTTCATAGTGAGTAAACCCAGGAAGTGGCTGATTGTTGTGAGCAGCATCCAATATCAGTAATAAGAAAGGGAGCAAGGTTTGAAAAGGAAGGATGAAATGTAAAATCAGATGAAAATCCATAGGCTAAAAAAGTGTATTTAGGGAGATCAAGAAAGATACAGTACTTAGGGTATCAACGTTCCAACTGATGAACCCAACCGAAGTAAGCACTGCCCAGATGTACCAATCTCTCTATGCCAGGGGTCTGCAACCTTAAACACTCAAAAAGCCACTTGGACCCATTTCCCACAGAAAAGAAAACACCGGGAGCCACAAAACCTTTCCTGTGCCTGACTATTTCTTGAGTGGCCACAAAACTATCCTATGTATTTGAATTAAACGTTCTGTTTTTTTCTGAAACTTTTCTTTTCTTGGATTTGTCCATGGTTGGCCTACCGGGGGTTAAAAAGCTCAATAAATCGCATGCTGGTGGGTGTCGCACATTGGCAGTTGTGATGCATATTTTGAGTGACAGGGAGCCGCAGCAGAGGGGTGGAAGAGCCACATGTGGCTCCAGAGCTGCAGGTTGCTGACTCCTGCTCTATGACAAACTTTATTAAGCAATTCAGTTTGGCACTGATGAGGGCAAAACCGGATCTAGCTAATTCCTGTGCAAACCCACGTCATTAAAGGATAGATTCTCCCATCCCCTATTAGAGCAGGTCACCTTGTCCAAGTGAGTCTCGTTGTATTGTTATGAGAAAAAGCCTTTGGCTCTGGCAAACACCTCCCAAAGCGTCCTTGGTTCTCACAGCTTTTTCTTGATGACTGAAGCCTACGTTCCATCTCCCACTTCCCTCCCCCCCGCCCCCCAGTTTGTTGGCAAGCTGAGAAGCTATAATGGTTGCAACAGCAAAAGTGCACTTCGAAACTTGACATAGGGGCTAAAAATGGAATCTGCCTTTTATGCCCAAACTGCTCTTCCTTGAGGACAAGCCAAATCAAACTCCGAGACCTTTTTCTTGCTGTGCTAAGTAGCCAGATGGGTGGGAGTATAATCTAGTAGTGATGGAACTAAGGAATACACATATATATAAAACATAGAATAATGAATTGGAGGGGACCTCGGAGGTCTTCTAGTCCAACCCCTTGCTCCCTACATCATCTCAGCCAAATGGTTGTCCAGTCTCTTTTTGAAAGCCTACAGTGATGGTGCACCCACAACCCCTGAAGGCAAGCTATTCCTGTTGTGGCTCCATTGCCTGAGCCTGCGTCATCAGCAGGGGAGGACTCTGAGAGTGAGGGAGAGGAGTTGGCAAGGCCTCCTTCTCCAGGACTCTCCTCTCTGGCAATGCCTCCGGAGGACACCGAAGGGCAGGAGATAGGCCCAGAGCCAAGCTCGTCCCCGCAGCCACAGGAGGACATTGACGAGGGGAGTGAGTTTTGGTTGGATCCTCGCCAGCGTCGGAGAGACAGGAGAGCCCAGCAGAGGAAAAGGCGTGGTCGTGATTAGCTGGTGGACCATGCCTCCCAGACTATATAAGAGAGGGATTGCAGCCGTATCTTTGTGACGAACAAAACAAAGATTCATGGATCCCGGTTTTCAATCGGCCCTGCGTCTCAGCTTTGGTGGTGTGTATGTGACGGACCTATTAATAAAGACGTTTGGCAAGCAGCTGCGGATTGCTGCCGACCTTTGTTATCAGCTTACTTGGTTGCCTGCCAGTTCATTAGACTCTGATTGTCTGAGGGGAGGTTATTTCTGGGCACGGGGCCAGAACAATTCCATTGGTTGATTACTCTCATACTTAAGAAATTTAACCTGAGTTCTAGGCTGGATAGCTAAATGTCTATGGAGATTCTCAGTCATCCAGGTCATGGTTGTCCCAAAGGTGCTTTTTCAAGAGGCAACTGGACTTTCTGTTTTTTCTTTGAAGATGTTTTGCTTCTCATCCAAGAAACTTCTTCAGCTGAAGAAACATCTTCAAAGAAAAAACAGAAACTAGTTGTCTCTTGAAAAAGAACCCTTAGTTCTAGATTGCTTCTCTCCTTGGTTAGTTTTCAACCATTGTTTCTTGTCTTGCCATTTGGTGCTTTGGAAAATAGTTCGACCCCCTCGTCTTTATAGGAGCCCCTAAAATATTGGAACAGTTCTACCATGTCCCCCCAGTCCTTCTTTTCTTTAGACTAGATATACCCAAATCCTGTAACCGATGTTCATACGGTTTAGCCTCCAGCTCCCTAATCATTTTTATTGCTCTGTCAATTTCCCCAGCATCCACAGGTTCAAAAGACCCACGGATAGTTCTGAATTATCCCAAATTTTCACGATGAAGAAGCTGTCCATCCAGATACTGATTCAGAGCGAACTAGAGCAATTTTTATCCAAGAACTGGTTTCTAGAGATTGGGAAGATCTACGCCTTTTCATATACAGCAATAGGCCAGGCATTTGTGTCTTGGGTGGGGGAGAGATGGTGTTGTGGCCTGTTGCCAAATCAGATGAGGAGGAGGCGTGGGAGTCAGGATCAGCATCGAGGCAACCCAATGGTGAAATCTGAAGCGGTTTACTACCAGTTCGCTGATTGCACATGTGCACCATGCATCAAATGCACGCTGCACATGCACACATACAGTGAACGCCAAAAGGAGGCTTGGGAAGGTAAATAGAACAGCGTGGGGGAGAGTGATCAGCTGTGGCGCCCGATCGTGGGAACCTATTCACACAAACTGGTAGTAAAAAGTGATTCTTGCTGCTGTTAAAATATGGGTAATTAAATATTGTATTTCTTTTTCATATTGGGTTGTAAATATTCCTAATAAATAGGGCTCTGGTTTCATTGGTACTCTCTGACTCGCAATTTCTTCTATTTGGTTTTCAACCATTTTCCAGAACTGTTTCGCTTTGTGGCAGGACCACCACATGTGGTAATATGTTCCTTTTTGTATTTTACATTTCCAGCAGTCTGGGGAAATGTTGGGGAACATTCTCGCTAGGCGCACTGGAGGGAGGTGCCACCTTCACCCCTGAGGCAACCTGAGAGCTCCAAAGGGGGAATGGAGCTGTCAGAGAGAGAGAGAGGCGGATCCTGGGCCATCCATCAACCCTCAGATGGAGACTGAACAGGCCTCCAGGTCTGGAGGTGGCTATAGAGGAAGAAGCGGAACAGCTGGGTCCAGTGCCTGGCATACCGATGCACAGAAGGCAGAGGAGAGGAGAGTAATGAAAATCTATGGACCCTCCTTGAGACAGAAGAGCCACTTCTGCTAGCGAAGCCCTACCCTAGCGCTAGGGATAAAAGGAGGAGGGGTGGAGAGGAATAGTTGCGGCAGACAACTATTCATCTCCCTGCTGGACAGACATGTTAGCCTGCTGTGTCAAAGAGAGAGATAATTTTTGCCAGGGATGCTGGCGCTCCTAGTAAAGGGGACATTTATTTAACTACAGAGGGTTTTTCATGTTTGGGAGCCTGGTCAGAACAAATGGGCTCTGCTACTGATGACCTAATTTTCTATGAATGTGGTAGTTACTTGATCTTCAGATGCCAGGATTTATGCCTTGGGTTTTGCCTTTTAATCTGGGTACGCCGCCCTTGGTACACACCTTGTTTCTCTCCCTCTGCCAAATTCTACATCAGGATGTGTGTGTGTGTGTGTGTTTGTGTGTTTGAATTCATCTGATAATTTGAAACACAACCGCTTTATTGTACACATATCATTAACAGGATGAAAGAGCCTTTGGGTTTGGCAAGAATTGAAACAGTATTCTCGACAAATAATTTTATTCTCTTGTTCGGTTAATTTGACTCCTGATTTCCTCCACCTTGCCCCCCCCCCCCACATATTTGAGTTGACAAGGTTTTAGTAATACCTGTAAAAAAAAGAAAGAACGAGAGAGTGGGCTTTGAGATTTTTTTGCCATTTGTAAATACTCTGACATCAAGAAGGTTTGAAGCAGGGGTGAGTTCTATAATTTTTTACTACCGGTTCTGTGGGCGTGGCTTATTTTGTAGGCGTGGTTTGATGGTCATGTGACAAGCAATTCTTTAGGATTTAGCAAAGGTACTGGTCTACCAGGCTTTTAACTGCTTGCAGAGCCGTACCGGTCTACCCATTTGTTCTTGGAGCATACCAGTCTATGCATTTGTTTTTGGAGCGTTCAGGTCTACCACCACACCACTGATCAGCTGTAGGGCGGCCCTTTGAAGCGCCGCAGCAAGAGGTTAAACAGTTGTCATTCTGCCACCACTGAGAGCATTGGAAACTGCTTTCAGGCAGCTTGACCTCAATTGCCAATCTACCACCACCAAGCGGTTTACAATGAGCAGATCGGTTCTAGCCAATCAGTTGGGAGGCTTCTCGGCTTCTCAATTTAAAGTTAAGGTGTCTTGGGTTTTTTTCTCTTCTGTCAAGGGAGCCCTGATTTTTTCCTTCTAGCTGATCAGCTAGGAGTCGGGAGGCAGTGAATAGATTGCGTTCTCCAGAATCTGTCAGAACCTGCTGGATTTCACCCCTTCTTCAGAGACTGGGGATGGCAAGAAACGGGCCCCCCGGAAGTCCAAAAACATGCCTGTTTCTGGCCTCTGGAGGGTCTCCAGAGCCTGGGGAAGACCGTTTTCACCCTCCCAGACACTCGAGGAAATCCTCCAGAGTCTGGGGAGAATGAAAACACACACCCACACCCACCATGGTGCAGGAGGCCGAGTAGGCCATGCCTATCATGGCCACATCCACCCAACAACTGGGCAGAGAATCAGTTGCTAAAATTTTTGAATCCCACCCCTGTCCATAACAAACAGATAATATTTGGAAGAGTGCATATAGACATCTCCTTAATAAACAGGAGCTTCAGTGGAATGAGGAAATTCAATACAACGCAATCAGGCCCGTTTTTCAGAAAAATGGGATGTCCAGAGTGTTTAGGAGGCCTGCAAAGTGCTCCTGGGGGCTGTGGAGGGCCAGAACATGACATGTGGGGGGTTTGAGAGGCCAAAAATGGGCCCTTTTCACAAAAACAGGGGCATTTTTGCCCTCTTCAGCATCCAAGAGCGCTCTGTAGGCCTCCCAAACCCTCTGTGTGGCCCGTTTCTTTCTCTTGTTTACCTCTTCAAAATCTTGGTGTGTCTTATTCTCTGATGCATCTTATAGTCCGAAAAATACGGTATATGACTGTATTAAGTATATAATAAGTCAGTCCCATTTTCCCAGAAACTTTCAATTGCAGGCTTGAGTTCTGGGAAAATAAATTGTTTTTCCATCTAAAGAGCAACCACTGTGATTAACTGTGGAGGCAGGACAGAAAGGTGCGGTGGCCTAGACGTGGAGCTCTCACCTCACAATCAGGAGGCTGAGAGTTCGATCCTAGGTAGAGGCAGATATTTCTCTCTTTGGGCACACTGAGAATATATCTGCTGAACAAAACTCCGCATTGGCAACAGGAAGGGCATCTGGCCAGTAAACACTCTACTAGCTCCATTCAGTTGCCCAGACTCTATCCCGCAAGGGATTATAGGATCGTTAAAAGAAAATGATGATTGTGGATGCAGGACAGGCCTTTCACAGTATTCTCTTTAAGCTGACACAGCTCCTGCCCAAGATTCTTGTGAGGAAGTCCCTGAAGGCTCTTCTTCAAAGAGGGCACAAGTATAAAGCTGGTTTACATTTGTGTGAACTGGATTTAAAGCTTGCATTTCATCTCTGGAGTTTCAAAGTATTAAATCATGAAAAGAATGGAAGAGAGAGGATATCCCACCCCCCAAAAAATTAACCATTGCTTGGTTCATTCCACATTGGTTTCCATCTTCAGTATGAGTGAAGGAGATCCCCGATCTCTTAATTATACAAACAGTTTTTTTTTAGCTCTGCTGGTTCAATGTAGTATAGAAATACATGGAATACAAATTGATTCATATACAGTACGAAGTGCCTGCAAATTCAGTATATCTGGTGCCGATTGTCATGCTTCAGCTGGGCACCGGGATAAAACAAAACTGGTAAATGTCATAGTGAAAAATGCAGCTTCATAGAGATGATGTGATGGGTGTAGAAACAGGAAGTCGGTGCCCACTGCAGCAGCAATAATTTAATAGTAGTAGTGGTGGTAGTAGTAATTGAAGTCTCTTGTCATATCTGGTGAATGCTTAAACAGTTGAAAGGTGTCTTGTTACTGTTGGAGCAGACAGAAACCAGGAGTCCATTTGAGGGCATGAAGGTTATTTCAGGATGTAGGGAACCATCTCTGGAAAGGCACAGTCAAGGACTAAGGGTGCTAGAAGCTCTAATGTAGCTAAGAAACTTGTAGCAGAGGCTTAGTACAAAATACCAGACATTACGAGCCATCTGGGACCTTGCAATGAACACGCGCCAGATGATCACAAGCAGAGTGGCCTTCAGGACACAGTGGATAGTCTTTAGCCTGTCAAAAGAGAGAGAGAGAGAGAGAGAAAAAAAAGAGCTGAACTATTAATGCCCGATATAGATACCATATCAACCATCAGCTGGGATTTGTAGAGTGAGATGAACTCATCGTATCCAAAAGTATTTCCTTCTGTGGCGTCTTCGGTCAAATTAAAATAATAATTTATTATTATTAATTATTAATTATTGTTACTCCCATATAACACTCCTCCTGCGTGAGCTGCACTGGTTACCAGTGGTTCTCCGGGTCTGCTTCAAGGTGCTGGTTCTCACCTATAATGACTTAGGTCTGGGATATTTTTCAGGACCTTCTCCTGCCTGCCTCCCACTGACCTGTTCGCTCACATTAGGCCGCTCTCCTCAGGGTTCCGACGGCAAGCCAGTGTCGTCTAGCGGTGCCCAGGAGTAGGGCGTTCTCTGTGCGTGCTCCCACCCTCTGGAATAAGTTACCTACCGAGCTCCGGACGGCTCCTGATCTCCACTCCTTCTATCAGGACCTGAAGACTTGGCTGTTCAAGCAAATAGGCTGACTCTGATTCTGGGTTTTATTATTTATTATTAATTAGGTTTTTTTTACATTAGATTTATATGCCGCCTTTCTCCAGAGACTCAGGGTGGCTTACAATGCGTTAAGCAATAGCCCTCATACTTTTGTATATTTACAAAGTCAGCTTATTGCCCCCACAAACTGGGTCCTCAATTTACCTACCTTAGAAAGGATGGAAGGCTGAGTCAACCTTGAGCCTCGAACTCGCATAATTGCAGACAGCTGGGTGTTCATAACAGGCTATCTAGCCCGTCGAGCTATCTGAGGCTCTTTTGGTTATTTGGTTTAAAATGGGATTTTATTGTACATGTTTCTTAACTTGTGTTTGCTGCCCTGAGTCCTTCGGGAGAAGGGTGATATATAAATACATGTAATAAATAAATAAATAAATAAATAAATAATTCCATCCATAGGATCCCAGTGTCAGACCTGGATGCCATCTTTCTACCTTTGAGCCTTCAGGCTTCAGGCCTGCCACAAATTCTACTGTGGGAAAATGGGAGGGGGGATTGTATAGAGTGAAGAGGATATGTAGTCAAAATAACATTCTTTCTAGAGAGTCAAGGCCGTTGTGCCCTGCAGCTGTGCTGAGAAGAATGAGGAGGTATCTTCTGTTCTGGAGGGTACGTGATTGGTTCGCGTGGTGGACATGTGGGTGAAGGGCAAGGACTTGAACATTTGTTTGGGTAAGGAAAACCTGGAAGCTTTCAGAACAAAGTTGGAAGCAGAAGTGGGATTCAGCCGGTATGGACGAACCGGTAGTTGTGACCTGCTTGTGGCCCAGCCCACTTGCCCCAGTGCTATGCCATCCTATTTAGCTGTGCTTTTTAAGCCATGCACATGCGTGCAAACATGTGCACGAGCAAAGCGCACGCACAAAAGGCTGCACACACGCCAGGGGTGAAATTAAAAAATTCCCCCTACTGGTTCTGTGGGCATGGCTTGTTGGGGAAGGTCATGTGACTGGATGGGTGTGGCCAACTGGACATCATTCACATCACGGGGCTCCTCAGTGGTCCCTCCCCTCCCAGCCACTCCTTGTCGCGAATGGCAGGAAAATGAGGAGGGGAATATTCCTGCCTACAATCCTTCCCTCAGTCTGTGCTGAGATTGAGGAATGGATGACAGGCAAGAACATCCCCTTCCCCATTTTCCTGCCTTCCACAAAAATGGCTCCATTCCAGCTGCTCCCCTCCATCCCCCTCCCTCCTGGGGACTACCTTAAAAGGGACAGGCTGTAGCAGATCCGTTCTGAATGGACGGAGAAAAGTTAGCATTCTCTCTGCTGCATTTAACATTGAATTCTGTGGAATATCGAGTGGAGGGGTAATTACTACCAGTTCGACAAACTGATGCCCATAATCCCTAGTGGTTCGCCCGAATCTGTCTGAACCGGTAGGATTTCACCCCTGATGCAGACGCAGAAGGCACACACGCACATTTTCGGTGCTGGGGTGAACTGGTTGTTAAATTATGTGAAGCCCACCTCTGGTTGGAAGGGACCTTGGAGGTCATCTATCCAACCCCCTTCTCAAGCAAAAGACCCTATACGCTTTCAGACAAATGGCTGTCCTGTCTCTTCTTGAAAGCTTCCAATGATGGGGCACTCACAACTTCTGGAGGCAAGTTGTTCCACTAATTAATTGTTCTAACTATCAGGAAATTCCTCCTTGGTTCTCTCCTTGACCAGTTTCCATCCATTGGTTCTTGTCTCACCTTCAGGTGCTTTGGAGAATAGCTTGACCCTAGAATCAACCAATCAGAATAGAACTGAAAGGGACCTTGGAGGTCTCTGCTCAAGCAGGAGACTGTACAATTTGAGACAATTTGAAACCTCCTCTTCTTTGTGGCGGTTTTAATTGTCCATACTTTAATATAGCTACATTAATTATGTATACCTATCAATCAGATTCAGTTCTTTTCCTGGATCTACCTACTTCTTTGATCTGGGACTACTCTTTCTTTGGAGGTAAGAAGACTCTAAAATATCACTCCAAGTGATATTTTGGCATTCAGCCCAAACCCCTATTTGTGGTGACCAAACAATCTCATTCACTGAAAGCCTCCTGCTCTCAAGTTGTGAAAGTTAACACAAAAGATTGCATGCGTCTTACTTTCTGATATACTGTCGGGCGGCAGGAATTTTAGTCATGTCTTCATTCAACAGATACTTCTTAGTTCCTAAGCAGTAATTTTCCATATATTCTGACCAAGTCAACCGGCAAACGTCAAAGCAGAACAACTGGAATCAAGCAGAAAGAAGATTACTTAAAATGGAGGGGAAGGACTATTCCCTTCTTGAGTTCATGATCAACATAATAAGAAATGTCTTTTTCTGGACCATACCCATTTTGATATACTGATGTACCATTCAAGCAGTGGCAAAGAGATATTTTAAAATTTGTTTCGCAAGGCAAGAAACCTAGAATCAAACACAAAACCCTGCAGGGTGCTAAAGAAAAGGAGAGGGTTCAAATGACCAAATTCGAAATTGTACTTTGCAGCTTGTTATTTAGTTTGGATTAAAGAGCAGGTGACTTTAAGAATCGGGATTTTATTGGAATTGGAAGCACATGATTTAAGATTTGGATGGCATGGTTATTTGGGGAATGACAAAGTTAAGGTGAAATATCAAGGGTGAAATGCTACCGGTTCGCACCGGTTCGGGAGAGCCTATAGCGGTGGCGGGTGGTTCGGCAAACCGGTAGGGGAGGCAGCGTGAGGCTCCACCCACCCACCCGGATGTTGTTACTTCCTGGTTTTAACCAGGAAGTAACCTGTTGTTGACCCTCTGGGTTTTTGAACCTCTGGGTTTTGAGCATGCGCAGAGGGTCCAAAATCACACATGATGTCCGCGCATGCTTCCGAACCAGTAGGGAAGGTAAGTAGATTTCAGCCCTGTGAAATATAGTTATCAAAAATCATTTTATTAGATTATCTTAGTAAAAATTTGTATTACAATTTTTTGTATACAACAAAATTGTCTCCTAAAATTTCTATATGGTTGGCACCCCAACAAGCCTTTTTTTAAGAAGGGAAATGATAGTTAAACAAAAATGGTTAATTTAATGTTAATTAACCCTAACCCTAACCCTAACCCATGCAGCTGCATTCTGGACCAGTTGGAGCCTCCGAGTGCTCTTCAGGGGAGCCCCATGTAGAGAGCATTACAGTAGTCCAGCCGAGAGGTGACAAGGGCATGAGTGACCATGCACAAGGCGTCCCAATCCAGAAAGGGCCGCAATTGGCGAATCAGGAGAACCTGATAGAAAGCCCCTCTGGCCACAGCCGTCATATGCTCTTCTAAAGATAGCCGTGCATCCAGGAGGACACCCAGATTGCAAGCCCTCTCTGTGGGGGGCAGAGATTCACCCCCAATAGTCAGCGATGGCACCAGCTGACTATAACAGGATGCCGGAAGCCACAGCCACTCGGTTTGGAGGGCTGAGTTTGAGCCTATTTCTCCCCATCCAGACCCGCACGGCCTCCAAGCAGCGGGACATCAATAATAATCACTTATTATTCAGTTCATAATAAGAAATAAAGGGAAAAAAAACAATTGCTACCAACCTGCTTTCCACTGGGGACTGCACGAGTCAAAAAGAGGGCTGTGAAAGTATCTACAGACCCCTCCCATCCTGGACATAAATTGTTTCAACTCCTACCCTCAAAATGACGGTATAGGGCACTGCACACTAAAACAACTAGACACAAGAACAGTTTTTCTCCAATGACATCATTCTGCTAAACAAATAATTTCCACAACTCTGTCAACCCAGTTTGTTGGGGGCAATAAGCTGACTTTGTATAAATATAAATATACAAAAGTATGAAGGCTATTGCTTAACGCATTGTAAGCCGCCCTGAGTCTCCGGAGAAGGGCGGCATATAAATCAAATTAAAAAAAAAACTATTTAGTAAGGCAGTATTACTATTAATCTTCTCATCTTTCCTATTACCTTTTCTACTTATGACTATAATTTTATTATTTATATCTTTATGATTTATATTGTTTTTATTAATTTCCTGTTATGATTTATGTTGATTGCTTATTTACTATCCTATGATTATCACTAAGTGTTGTAACTTATGATTTATGACAAATGTATTTTTATGATATCTATGATTTATCACTTAATTTAATTAGGGCATCTGTCGGAACCCTGATGTATGGCTTTTATGTACACTGAGAATTTATGCACCAAAGGCAAATTCCTTGTGTGTCTAATCACACTTGGCCAATAAAAATTCTAATTCTATTCTATTATAATTATACAATTGCTGCAAGAGTTCAAAGGGGGAAGGATTTAGAGATGGAAGAATGAATGGTGAAATTGGTGGAAAATAGAAAGAGGAAAGAGTGTTAGGTTTGATCACTTTTGAGTTATTTGTAAAAAATAATAAAGGTGGAATTTAAAAAAATCTAAAATAAAATAAAAAAAATAATTAATAGATGGTGAAATTAACAGTCTTAATAAAAGAAAAAACTGACAAATTTTATTTCTACTTGGAAACCACTTTTGGCTTTTCTGTAAGAAACTGAAAGAAATGAAAAGTTGATTTTGGAATTAGATAATAGAATAGAATAGAATAGAATAGAATTTCTTATTAGTCAAGTGTGATTGGACACACAAGAAATTTGTCATGGTGCATATGCTCTCAGTGTTCAAAAAAGAAAAGATATGTTCATCAAGAATCATAAGGTACAACACTTAATGATAGTCAAAGGGTACAAAGAAGCAATCAGGAAACAATATCAATATAAATCATAAGGATACAAGCAACAAAATTACAGTCATACAGTCATGGTGGGAACAGTGAGAAGATGAATAGTCATGCAGACTTAGTGAATAGCTTGACAGTGTTGAGGGAATTATTTGTTTAGCAGAGTGATGGCATTTGGCAAAAAACTGTTCTTGTGTCTAGTTGTTCTGGTGTGCAGTGCTCTATAGTGTCGTTTTGAGGGTAGGAGTTGAAACAGTTTATGTCCAGGATGTGAGGGGTCTGTAAATATTTTCACATCCTTCTTTTTCACTCGTGCAGTACACAGATCCTCAATGGAAGGCAGGTTGTTAGCCATTGTTTTTTCTGCAGTTCTAATTATCTTCTGAAGTCTCTGTCTGTCTTGTTGGGTTGCAGAACCAAACCAGACTGTTTTAGAGATGCAGATGATGAGAACTATATGGGACTATGGAAATAATAGCAATAGCGGTAGCACTTAGACTCCCATACCGCTTCACAGTGCTTTTACAGCCCTCTCTAAGCAGTTTACAGAGTCAGCCTATTGCCCCCAACAATCTGGGGGGAAAATGGATCCTGGGCGCTGTGCTGCAATGGAGAAACGGGAAATGGAGCGGCCAGCATGAAGGAAGGAGGAGGAGCACAGAGAAGAAAGAGGGAATGTGACCTTCTCTTTCCCTCACACCAGCCGCTCCATTGCCTGTTTCTGGGTAATTTAACAACCGGTTTGCTTAAACCGGTGTGAACCGGCTGAATGCCACCACAGAGAATAAGTACTGCATAAGGCTCTGAGGAAGGAATCTGTCCTTTTGAAAATCATTTGCAATGTAGCCTGAATACACGTTTTAATTATTTCATTTTGATGGATGGGGGGGTCTGTGGTTCAGTCAGATGCTTACAGTTTTGTCTTTCGGGTTGAGCTCTTTCAGTAACATGCTTGTATTTTCATAGCTCCAGTCCCAGGAATTGCTGGTAAAATATTCAAGAAGGTTCAAAGTCTTGTCCAAGCGGGTGAAAAGCTTCACCATCCTGAAAGACCAAATAGAAACACGTCTATCTATAGATAGATAGGATTGTAGCATCTCTCCACAAAAAAGACCGAACAGAGGGATGCTTTGCAAAGCATTTTGGTGCCACAACCCTCAAATATCTAAGGTGGGCTACCGTCAAGGCCTTTCCCAGAGACACCTACAGACGCCTTTCTGATGGGAATTCTGGGGAACTGAGGAGGTTGTGCGTCTTAAGGGCTGCCACAACCACTATTGGCTCCTACTGATTAATTTTGTTGATTGCATTTTTAATTAGAATCATTTCCATAAGCTGTTGGGAGGAATACACACACACACACACACACACACACACACAATGTGAAGACATGGGTTGTGCGACAAAGGCAACACAGCCAGAGAATAAGTACAAGTCCCTTTATTAGCTCCAAACTTTGCCCCCAACGTCCGGTTACTCTCCGGTCTGAAGAAAAGCCCTTCCACCGATCTGTAAACAGACAAAACTTCCAGCCATAATTCTAACAGGGCAAAATAAGGTAATTAATCCAGCAGGGCAAGCAAGATAAGAAATTCCAGAATTGAAGTAACATGGCCGTAAATTAAACCAGTTGGGAGGATGCCAGGAACTCAGATAAAGCAGTCAACACGAATAATGAACTCAGTGTTTGTTCTCGAGAACCGCCCCTCCCATTTGCCTCTCCTTTTAAACTCCAGCTCCAGGTGTATCTTGTGAAGGGGATCGGGGCCCTTTCCTCCCTTGTAAGCCACGCAACCCATGTTGCTCTTCTCCGTTCTTCCCTGTGTGCCTTAGGATGAGGAGGGGCTGGGCTTTGGTCTTCAACAGAACCCCCTCTCCCTTTTTCTAGCTCTGTCCAGCCTGAATTTGCCCTTCTCAGTTTCCTCCACAGCCAACAGAGCCACTCTCCCTCTCTCTCTGTCAGCTGTTTGTCTCCCATCTCAGATTCAGACTCCGACAGGAGCATGGCACACTAATAACGAATCATTTCCATTGTTTGTAAGCTGTTGGGAGGAGCACGCACATCCAAAGCTGTCGAATGGATGGAGAAGAGAGTCCTCCCTGGAAAAAGGTCATCTGTATTCTTACAAGTGCTTCCCTAAAACTGCTATCTGGACTTTTTTTTTGGAACTATCCCCCACAATGTAGATCCAATCTCACCGTGGCTTCTTTCCTAGCAGCCGCAGATACAGGTCATAGAGAAAAGCAGGGATTCTGTGATCGACAAAAACCCAGGACTGATGGACGAGGTAGCTTGAGTTCAAGGTGGCCTTGGGTACTCTGAAGGGTTTCTCCAGTGGCATTTTTTCAAATGTCATTAACACATTAGTATCTGCAGAATGGTAGACAAGAGATACTGCATCCACTGTGGTAATTGCATGAAAAAGGGACAATTATTGGATATGTCCATTTAGGAAGGTTAAGTACCCTTTGAGCATTGAAAAACCAGATTTGGTTTCACTCAGGCGCTCGTCACGTCTCGCTTGGACTACTGTAATGCTCTCTACATGGGGCTCCCCTTGGGATGCACCCGGAGGCTTCAGCTGGTACAGAATGCGGCCGCGCGGGGGATTATGGGAGCGACAGGGCGCTCCCATGTGACACCTCTCCTGCGTGAGCTGCATTGGTTGCCGGTTGATTTCCGGGTGCGTTTCAAGGTGTTGGTAATCACCTTTAAAGCGCTCCATGGCTTAGGACCAGGGTACTTACGGGACCGCCTTCTGCCACCTATTGCCTCCCACCGGCCGGTTCGCTCCCACAGAGAGGGCCTCCTCAGGGTGCCATCAGCCAGACAGTGCCGGCTGGCGACCCCCAGGGGGAGAGCATTCTCTGTGGTAGCCCCCACCCTCTGGAACGATCTCCCTCCAGATCTGAGAACTATCGCTGACCTCCGGACCTTTCGTCGGGCTTTGAAGACTCATCTCTTCCAACTTGCCGGACTTGCCTGATCCCTCCTATTTTTAAATATTTTAAATTTTTTTTAATTTTTTTAGAGTTTTAGAGTTTTTATTCGGTATATTTTCAGCCTAAATTTATATTGATTTTAATATGTTTTAACTTATTGTATTGTATTGGTTTTTAATTGGCTGTTCACCGCCCTGAGTCCGGAAGGAGAAGGGCGGTATAGAAATTTAATAAATAAATAAATAAATAAATCACATGATGTAGATGAGTTGAAGAAAGAGGAATAACACCCTGTCAGGAAAGAAAATGGCTCTTCCCCCAGCCACAGGTCCTGTTGATTATTATTATTGTCATTATGATGTTACAAAGAGTGTTTTGCCTTCCACTCACTCATCATGAAATCTCCAGAACGGTAAAGCCTACAAACTTGAAATTTGGCACCTATGTTCCTTTTTGCTTCTAGGTGCTCGCTAAGAAAGGATTTTTCAAAATTACCATCAGATGATTAGTATTTCATATACAGTATTATATTAACATACACTGATGCCAAGGAGCTAGACATTCTACTCCCTCTTCCCACCTGAAAATAACTCTGTTCCAACTGCCAGTTGCCTTATATTAACATACTCCTTCACTAAACCAGGTGTGGGCATGGCCAGCGCGTGACTCATCTGACCTGCAGGCTGGGACATTCTACTCCCCCACTCCATCTGTTCCAACTGCCAGTTGCCTTATATTAACATGTTCTGATTATACACTCTACATTAAGTTTCAGGCTTTAACTGTCAATTTTCTGAATCCTTAATCCTTAAAAAAAAAATACTCACGCAATTCTTTCCATGACAATGGGTTGAGGCCACCTGAGGTACAGTTGTAGATTTGTGGTGATTTGGGCCTGAAAAGAATAGAAATAACAAAGCCAAGAGTTCACAAAATGCACCAAATGTATGAGTACTATATTTATTAAAAAGGTAAAGGTTCCCCTTGCACATCCGTGCTAGTCATTCCTGACTCTAGGGGGTGGTGCTCATCTCCATTTTAAAGCCACAGAGCCAGTGCTGTCCAAAGACGTCTCCGTGGTCATGAGGCCGGCATGACTAAATGCCAAAGGCGCATGGAACGCTGTTACCTTCCCACCAAAGGTGGTACCTATTTTTCTACTTGCATTTTTTACATGCAAGTAGAAAAATACATTTTCGAACTGCTAGGTTGGGACAAGTAACGGGAGCTTACCCCATTATACGGCACTAAATATTCGAACCGCTGAACTGCCAACCTTTCGATCGACAAACTCAGTGTCTTAGCCACTGAGTGTTACATTATTTATATTTATTATACAGATATATAAATGGAAGGATAGACATGCAAACTTGTAACAAAATGAGAGATGTTTGAAAAGTAGATCAGAAAAGTCAGGATGAGACTGTGGATTGAAGCTGCACCATACTGTCTATGGCAATCTCAATACTCCTAAAAAAGGGGGGCAGGTTTTTGATTAATAATTAATAGTTTACTTTATTGTCATTGCACCTCATACAATGAAATTAAATGCGATCTTCAGGGTACATTATACATGAAAAAATAAATAAAATAAAAACACACATCCTTCGCATTCTGTGCAATTGAATTGAAACTCCTGTTGTGTCCACCAGTAGCCCACAGAGCTGGCAACGGAGTCGGACAGTGAGGAGGCTGGGGAGGAACATGGGCCAGTCCTGGAGTCCAGGGAAGGCCCAGACAAGGGCTCTGTGTCGGAGGCAGAGATGGGGCCAGGGCCATCTGGGAATGATGCGTGGACTCCGGAGCCTCCACAGTCGGACAGCAGAGAGATGGAGGAACAGGAGGAGCCTGTTCCTAGTGCACACATGCGCAAAGTTGCCAGAAGGCAAAAGCAGCTAAAGCAAAAAGGACAACTCAGGAGTAAGGCCAGGAGATGATTGGCTCCTCCCATAAGGCTTTAAAGAGCAGCAAAGGCTATTGGTCTCTTTGTAGGAAAGCAACGTTGCTAAATCTGTTTTCCAATCGGCGTTTCTGAACTTCGTGGGGCTTTGCCAAGAAACGCCTTTGACAGGGTGCCAAAGAAGATAAAGGTTTGTGATAAACCCAAATGATTTTTTCTGAAGGACTTGTTTTGGAATTAATTTGGACTAAACTGCGAATGAAGTAATTCTCAGCTGTTACAATAAACTAGTTTTATTTGAGACTAATTGTATCCTGTAATGACTAAGTGAGCCTAGGTCACAATAACTCCTGATATTGCATTAGTATTGCACTATTCAGTAGAATTCAATATAGTTACTGTTCTGGGATGGAAGCTGTCTTTCAGCCTATTTGTCCTTGTTTTTATTATCCTGTACCATCTGCCAGATGGTAATAGTTCAAAAAAAGAGATGGATCTTTAAGAATGTTTTGAACTTCCTTAAGGCAGTGGCAGCTATAAAGCTCTTCCAAAGAGAGGAGATGTTAAGTTTAATCTAGTTACCAAACTAGTTGTTGCAAGGACTAGCTGACCCCACCCACCCCACCCTTCCCTTCCCAGGAGTCGCCACATGGCCAGTTTTGGATGCCAGGTAAGAAGAGGGCCCGCACGAAGGCTCTGGAAGGGTGAAAAATGGGTCTACAGGAAGTTTCAGAAGTCTGGAAATGGGTGGCATCTACCCCCAACAAGAATAGCCAGAATGTTCAAGAAAAAAATCTGAAAAGTGCTGGAAATGTCATCAGATACCGGGCTCATATTACCATATGTAGTGGACATGTGTAGAAGCTAAAAGATACTGGACAATAATCCACACATGGTTGGAAAAAATGAGAAAAAAACACATAGACTTTAAGACAGAGATTTTTTTTATTAGGGATTGTGCCAGAAATATACAATATGCAATAGAGAATTGAGATATTTGATGGTGAATGTTTTAACAGCGGCCAGAATTGTGTTTGCTAAAAACTGGAAAAATGAGAAAATACCAACGCAAGATGAAGTTATTAAGAAAATCATGGAATGTGCTGAAATGAGCAAATTGACATTTGAAATCAGAGAACCAGAAGATAAAACAATATTATAAGATATGGGATTTTATTTTATCAATGGCTAGATGGGAAAGCAAGGAAATGAAATAATGAAACAAGAAATGAATGTTATAAATATAATATTTGAAAGTAATTTTTTTTGAAGCGGTCAAGCCATGGTTAAATAAATAATAAATGAGGATGTTTATTTGTTTGACAATATGAGAAATTAGATAATTAGTAAATTAGCAAATTCTGAATATAGAGATGAAGCACAAAAGATTTGTAACTGACCGACACACTGTTTGCAATTGTAATGGATGATGGATTTATGTTTTATGTTTTGTTTAAAAATTCAGAAAAAAAATTCAAAAAAAAAAGTCTGGAAATAGGCCCGTTTCCAGCCTCTAGACTGCCTCCGGAGCCCAGGGGAGGCTGTTTTTGCCCTCCCAGAGGCTTGAGGAAAGCCTCCAGAATCTGCGGAGGGTGAAAACACCCCTCACAATGTTGCAGGAGGCCAAGTAGGCCACACCCACCATGGCCACGCCCACCCAGCAACCGGGCCAAGAACCGGTTGCTAAAATTTCTGAATCCCACCCCTGAAGACTGTAGGTGTGAATCCCAACAATGAAGACTGTAGGTGTGCTGGCTTCTCTCACAAGGCAGTGGGCAGAAGCCAACATATGGATCTTGTGATGGAACATATGAGCCATGGTGGCGCAGTGGTTAGAATGCAGTACTGCAGGCTACTTCTGCTGACTGCCGGCTGCCTGCAATTTGGCAGTGCAAATTTCATCAGGCTCAAGGTTGACTTGTTGGGAGGGGAATATGCTGACTCTGTACACCGCTTAGAGAGGGCTGCAAAGCACTGTAAAGCGGTGTATAAGTCTAAGTGCTATTGCTATTGCTTGTGAATGCATTGCTGCCTGTAGGAGGCACTGTTGGACTTTCAAATATGATACGATGATATGAGGAATTGCAACTTTGGTAGCTCCTGACAACCTGCAACGTTGAAAAAAAAATCATTTGATTTTTCCTATCTCTTAATCAACAAAGAGGCCTCACCTGTGAACTGCAGTGTACCAGCCAGCGCTGATGGTTAAGTTGATAGCGAGATCTACTGGGATAATGTCAGCTACGGCAGTTGGATTGCATTTTATAGTCCGTAAAATCCCTTTTGCACCCTAGAAATAAAGAAGTTAATCTATATATATTTAAAAGTGAAAACCACTCATGCATTAATCACGAAATCTCCACAACTGTAAAGCCTACAAACTTGAAATTTGCCATGTATGTTCCTCTTGGCTTCTAGGAGCTCACTAAGAAAGCATTTTTCGAAATGACCATCAGAGCATTAGTATTTCCTATATTATTATTAACACGCTCTGATGCTAAGGAGTTCTACTCCCCCTCCCCAGCTCAAAAGAAATCTGTTCCAAATGCAAAACACAAGCAGAGGAGAAGACTTTCACTTTCAGTTTCAGTTTTAGTTTCACAGCAGGAAGCAGCTTTAATACAGAACAGTTGAGCTAAGCCCCGCCCCGCCTCCTTCCTGTTTCCTTCTTGCTCACGCAGCAAATACTGTTTGAGCTTCCAAGCACCCCTCAATTCTCTTACACACTGACAGGATGCTGGCCAGATGAATACCGATGGATGCTGCAGGCTGGGACTTTCTACTCCCCCTCTCCCTCTGTTCCAACTGCCAGTTGCATTATATTAACACACTCTGATGCTACGGAGTTACACATTCTACATTAATGAAGGTTATTGCTTAACGCATTGTAACGCCCTGAGTCTCCGGAGACGGGCGGCATATAAATCAAAGAAAGAAAGAAAGAAAGAAAGAAAGAAAGAAAGAAAGAAAGAAAGAAAGAAAGAAAGAAAGAAAGAAAGAAAGAAAGAAAGAAAGAAAGAAAGAAAGAAAGTTTCAGGCTGTAAGTGTCAATTTATCAAGCCCAAGCATATAGTTTCGTAGCAAAGCACGGGCATCCAGCTTGTTAACCAACATAACTCGACTTCCTTATTTAACATAGAGTTTAGGTCATCTGAGATTTGAATTCTGTAACAATGGAATGGGATAAGTTCTCCTGAGCTAAACTGGGAAGAAAACTTTAGGGACTTGTAGAACACTTTCCATCTCTGCTTTCCCCAGAATCTGGCCTTTCACTGTTGTGGTGTGATCGTTCTGGTGCTTTAACTGTTATAATTGTCAGGAAAGCCAAAACTCACTCAGAAACACCAGGCCTGGTGAACCATCTTCTTGACCAGCCTCGGCTAGGGGTATCAAACTCAAGGCTGGATCTGGCCAGCAGTGAGTGTAAATCTGGCCCATGGGGCTGGCCTGGAAAAATCAAAGTACTGGCCCATGGTGCCTTTGCTGGCCAAAATGAGCCACACAGAGATCTCGTGAGGCCTCTGCATAGCCCATTTTCAACCTCCCTGGCCTCTAGCAGCACTCTGCTGGCCAAAAATGGCTGGGAGAGTGCTGCAGGAGGCCATGTAGGCCGAAATGACGATGCCCCATTTTGGCTAGCAAATTGCTTCAGGAGGCCGTCCAGGCCAAAAACGGGGCACAGGGGATCTGTGTGCAGCTGCCCTGCGCCTCATTTTGACCGGCAGAGTGTTGCAGGAGGCATCTGTCCCATCTCTTCCCCCAGGCTCCCCCCCCCCAATGCTGGCCCATGGGGGAAAACTACAATGCTGATCTGGCCTTCGAAGAAATCCAGTTTGACACCTTTGGGCTAGGCTATGTGTTGTCAAAATCAGACATATTTTACGCGAATATTCAGAGATACTTTACGAGAAGGGTCCTCCATTCCTCTAACCGCAATGAAATACCTTATGCCACCAGACTCCAAATTTTGGGCTTAGACAATTTAGAACTACGCCAACTTCAGTCTGACCTAAGCATTGTACATAAAATTATCTGCCACAATCTCCTTCCTGTCAATGACTACTTCAGCTTCAACCACCACAATACACGAACAAATAATAGATACAAATTCAAGGTAAACCGCTCCAAACTCGATTGCAGAAAATACGACTTCAGTAACGGAGTGGTCAACGCCTGGAATGCACTACCTGACTCTGTAGTTTCTTCCCCCAAACCCCCAAAACTTTAACCTTAAACTGTCTACTATTGACCTCACCCCTTTCCTAAGAGATTTGTAAGGGGCATGCATAAGTGCACCAGCGTGCCTACAGTCCCTGTCCTATTCCTTTTTACTTACTTGAATTATTTTTACCTGTTTACCGTTTTACTTACTCAAATTATGTTTACCTGTTATCTTACATATGCTTGACAAATAAATAAATAATAATAAAAATAAATCACTAGATTCTGCCCTTGTCTCTTTAGAAAAGCTTCATGCTTTGGTTCTTCGTGGTTTCTTCTGGGCCTGTTTCACTGCTCCTAAGATTTAGAAGTTCTATTTTCATCTTTTCACTTACCGCCACAAGGAGGCCACTTGTACCGTTGAAGTTATCAATCCAGCCCTTAAAAAAAAAATGAAATGTAGAAAAAAAAAATGATGGTTGAGGAGTCTGCAACATGCATTCATTAAGATCGTCCACAGCTTATTTCAGCTGGCTAACAGAGACCTTCAGGACGGAAAATTGAGGCTCTCCTGCAGAATTTTGCTCTTTGCAGGTGAATTGAGCAAATGTTACAAACAATACTAAATGCTTGTTAAGGGCTAGAAAACAAGAAAGAATGTAAAACATTCGGTACAGGGGTGGGTTTCAAAAATTTTAGCACGGGGTTCTTTGCCTTATTGCTGGGTAGGCGTGGCCATGGCGGGCGTGGCCTAGTCGGCCTCCTGCACCAATGTGGAGGGGGGGGGAGGCATTTTTGCCCTCCCTAGATTTCAGAGGCTTTCGTCAAGCCTCTGGGAGGGCGAAAACAGCCTCCCCAGGCTCTGGAGGTCCTCTGGAGGCTGGAAACGGGCCTGTTTCCGGCCTTCTTGAACTTCCGGCAGGCCCGTTTATTCGCCCTCCATGAGCCTCCGTGTGCACCCTGCTCTTACCTGCATCCAAAACAGGCAGCATGGGTATTCCTGGGAGGGGCGGGGTGGGCGGGGCCAGCCAGGAGTGGGATTTGGGGGTTCTTTGAACTGCACAGAATCTTAGCTAGAGGTTCTCCTGAACCCCTGCGAACCCCAGCAGCCCACCTCTGAAAGGAGGCTACCAGTTTTATTTCTTCTTGAATTTTGATGAAGAGACACAAATCTGAAGCTAGTTTCTCAACTGCAGCAGAAGAGAAAGATGGTCAAAATGTCAGACATTAGTCCTGTTTGTACCCGAGCTCCGTTTTCAGCTGCGACGGCCTCCTCAACCCACTGCCAGTGAAAATGGAGCTCGGCAGCCCTCCCAAGCTCCATTTTTGCTGGCAGAGGCATTGTGGGCCAGTCCTTTGCTGTTTCCAGGGTGGCCCCCGCAGGCCAGATCTAACCACCCTGTGGGCTGGATCCAGCCCCCAGGCCTTGAGTTTGACACCTCTGATCTAGAGACTCTTCTTAAAAACATCCAGATGCTCAATATATAACATCAGACGCGAGTTTCTATAAAATAATGTTCTGTTGTAATTCATTTGAAGAGCTTGACTCTAAACCAGGGATTTCATTCTGTTTTCTGGATGGAGATTAGACTCATGTCCCTTCAGGTTGTTTGTCTGTTTTTCAATGTTATTGTTCTGCCCCAGCTATGGACCCCAAAGAACGCAGCACGCACAAAGTCTGTACAAATCTTAGTTTACTAAATTAAATCAGTCTTAAAGGCTGTTAATTAACTTTCTTAACAGCCTACAAGAATCCAAAGAATAAATAATCATAATCTTACTATGGTTGGCAGAAAGCCCAGAAACAATTTGCAGGAAACTGATAAGAGAACTAAGATCAAGACGCGAAGGAGAGTGAACAAAGTTGTTCCCTGCAAATTGCCTCAGTCGTCGTCCTTCCTTAAATAAGCTAAGGGAGTGGCCAATTAGCCCCAAGCCTTACTCTCGAGGAGACCTCCTCCTGAGGAACCATTCCTGCCTTTTGGCAGCTCTGCCTGCCTGTGCATTGAGAAGCGGCTCCTCCTCTTCCTCCTCTTCACTTATAGGAGCTTCTGGAGGTTTTGAAGGCCCTGGCTGAATCCCCGCCTCTGGCACCACATCTTCTCCAGCCTCCTTATTGCCTGACTCGAGTGCCAGGCTGCTGGCGCAGCACTACACCAGCCTCCTCGCTGTCGGAATCAGCTACTAGCTGCACAAGCTGCTGATGGGCCACAACAGTTATGGTTGTCCATTAAATTAAGCCTAGAGAGTGAAGTCCACTTTACTGACATTCTTTTTGGACACATGTGTCCTCCTGACCCTAAGATTCCATGATAGATCCCATCCACGAATCTAGGTTCACTCTCATTAGCTTTAAAGGTTATTGATGATGGATTATTTCCAGTGGTGGGTTGTCTCCTGTTCAGGCTGGTTCTCAAGAACCAGTAGTAAAGCTGGCTGCAGATGTCATCATTGGCGATCTGCACATGTGTGATCCCGTTGTGAACCGGTAGTAAAGGTAAGTAGAACCCATCCCTGCTTCCTTCTCCTTTGCCAAAAGCATGAGAAGCATGTTCTTATTTATAAATCAACCTTTTTTTTTGCCAGAAGTAGCATGTAAACCTAGCAACGGAAGAGCAAACTTACTTACCGGGAAGGGTTCCTGCCAACTAGCTCCCACGATGGAGGGTCGAATGATGGCAACACTTAAGTCTCCTTTCTCCTGCAGGATCAGATGTTCAGTCAGAGCTTTGGAGAAGGTGTAGGTGTTAGGCCAGTCTCCAATCAAATGGGGAGTAATTGCTTCAATGAGGGACTCATCCATCCACCTAGCAGGATATTTTTAAAAAAATAAAAATAAAATAAAATATACCTATGGGAGAAAATTAAACTCGAAGCATTGTCCTTACATATTTTCATATGCATGTCCTTGGAAAAGTTAAAGTTTTATATACATGAGTAGGTCTTCTTATAAGATAGCAATAGCAATAGCAGTAGCACTTAGACTTATATACCACTTCACAGTGCTTTACAACCCTCTCTAAGCAGTTTACAGAGTTAGCATATTGCCCCCAACAATCTGAGTCCTAAATCCATCCATCCTCCCTCCCTCCCTCTTTTTTCCCTTATCTTCCTCCACCTTCTCATACTCCTTCCTCCCTCCCTCCCTCTTGATTCTTGATGAACGTATCTTTTATTTTATGTACACTGCGAGCATATGCACCAAGACAAATTCCTTGTGTGCCTAATCATACTTGGCCAATAAAAATTCTATTCTATTCTATTCTATTCTATTCTATTCTATTCTATTCTATTCTATTCTATTCTATTCTATTCTATTCTATTCTATTCTATTCTATTCTATTCTATTCTATTCTATTCTATTCTATTCTTTCCCTTCCCATAATTCTCCTTCTCATTTCCTTCCATCCTTCCTTCCTTCCTTCCTTCCTTCCTTCCTTCCTTCCTTCCTTCCTGCCTGCCTGCCTGCCTGCCTGTCTTCCTGCCTTTATTCCTCCCTCCTTCCCTCCCTCCCTCCCTTCTTTCCTTCCACATTTGTCTCTCTCATCTCATTATTGTTTACCAAGAGGAAGACAGACCTTGTGTCAAAAAGGATCACATGATATATTTTCCCTACAGTACATCTACTTTAGCAAGCCTTGCACATTTCTGGAACTTTCCTACCACCAAGCCTCTCTCCCTCTTGGGAAAAAGTGCATAGGACGAGGCAATAATTATTCCTTCAAACATACTTGCAAATACATTGCAACAGAGGGAGGATTGCTCTCATTACTTACACCGGAGGTCCCCAACCTCCAGTTCATGGACTGGCACCAGTCCGCGGCATGCCAGAAACTAGTCCCCGCAAACAAGCGAAGCCCCATCCATGGGATGCAGACAGCACAGGAAACCACTCTGGTCCATGGAAAAACTTCTCTCCACGGAACCGGTCCCTGGTACCCAAAAGGTTGGGGGACATTAACTTTCGTCACCAAGTCCAAAAGCTTCTTTGGTACCACAGGAACAATGATGGTTGGTGCTCTTTTGTCAGAGGATGCGTGTTTCCTCCCTCTCCATTACCAATTACGAGGACAAAGATCCTTATATTATATAATCATTGTATTTATGATTATGATTATGATTTATCACTTGTTGCTCGGAGGCAAATTCCTTGCATCTTCAATCACACTTGACCAATAAAGAATTCTATTCTACGATAACGAAAGATTCTATTGTAATGATACTCTTTGCATTAGATTAGGTTAGGTTAGGTTAGGTTAGGTTAGGTTAGGTTAGATTAGATTAGATTAGATTAGATTAGATTAGATTAGATTAGACTAGACTAGACTAGACTAGACTAGACTAGACTAGAGACTAGACTAGACTAGACTAGACTAGACTAGACTAGACTAGACTAGACTAGACTAGACTAGACTAGACTAGATTAGATTAGATTAGATTAGATTAGATTCAGTGGTGGGATTCAAATAATTTAACAACCAGTTCTCTAACCTAATGACCAGCTGGCTAGGCGTGGCTCAGTGGTCATGTGACCGTGTGGGAGTGCCCAACTCAACGTTACTCACAGCAATGGGCGCTTCACCTTAGCTGTTACAATGTAATAAGGGTTAACCAAAGAGGCAGTTTCTGTAAGCAGGGCAATAAAGATTAGGCTAGAAACACCACCAGAATGTTTCCTTCCTGCCTTCCTTACAGGATTAGCCCTGTAAAGTGGGGAAAAAACAAAATAAGATTTCTTCCAACAACCAGTTCTCCAAACTGCTTAGAAAGTTAACAACTGGTTCTCCCAAATAGGTGCGAACTGGCTGAATCCCACCACAGATTAGATTAGATTAGATTAGATTAGATTAGATTAGATTAGATTAGATTAGATTAGATTAGATTAGATTTCTTTATTGGCCAAGTGTGATTGACCCACATGAAGTATCTACATAAATCTTGCACATTTCTGGAACTTCACTACCACAACTACCACAGGACAAGACAACAAGTATTCCTTCAAATGTACTTGCAAATACATCGCAAAGGAGGAGGGTTTGCTTCCATTACTTACGTCACCAGTTCCAAAAGTTTCTTTGGTTCTACGGGAACAGGATAGAAGACTTCCTCTATCTGTCTCCGATTACAGTTTGAATAGGCTGTGGAAACGTGGATGAAGGCTTTGAGGTTCTTCATCTGGTGGGCCAGCCTCAGGAGCTCCTGGGTGCCCTGGACATTCAGGAGAAGGGCAACCCTGTTCAAGAAAGCACAAAAAGTTAGGATTGAGGCCCAGCTGGTGTGATGTCAAGTCCAAATCAATCTATGGGGTGCCACAAGGGTCAGTTCTCTCACCCCTTTTGTTCAACATTTATGTGAAGCTGCTGGGGAAGATCATCCGTGGTTTTGGGGTGGAGTGTCATCTGTACACTGACAATACGCAGCTGTACATCTCCACCCCAGACCACCCCAATGATGCCGTTGACATGATATCTTGCTATCTGGAGGCCGTGTGGATCTGGATGGGGAGAAACAAGCTCAGACTCAACCCCTCCAAGACCGAGTGGCTGTGGTTCCTGGCGTCCCAGTATAGCCAGCTGGTACCATCACTGCTATTGGGGGTGAAAGGTTAGCCCACTCGGAGAGGGCTCGCAATCTGGGTGTCCTCCTGGATGAACGGCTGTCTTTAGAAGACCATATGACAGCTGTGGCCAGGGGGGCTTTTTATCAGGTTCGCCTGATGTATGAGTTGCGTCCCTTTCTGGACCGGGATGCTCTGCGCACGGTCACTCATGCCCCTGTCACATCCCATCTGGACTACTGCAACGCTCTCTACATGGGGCTCCCCTTGAAGGGCACCTGGAGGCTCCAACTGGTCCAGAATGTGACCACGACGCACCCATAAGTGGGTGTGTCGAGTTGCACCCAATTATGGGTGTGACTCGACGCACCCATGTGACACTTCTCCTGCGTGAGCTGCACTGGCTTCCAGTGGTCTTCCGGGTGCGGTTCAAGGTGTTGGTTATCACCTTTAAAGCGCTCCATGGCTTAGGGCCCGGATGTCTACAAGACAGGCTTCTGCTACCAGTAGCCTCCCACCGACCAATGCGCTCCCACAGAGAGGGGCTCCTCAGGGTGCCGTCGGCAAAACAATGTAGGCTGATGACCCCCAGGGGGAGGGCCTTCTCTGTGGGGGCACCCGCCCTCTGGAATGAGCTACCCCCTGGAATACGCACGATTCCCGATCTCCGTACCTTTCGCTGGGCCCTTAAGACCCTGTTATTTCAGCAGGCTGGCCTGGCTGAATAAAAAAAGAAAAATTGGGACAGGACATTTTAAAGTATGGGATTTAATGTAGAGAGCCAAATTTGTTTAATTCAGTTTTAAATGGGTTTTAAATGTTGTATGGTGATGGTTATACACTGCCTTGAGTCCTTCGGGAGAAAGGTGGTATATAAATCTAATAAACATAAACATAAACATAAACAATTCTCTTGGCTCTCTTGACTAAGGAGCTTTAGGACATCTTGATGGCAAGATATCTTATATAGTGTGGAGAAGATCACAGGTGTAGTCTACATCACCTTATGAGAGGTCTCTACCAGTAGCGGAAATTACTGTCACTTGGTACAAATTAGTTGACTAACCCTTCCCCCCCCCAAAAAAAATAAAGGTAACAATATCACCTACAGTGAAGACAAACTCCACCCAGTTCCTGGACCTGTTGTGGTCCGTCAGCAGCCTGCAGACTCCTGGCAGTGGAGTCGGACAGTGAGGAGGTTGGGGAGGAATGTGGGCCAGTCCTGGAGTCTGGGGAAGGCCCAGATGAAGGCTCTGCATCGGAGGCAGAGATGGGGCTAGGGCTATCTGGGAGTGATGCGCAGACTCCAGAGCCTGCAGAGTCGGACATCAGAGAGGCAGAGGAACAGGGGGAGCCTGTTACAAGTGCACACATGCGCAGAACTGCCAGAAGGCACGAAGAGTTAAAACAAAAGGGACGACTCGAGAGTAAGGCTTGGAGATGATTGGCCCCTCCCATAAGACTTAAAAAAGGAGCAAAGCCATGTGGGCACTTTGCAGGAAAGCAACATTGTTAATTCTGTTCCCAGTCGGCATCTCTGTTTGATTCTGGAATCTGTGTGGCTTTGCCAAGTAGATCTTTTGGCAGAGTGTCAAGGGAGATAAAGGTTGGTGGATTTCTCCTGAATGAGTTTTTGCAACTAATTGGGACTTATCTGTGAATGAACGTTAATTCGCAGCTGTTGCAGTTTTTGGGACTACTCGTGTGTTTTAATGACTCAGGAAACCTATGTCACAACAGCACCCTGATTTTTAAGGCCATTTGGTTTTTTGGCAATGGGACAATCAGAGCCTCTCTCCCATAGTTCCTAAAGGCCATATCTTTTATTTCTATTTATTTGGAGGCTGCCTATGAGCAAAACTGGAATGAAAGCCCTTAGAACTTCCAGCATCGTGTCCATTTGCTAACTAGGTTTGAAGAACTAAAGAATAAAATATTGGCAATGTCCTTTTTTTCATGCTCTCTAAAGCAACGGTCACCAACTGGTGGTCCATGGACCACTGGTGGTCCGCGAGAAAATTTTGGTGGTCTGCAGAAAAATTATTTCCATTTTTTATATTGCACTAAATCAGGGATCCTCAAACTGTGGCCCCTGGGCCGGATACGTGCAATGAACGTTTGTGTTACTGCAGAGTCTCCCCCTTTGGGGGTTTTTTGTGTCAGTTGGAGGGGGGAAGAAAGTCCAACTTGGGGTCTGCTTTGGCCTCCCGGTGCAGGGCTTTGGCAAAGGCTGGAGGGAAGAGCCACTGGTGGCAAACAGCCAGAGGCCTTGTTCCAGTGGGATTGCATCATGACCTGGAACTGGCTGACCATCTCAGTCCGCTCAGCCTGCAGGCGCCAGTACCTGGCCTTGCACTCCCACAGGTCTTCCCTCTGCTTGGAAAGCCTATGCTCAGTGAGGTGCTTCTGCTGGACCTCCTTCTCTGTCAGATCTAATTTGAACTGAGCTGTTTTGCCAACTCTTTCTGGTGGTGGCTGCTTAGCTCCAGCAACTGCTTCCTGTTGGGGCCCTAAGGAGGCCAGGCTGGCAGGGGAGGAGTGGCTGGGAGGGGAGGGGCAAGTAGAGGCCAGTAGAGGCCATCAAGGCACCCCTCAACATGAATGACATCGAGTTGACCATGCCCACCCAGTCACATGACCACCTAGCCACGCCCACCTAGCTGGTCATTAGGCAGATCATATTAGCGGTCCATGGGATTTAAAATTATGAATTTAATGAGCCTGGATAGCTCAGCAGACGAATGCATTGTAATTTAACTCCAGCTGTCTGCAATTAGGAAGTTCGAATCTCACCAGGCTCAAGGTTGACCCAGCCTTCCATCCTTTCTAAGGTAGGTAAACTGAGGACCCAGTTTGTGGGGGCAATAAGCTGACTTCGTAAAAGTA
Organism: Coluber constrictor foxii; assembly: GCA_038048745.1. Lineage (NCBI taxonomy): Eukaryota > Metazoa > Chordata > Lepidosauria > Squamata > Colubridae > Coluber > Coluber constrictor. Next base: position 12,113,840 of record CM075964.1, read on the forward strand.
TAAAAAAGTATGAAGCCTATTGCTTAATGCATTGTAAGCCGTCCTGAGTCTCCGGAGAAGGGTGGCATATAAATCAAATTTTTTAAAAAACGGTCCCTGAGGTCTGAAAGGTTGGTGACCCCTGCTCTAAAGGGTATCGGACCAAAACAGTTTTCAGATAAAATGTTGCTGTATTTTTTTTTAAACAAAAAACACAATATCTTGGGGAAAGTTGTGAGGGTTGATGCAAAGCAGCAATAGCCAAACAGTGCCAGCAAACTGTACATTATAATACTACTAATTTCCCAAGAATATAACTGCCTCATTTTTGACAGAATAATAATATTTTTAAAAAAATCAACAAATTAGGTTGGAAAGAAAGTGGAAGTTTTCCACTTCCAGTATTCCATCCTTATCCTGGAACAATTTCAAATCAGATTGTCAAAACTGAGCCACACCGTTGCCAAATTTTGCCAACGTAAGTTCGGACAGCTTTGATTCTTAAGCTTTAAAGGATGGAAATGAATTTGATTTTCCTCCCAGGTGCTTCCTGCGCCACTCTCCATCACTTAGGTGGGAAATAGCGCCCTTCATTAAACCAAACCAATAAGCTACAGAAATATTTCATTATTCAAGGTTCTTCGGTTCTGGCAGGCAAGGAAGTAAACTTTATGGATCTCTTCTAACCTTTTTACACGTAGTCCTCGATTTATAACTAGTCGCTTAGTGAACATCCAGAGTTATGACAGACTTCCCAAACGCTACTTACAACCTGATTCTGGAGTCCCAATGAATGCGCACATATCCACAGTCACATGACCATAGCAGAAGTCATAAAACCAGGCCCAGTCACGAGAGTGCCTTGACTTATGACCGTCATGACTTACCCCAGAAATTTCAGGCTCCGTTATGGTTATAAATGGAGGACTACCTATGTTGCAAAACATAATGGCTGTGCTCCATCATGGTCTCCTTCAAAGTGATGTAGCCCTTATTCTTGGGAATGGCTTGCTGCACTTAGTCATATCTTCTTTCAAGAAAATATGATTGGGGCTGGATGGCAAGAAAACCAAGGAGACAGCAAGGAAAACCTACTTCAGGGGCTCGTCGAATCGAACTGTTGCCGCACAATGGAAGATCATGTTGACCTCAGAGAGCAACTCTTCTTTATCTTCAGAAGAGATGGCCAAGTTTGGCTTGGTGAACTCAGAACTGATGGGCTTAATCTTCTCATGGAAATTAGGCCATTTTTCCCGGACTCTATCGAACACCTGGAGTGCAACAGAAAACATTCACTTAACAAAGAAGGAAAATGCTCCAGGTTCCTAAGGATGAATTAATCCAAAGGTGTGTTTTCAAGAGGCAAGTTGCCTCTTGGAGACGCACCTTTGGGATATAACTGAGAGTCTCCAAAGACACCAGGAATTAATTTTTTAAATATTATTAATAGCGGCATCAAATGCTACCAGATAGAGCCAAAATGACTACTGAGCAAACTTTTCAAAAATATGGATCAACTCGAGAATAAACAAACTTTTGGGTGTGTGTGTGGGACTTGTGTATTTTATTTATTAAAAGCATTTCTAGCCGACCTTAAACTGTATCTAAATTGCATTGCAGCCTCCTACAACACAAATGTGTGTGTGTGTGTGTGTGTGTGTGTGTGTGTGTGTGTGTGAAAACCACTCATGCATCATCACGAAATCTCCAGAACCATAAAGCCTACAAACTTGAAATTTGGCACACACACACACACACACACACACACACACACACACACACACACACACACACAAATGTTTCACTTAGCAAGAGAAATTTTGGGCTCAATTGTGGTCGTACGTTGAGGACTACCTGTAAAGCAATACACACACACACACACACACAATTTTATTTTTGTAGGTCTTTATGTGCATCATTCTTTAAGGCTTTTGTAGGCTTTTCCTACATAAATCAAGATGTTTGATAGCCATAGTTCAGTGAAATCTCATTCACTAGTTTCTAGGCTTTCTCAGACATCAAAGCAGCGTTTTGCTGTCTGTTTGGAGACTTAGGACAGACTAAGATAGATTTATTTTTGGCTTGTTTGCCTTCATCGGTTAGCCACACCCCCATCTCATGACTCCTCCCTGTAGCGGTCAAATATTTATTTTATTTTATTTTCGTAGGTCTTTATGTGCATCATTCCTTAGGCCAGGTTTTTCCTACGTAAATCAAGATGTTTCACAGCCATAGTTCAATGAAATCTCATTCACTAGTTTCTAGGCTTTCTCAGACATCAAAGCAGCATTTTGCTGTCTGTTATATATACATAAGTCTTGACGTATTCGCGACTTTTCCTGTGTAAGATTGGGAGTATCTTGGTGACGTTTCGACAAGGTCCCACTTGTCATCTTCAGGCTGGTGACTTCGGCTTCAACTGTGTTCCCTCAGAACAATATCCAAACCAGAAGACACATTCAATTCAGAACAATGGAAGGAGTAAGACAATTTGCATAGTCATTATTTCCGTAATATCAAAGTTGGCTGAGAGAGATGCAGCTTATATAATGTATTATTAGAAATAGATTCTGAAACAGAGTTGGTTAAAGACTGTATGATTAAATGGGCTAGAAATTTCCAAGAACCAATAATGATGGAGACATGGGAAAAGATTTGGGTCAGAAATGTTAAATTTACTCAAGCACAAAATCTTAGAGAAAACTTTTATAAGATGTTTTATAGATGGCATTTAGACCCAAAAAAGTTGTCATGTATGTATTCTAATGTACAAGCTAAATGTTGGCGGTGTGATTGTGAAGATGCAACTTATTTTCATATCTGGTGGACCTGTAAGAAGGTTAAGGCATTTTGGATAAAGATTTGGTGGGTAATGCAAAATATTTTGAAAAAAAGGTTGGAATTTACACCGAAATTTTTTTTGTTGGGTATTATAAATGAATGTACATTATTGGAGACTAAGTTGATTTTAAATTTAATAACAGCAGCTAGATTGTTGGTTGCACAATACTGGAAAAAAGACTCTTTGCCCACTGTAGAAGAATGGATTGTAAAAGTAATGAACTTAGCTGAGATGGCCAAAATCTCAGCATATTTGAAAGACCATACGCAAGAAAAATTCATTTTGGAGTGGAGGAAATGGATTGACTATATTCGGAATAAATATCATATAAGAAGACATCAAATTGCGTATGAATGAAGAAGAACTATAGAGTTGTAATTTTCTTATTGTATTGGAGTTAGGATTTTGATGGTGTTTGTAAACTAGAAATTGGATAGGTTAATGATTGGTTTATCTTTTTTGTCGAAGAAGAAAAACCCTGTATTTCACTCTGGGAAGTTGGGGGGGGGAGGGGGGGTTGAAGGGGGGGAGGGATGGGGGGGTTAAAAAAAATCCTTTCTTAGTGAGCATCTAGAAGCCAAGAAGAACATACGTGCCAAATTTCAAGTTTGTAGGCTTTATGGTTCTGGAGATTTCGTGATGATGCATGAGTGGTTTTCACACACACACACACACACACACACACACACATATATATATATATTTGTGTTGTAGGAGGCTGCAATGCAATTTAGATACAGTTTAAGGTCGGCTAGAAATGCTTTTAATAAATAAAATACACAAGTCCCATATTTGCCTCTCTGGAATTAAGTCCAGACATGCTTCCCCACCACAGAAATGAACCTATGGCAAAAACCCTACCAGCTGCTAACTGTTTCTGTCCACCCTTGAATTTCCTACCTTGCATTTCAGCAGATTCTCCACTCGGGTTTGCATGGAATGTCCAGCTTTGGGCCGCACACACACGTAGATGGTTTTTACATCGTGGCAAGACCGTAGAAGCTTCTCAACCAGGACTTTGCCCATAAACCCTGTGGCTCCTGTAACAAGGACTGACTTCCCACCATAGTAAGTGCCAACCAAAGACATGGTGTCCTTCATTTCCAAGCTCTTGGTGGCAGGATCTAGAAGGAAGACACATGAAATCACACACAATCCGATCTCCAAAGCTTATGGAACGACCTTTGAAATTGTCCTCCAGCCTGCAGCACATCTGTTGTCAAGATTGACCTGCTTTTGAAACTTATTGAATCTTATCGCTATTCAATGTGACAAAGAACGTGGGGGGGGGCAGGGAGGGGTGAGAAAGAATGCAGAGGCTCCAGGGCAGTGGAGTGGTTCGGACCGATTCACAAGAACCGGTAGTAAAACTGGCGGGAGGCACCGCTCACCAACCTGGATGTCATCATCGGCGATCTGCACATGTGCATGGGCATGCACGATCCCGTTGTGAACCGGTAGTAAAGGTAAGTAGAACCCACCCCTGCTCCAGGGAATAGACCGTGAGAGCCAAGGATCCACCAAGGTCACTGCTGCAGGTGTCTGATAAAGAAGTGAACCAGGGGTGAAATGCTCCCAGTTCGGACTGGATCGCCCGATCCGGTAGCGATGGTGGCGGGTGGTTCGGAGAACCGGTAGCAAAAATCTCTGCACCCTCCCACCCCTCCATCATGCCCAGCTGAGCCGCACGATCATCAGAGGCTGGTTTTTTTTTTTACTTTTAAAAGCATTTTTTTCTACAACTTCTTCCGCCAAAAAAAAAATGCTTTTAAAAGTAAAAAAAAAAAAGCCTCTGATGATCACGCGGCTCAGCTGGGATTGTCAGAGGCTTTTTAAAGCATTTTTTTCTGCAACCTCTTCTGGGGAAGAGGTGGTTAAAAAAATGCTTTGAAAAGTCTCTCTGATGATCAGGCAACACAGCTGGGATCGTCAGAGGCTTTTCAAAGCAGTTTTTTAACCACCTCTTCCCCGGAAGAGGTTGCAGAAAAAAATGCTTTAAAAGTCTCTCTGACAATCCCAGCTGAGTTGCCTGATCATCAGAGAGACTTTTCAAAGCATTTTTTTCTGCAACCTCTTCCGGGGAAGAGATGGTTAAAAAACTGCTTTGAAAAGTGTCTGACGATCCCAGCTGTGTTCCTGATAGGCAGAGGCTTTTCAAAGCATTTTTTTTGCATTTGCAGGAAAAATGCTTTGAAAAGTTAAAATAATAAAAAAAAGTTGGCCATGCCCACCCAGTCGCACTACCCACCACCACCAAGCCACACCCACAGAACTGGTAGTAACAAATTTTACATTTCCCCCCTGAAGTGAACTGTTCTCAAAATAAAAGGATGATTCATAATTGGACAGTGTGAACATCCATGGGTGGGGAAAGGGCGAAGCTATTGTTTAACCATGCAAGCATTGTGCGTGAAAAACCAGAGCTGGTTTTGATTCTTCAGTACCGAAGTGGTGTATCCAATAAAGTTTTGCTGTTGGGATTACAAAGTTTCTGAGAATGCCTATTTTTTTCAGGGGGGGAGGGCGGTTTCACTAGTCGGACTGTTGACATCTGTATGATTAATTCGCTAAACCGTGTTTCTTCTGACTGTAAAACTAAAGGCTGGCCTTTGGAGGCATAACTTGTGTTTATCAAATATGCTCAACACTTTTGAACATTCCCACCGGTTTAAGGAGAGAGTCCTATCAAGAAATAGTCCATCCTTCTTGGATGGATGTTAGAAGTAGTCCATTTTAACAGGACAAGAAGCAACAAATGGAAACTGATCAAGGAGAGATCCAAGCTAGAACTAAGGAGAAATTTCCTGGAAGTTAGAACAACTAATCAGTCAACCGGCTTCTCTCCAAAAGTCGTGAATGCTCCAACACTGGAAGCTTTTAAGAAGAGACTGGACAGCTACTTGTCTGGAATGGTATATGGGTCTCCAGCTTGATCAGGAGGCTGGACTAGAAGACCTCCAAGGTCCCTCCGACTCTATTATTCTGGTCTGGTCTGGTCTGGCCTAATGGTCAGCATATTGACATTACCAGAAATATTTGCCTATATGTAATATATAGACACTATCATGCATTGATATATCTGGGGGACCTATCTATAATCTCCTATTATAAATAGATTAGAAGCACAGCAAACTTAGGTATAAATTTAGATAAATTTCCTGACAGTGAGAACAATTAACCAGTGGAACAACTTGCCTCCAGAAGTTGTGAATGCTCCAACACTGGAAATATTTAAGAAGAGATTGGATAACCATTTGTCCGAAGTGGTGGTATTCTATTCTATTCTATTCTATTCTATTCTATTCTATTCTATTCTATTCTATTCTATTCTATTCTATTCTATTCCATTCCATTCCATTCCATTCCATTCCATTCCATATTTTCTATTCTATTCTATTCTATTCTATTCTATTCTATTCTATTCTATTCTATTCTATTCTATTCTATTCTATTCTATTCCATTCCATTCCATTCCATTCCATTCCATTCCATTCCATATTTTCTATTCTATTCTATTCTATTCTATTCTATTCTATTCTATTCTATTCTATTCTATTCTATTCTATTCTATTCTATTCTATTCTATTCCATTCCATTCCATTCCATTCCATTCCATTCCATTCCATATTTTCTATTCTATTCTATTCTATTCTATTCTATTCTATTCTATTCTATTCTATTCTATTCTATTCTATTCTATTCTATTCTATTCTATTCTATTCTATATTGCCATTTTCAGGCCTTCTGATTCCTTAATGGCTCAGTGGCTTACAAATGAAAGAAGAAAAAGTCACAACGGAAAGATTTTTCATAATTTCTAAATCCTCCTTTCAACACCAGGTGTGCTGACTTAACATGAAATGGGTTAGGGCAGCCAAAATCATAATTGGTATGACAACTCTGATAATTTTTAATTAAAAATATCTCTTGAGGTTTGTTTGTTTGTTTGTTTGTTTTGTTAAAACAAACAAACAAACAAACCTCAAGAGATATTTGTTTGTTTGTTTGTTTTGTTAAAACAAACAAACACAAACAAGCTTATTAGTGGTAGCAACAAGCTTTCGTAAGCAAAAGCCATTATGTCTTTAGTCAAAGTAGTTTCAGGGTTTTTTTTGGCAATCCAGTTGTTTCCGTTTGCCAAGTCACGCTTCAGATGTGGTAGAAGATAGAATACTGACAAGGGAAGGCATTGAGAGGATTAAGGTAGGCCTCGTTCCCGAAGGTACAGTCAGTACAACAGAGACATTAATAGGATAGAGCGGTGGTGGCTAAAACTTTTGCTGTCACGTGCCAAAAACAGGGGGAGCACGGGGAGTCGCGTGCATGCATGCCCACACTCAATGCCCTCCCGTTCTCTGCCCGCCCCATGAATGCTCATGCAATCCCCTGCGCTTCCCCTGCTTTTAGCACATGATGGAACGGTGGGCCGGTAGGCCTGTTTTCCGTCCTCCCCAGGCTCCAGAGGCTTTCTTGGAGCTTGGGGAGGGCAAAAACAGCTTTCCCACCAGGAAATGGACCATTTCCTGACTTCCAGTGGGTCCAGAAGGCCCCAAAATCAGCTGGCCAGCGTGCGCATGCACGCTGGAGCTGAGTTAGGGCAATGCTCGCATGCCCACAGATATGGCTCCACAAATGCCATAGGTTCACCATCACAGGGAGAGAGTAATCCATCTTCTGAGTGATCCTTGGCGCACTCTGAGCTTGGTAGCTTTGTAGCAAATGTTTCATTACCAATCTATGTAATATCATCAAGTGATTTTTAAAAATGGTAACGGTTTCCCTGTCAGTCATGTCTGACTCTGAGGCCAAGGTCCCTTCCAACTCTATTGTTCTATATTGCTTGATTATTGTTTTATTTACTGGTGTTTTTGTTAGGAGCTGCCCAGAGTTGCTTAAGTAGGCAGCCATATAAACCCGGGGGAAGCCATCCCTCCTCCTAATGACTCCTACATAACCCCTACACGAGAGTCTGACAAAAGCCAATAGAATAAATGTTCTTGCACAGGAACAGGAAGCTCAAGAGAAGGTATAAATACACCCACCCATCCCGCTCTCAACTCCATTTTGTCAGCTGCCCAGAATCTCATGTGGTCCTGCTTCATCATTAAACCATCTTTCCAATCAGCCTCCATGTTTCCAGTATCTTTCTCCCAGCTTGGAACTGAACCAGATGGACATTTCTTCCCACAAACCTTTCAGACAAAGGTATAAATCAGGGGTGAAATCCAGCAGGTTCTGTCAGGTTCTGGAGAACCGGTAGAGGAAATTTTGAGCGGTTCGGAGAACCGTTTACATCTGTCAAAGTTCCAAGGATCACCCCCAACTAAATAAAGCTCTGAGGCCTGAGGTTCCTAAAATTCCAATTTATTAGAGATGTCATGTTGGCACATCTGGGAAAACCCAAATCCGAAAGTTTCCAGATTTCCCCCATCCATCTAAGAGTTCACAGCCTGGCCCCACACCCACAAGTTCATCACATTGCCCAACCAACTCTTCACAATCCACCGGATACAATCTTCAGGCAGTCTCCATCAGACGCAGGCAAAAGCCCTTGAATACGGAATGTTGTTGTGATTAAGTTTCTACCGCTCCAACAACAACCCTAGTTTAGAAGCGAAAAGAAAATGGTCTTCCAAAAGTGACAGCGCCATTTTGGTTTACCTGCCAAAATTTCACAGTGCTGAAAAAAAGTTTCTCCATTCAAACTGGCCCAACAATTCCTGGGCTTGAGCTGGGATCATTACTGCTGTCAGTCATCCAACTGGAAACAATCCAAGAAGAGGCTGGCAGGACAGGGCAGGGCAGGGCACGGCAGGGCAGGAGAGACAAATTAGGTCAAAAAAAAAAAAAAAGGTTGGGATTTTTCCAACGTGATTTTGAAATACATTCAATCTCCCTTAAAGCTATTTGCAAGGACAGTTTGCAACATCCAATGGGTTTTTTTTTTTGGGGTATAAGCGGAATGGCAGGTGGTGTAACAGAATATTAACTGAGGAAAGGAAGCGCCCTTGTTCTCAACCTCATTCTCAAAACAACTAAAAATCCAGGATTAAAGTTCCCTGGAGCTAGAATTAATATTTCAAACCCAATTCAATTATGACACGCTTCTGCAATCCAAATGGGAAGGATATTTGCACAATGCCAGCAAACAAACAAACAAAAAAAAAACTTCCAAAATGAAACATCCCATTTCTCAATCCAGGGCAGAGCTATGGGATCTCACCACTCACGTTGCGTTCCAGCATCTTTCAGTCACGATGGAACGAGGCCCGCCTGCTGTCAACAAGGAGGCCTCCGGGTCTTCCTGATGTTTGTGGGATACAGCAGCTTCTTACTACCGCAGCAAGACACATGCACACCGCTCGCATAAATGGAGTTGTCAGGTGTGCAAAGCATCGCCGAAGGGCAGTTTTGAAAAGTGCACCGATACAGGCAAAAACACTTTTTCTGAGAGCGTAAGAAAATAGCTTTGGTTTTGCAAAGCTCACGTTGTTGCTTCAAAACTTGTTCTCTCTCTCTCTCTCTCTCCCTCTCTCTCTCTGATATAGTAAGATCTATATCTTCTCTCTCTCTCTCCCTCTCTCTCCCCGATATAGTAAGATCTATATCTTCTTTCTCTCTCTCCCTCTCTTTCTCCTTCTCTCTCTCTCTGATATAGTAAGATCTATATCTTCTTTCTCTCTCTCCCTCCCTCTCTCTCTTTCCAATATAGTAAGATCTATATCTTCTTTCTCTCTCTCTCTCCCTCTCCCTCTCTCTCTCTCCAATATAGTAAGATCTATATCTTCTTTCTCTCTCTCTCTATCTCTCTCCCTCTCTCTCTCTCCGATATAGTAAGATCTATATCTTCTTTCTCTCTCTCTCTCTCCCTCTCTCTCTCCCTCTCTCTCTCTGATATAGTAAGATCTATATCTTCTTTCTCTCTCTCTCCCTCTCTCTCTTTCCAATATAGTACGATCTATATCTTCTTTCTCTCTCTCTCCCTCTCCCTCTCCCTCTCTCTGATATAGTAAGATCTATATCTTCTTTCTCTCTCTCTCTCTCTCTCCCTCTCTCTCTCTCCGATATAGTAAGATCTATATCTTCTTTCTCTCTCTCTCTCTCCCTCTCTCTCTCCGATATAGTAAGATCTATATCTTCTTTCTCTCTCTCTCTCTCTCCCTCTCTCTCTCTCCCTCTCTCTCTCTCTGATATAGTAAGATCTACTTTCTCTCTCTCTCTCCCTCTCTCTCTTTCCAATATAGTAAGATCTATATCTTCTTTCTCTCTCTCTCCCTCTCCCTCTCCCTCTCTCCGATATAGTAAGATCTATATCTTCTTTCTCTCTCTCTCTCCCTCTCTCTCTCTCCCTCTCTCTCTCTCCGATATAGTAAGATCTATATCTTCTTTCTCTCTCTCTCTCTCTCCGATATAGTAAGATCTATTTCTCTCTCTCTCTCCCTCTCTCTCTCCGATATAGTAAGATCTATATCTTCTTTCTATCTATCTATCTATCTATCTATCTATCTATCTATCTATCTATCTATCTATCTATCTATCTATCTATCTATCTATCTATCTATCTATCGTCTGTCTGTCTATCTGTCTGTCATCTCTTTGTGTAGAGGATATAGTAAGTTTTATATCTTGTCTGTTTGTCTATCTATCATCTTCTCTCTCTCTCTCTCTCTTTCCCCACTCTCTCTCTCCTCTCTTTTGGATATAGTAAGGTCTACATCTCTGTCTATCTGTCTGTCATCTTTGTGTAGAGGATACAGTAAGGTTTATATCTTGTCTGTCTGTCTATCCATCATCTTTCTTCCTCTCCCTCTCCCTCTCCCTCTCCCCTCTCCCTCTCCCTCTCTCTCCTCTCGTTTGGATATAGTAAGGTCTACATCTTGTCTGTTGTCTGTCTGTCATCTCTTTGTGTAGAGAATATAGTAAGGTCTATATCTTGTCTGTCTGTCTGTTTGTCTATCTATCATCCCTCTCCCCTCATCTCTCTCTCTCTCTCTCTCTCTCTCTCTCTCTCTCCCTCTCCCTCTCTCTCCCTCTCCCTCTCCCTCTCCCTCTCCCTCTCCCTCTCTCTCCATCCATACCAGTGGTGGGTTTCAAATTTTTTTACTACCGGTTCTGTGAGCGTGGCTTGGTGGGAGTGGCAGGGGAAGGTTACTGCAAAATCTCCATTTCCTCCCAATCATCTGGGTTTCTGAAGGTAGAGAATAGATGAGAGGTGGGGCCAGTCAGAATTTTTACTACCGGTTCTCCGAACTACTCAAAATTTCTGCTACTGCTTCTCCAGAACTGGTCAGAACCTGTTGAAACACACCTCTGATCCGTACCAAGAAAAACAAAGGGAATCTGCAGGTGCCCAATAGCCAGGCACAGTCTTAGATATATATGAGGTGAGCAGCCTATAAATTAACTATCTAACTAACCAACTAACTTAGGCAACTCTGCTTTAATACTCTCAGGAACAGCTCTTTGAACATGCCAACATTAAATGATTGATTGATTGATTGATTGATAGCAGGTATACGGCTGTCCAATTCAAACGGCATGACTCTGAGCAGCATATAAAGATCACTCAACCAATTTCCAAAAGAGAGATAATGCAAACCAGTAAGAGGAGCTAAGCCAATGAAATGACAATTAGAATTAAAGATACTTTGCAGAGTAACTCACTGAATGGACACTAGCCCAGCGCCAGGGGAAAGAGCCAAGACTCAGCTGTCTTTCCAGAGGCTTGCAGGGTGAGAGAGCCACCCGTATATCGGGAGGAAGGAAAGGAGGGAAGGAGGGAAGAAAAAGGCTTCCCAGCTCAAGGGGAAGGTGCTCATCTCTGATACTCAGCCCAGGGACCCTGTGTTGTCTGAGAGACATCGCCGTCATCATGTGGCCAGCATGAAAACACAGAACACAATAACCTTAGTTATATAACTATCTTTTTTGTATATGAATCAATATGAACATGAATATTCCAATTATTTCCATGTAATCCAATTTCTTACAAATCAATTAATTATATTTACCAATAATAATAAACCAAATAATGCCCCCCATATATTCCTCCAAACCACAACTTAATCATTTCTGCTTTCAACACAATATACAATTAATAGTATCTCAATTATTACAATTCCCTAGTTAAATAGAGCTTTTTTTTTTCTTTTGTGTTTTAAAAACTTGAACTCTGCTCTTTTACCCTAAATTTCCCATTGTTTGCACCTACCTTTTTTGGTGAGGAAAAAGCAAAAGAAATCTGCCTCTGCCTAATTTTCCAACCTAACAGCCAACACCCTGCTTTACTTTCAATTTCGTTTTCAGCTTGATTTGCATAAGGAGAAAAAAAAATCTGCTCCAGCAATTTAGCTCTTTGCAGCAAGCAGCTGAGCCCTGCGCAAAACAGCTGAGAGCAAATCAGCTGAGAGTCGTGAGCCAGATCTAATCAACAGGCTAATTAGCCTATGCTGAAGCTGAAAGGAGTTGTTTTTTCTTGCTGTTTGCTTGCTAGGAGGTAACTGCTGTGAAGGGTGGGGCCGAAGGGTGGGGGCCAAAGGGTGGGGGCCACCCTCCTTGCCACTTAGCGCCCCCCTGTCACCCCCTTTTGCCTCTAGTGCCCCCCTGCCGCCCCCCTTGCCTCTTACCGTCCCCCTAAGGCATGGTACCGCCCACTTGGAAAACCACTGGCTTAACTACTTAATTACTTAACAACCGGTTCTGCCGAAGTAGAATCCCACCACTGGGTCTACCCATTTATTTTTGCAGACACCGGTCTACTCATTTGTTTTCTTTTAACTCTGATCAGCTGTAGGACGGCCATTTGCAGCTCTGAGTTTAAACAGATTTTTTCCCTCTAGCCATCAGCTGGGACTCAGGAGGCAGCAATAGATTGGGAGTGGGGCCAAATAAAAAGTAAAATAACACGGGGGGTGGGTGGGCGGGCGGGGGGGGGAAGAACCGGTTCAGTGACGCCATATCGTCACCGCTACCAGCTCGCGGGAACCTGGCCGAAGAGGGAGGAACCCACCACTGCCTATTTATCTACTCGCATTTGCATACTTCCATGCTCCTAAATTGGCATGAGGAAGAAGTTTCAACCAAATCATTTCAGAGAACTGTTGGAAGTTTCCTGAGATGAACTGAGTTTCCTGTTAAAGCAGCTGGAACTATTAGATCAAAAGACTTTTTTATACATATAAAGCAGTTCAGGGAGCCACAGAAAAGCCAACAACTTGAGTGCAGCGAACAAACAACCCGGGGTGAAATCCAGCAGGTCCTGACAGGTTCTGGAGAACTGGTAAATTTTGAGTAGTTCAGAGAACCGGTAGTGGAAACTTTGAGTAGTTCAGAGAACCGGTAACGGAAATTTTGAGTAGTTCAGAGAACCGGTAGCAGAAACTTTGAGTAGTTCAGAGAACCGGTAGCGGAAACTTTGAGTAGTTCAGAGAACCGGTAGCGGAAATTTTGAGTAGTTCAGAGAACCAGCAGCAGAAACTTTGAGTAGTTCAGAGAACTGATAGCAGAAACTTTGAGTAGTTCAGAGAACCAGTAGCAGAAATTTTGAGTAGTTCAGAGAACCAGCGGCGGAAACTTTGAGTAGTTCAGAGAACTGATAGTGGAAATTTTGAGTAGTTCAGAGAACCAGTAGCAGAAACTTTGAGTAGTTCAGAGAACCGGTAGCGGAAACTTTGAGTAGTTCAGAGAACCAGTAGCAGAAATTTTGAGTAGTTCAGAGAACCAGCGGCGGAAACTTTGAGTAGTTCAGAGAACCGGTAGCGGAAACTTTGAGTAGTTCAGAGAACCGATAGCAGAAACTTTGAGTAGTTCAGAGAACCAGTAGCAGAAATTTTGAGTAGTTCAGAGAACCAGTGGCGGAAACTTTGAGTAGTTCAGAGAACTGGTAGAGGAAATTTTGAGTAGTTCAGAGAACTGGTAGCGGAAACTTTGAGAAGTTTAGAGAACTGGTAGCAGAAATTTTGAGTAGTTTAGAGAACCAGTAGCGGAAATTTTGAGTAGTTCGGAGACCCGGCAAATGCCACCTCTGGCGGGTCCCAGAGTGAGGTGGGAATGGAGATTTTGCAATATCCTTCCCCCAGGAGTGGGGAGGGAATGGGGATTTTGCAGTATCCTTCCCCTGGAGTGGGGAGGGAATGGAGATTTTGCAGTATCCTTCCACTACCACGCCCACCAAGCCACACCCACAGAACCGGTAGTAAAAAAAAAATTGAATTTCACCACTGAAACAACTTCCCTCCTCCGGAAAACCCAACGCCTTCAAGTGAAGAGTGGAGGAGAGAAGGACTTGGCTGCTCAACTTTCTGTTCCCTGGAAATGGGTGAATCTTACCTGCCCGCACCTCACTCCACCTTTTGTGGAAGGTAATTGCGGAGCCTTCCAATGCCCTTTGCTCTACCCTCCTTTCTGCTTTAGGCTAGCTTTCTTTTTTTTAAAAAAAAAATCATCCTTCTATTCCCCACTATCCTGTCAGAGCTGAAGAAGCTTCTTGGATGAGAAGTGAAACATCTTCAAAAGAAAAAAAAACAAGAAAAACCAAAGTCCTGAAAAAAACACCTTTGGGACAACCATGACCTGGATGACTGAGAATCTCTACGGACCTTCCTATGGTCACTCATTTGGTCAGGGCAACCAGGGGGCATCTGGGCTTTTCATCCCCTCCTTCGGCTTCCGGGGTTAATGACAATTTGCCGCAGCCTACTCACCTACGGCCAACTCGCTGCAGCCCCCGGGATGACTCACGGCGGGACAAGCGTTACGGCGATATCAAAGAAACAGCGGGATAGAATCAGTAAACAACGGGATGAAAAGTGAATGGCAAAAATTAAAATATTTTTTTTTAAAAAAATAATTGAATAGAATTTTTAAACTGTCCCGCGGCGAGTTGGCCATGATCAGTTGGCCACAGTGACAACTTGGCTGTGGTAAGTTGTCCCATTCTGCAGATTCCATGAGTCAATCACGCCGAGAGCTTCCCAGCCAAGCTTCCCGCTGGCTATTTTTTCCTGAAAAGTTCTGCTTTCTTATCTACCCCAAACTCACTCACCTATGTAAACATCGCAGAGGGAAAACTCTGGATCTTGGATGGTCTCCCGAGAAGTCTCTCTCGACTCGAGCGGGGAGGAATTCCCAGCGACTGGCTGGCGCTTAATATACTGTTCTGAGTCCTTAATAGGGAATTAAGCTGCCCCGCCTCCAGTGCTCCTCATTAAGCTGATAAGCCTAATGCCAGTCTTGCCATGGAATGATTGATGGTGCCATGAAACCAGAGCAGGTGGGTGGATGTTGAGTCAAGGAGTTCCAACCCTAACCTGGACATAAACTCACACCTTTCTTTGGCTTAGAGCAGAGTACCTCTCCAAGGGACTTACAACATTCAACTCAAAGCAGCAGCAGCTTAAGCAGCAGCTTAAGTGGTGCTTCACTGACGCCAGCTGCCTGCAATTACTGCCAGTTCGAATCTCACCCGGGCTCAAGGTTGACTCAGCCTTCCATCCTTTCAAAGGTAGGTAAAATGAGGACCCAGATTGTGGGGGGAAATAAACTGACTTTGTATAAAAAAGTATGAAGGCTATTGCTTAATGCATTGTCAGCCGCCCTGAGTCTCCGGAGAAGGGCGGCATATAAATTAAATAAATAAATAAATAAATAAATAAATAAATAAATAAATAAATAAATAAAAAGCGAATGGAAAAAATACAGTGTTAGCTAATGTTCCCTGTGGATGAAACAAACACAATCAAAGAGGCGCTGAGTACTTGATGGATTATGTGCCCTCAAGTATTCAGCGATCACACAGGTAGATCTACTCTATGAGAACCTGTCCTTAACTTGATCTTTCAGATAGCTATAGCAATATAGCTATAGTAATAGCAATACTGTATCCCCCCCCCCAAAATAAGACTAGGTCTTATATTATTTTTTTGCTCCAAAAAGAGGCATTAGGTCTTATTTTCCCAGTTAGGTCTTATTTTCAGTACTAAATGCATCGGTCTAGCTGACGATCTTAATTGCGGCTTACTTTTTTAAGTAGGGCTTACATTATGAGCATCCTGAAAAATCATGCTAGGTTTTATTTTTGGGGAAGTACGGTAGCACTTACTTATATACCGCTTCACAGTGCTTTACAGCCCTTTCTAAGTGGTTTACAATGTCAGCGTATTGCCCCCCCCCAACAATCTGGATCCTCATTTTACTGACCTTGGAAGGATGGACGGCTGAGTCGACCTTGAGCCAGTCAGGATTGAACCCCAGGCTGTGGGCAGACTTTGCCCGCAATACCACATTCTAACCACTGTACCACCAAGAAGGAGAATGAGGGGGAGGGAGGGAGAGAAGGAGAGAAGGAAGGAAGGAAGGGAGTAGCAAGAGCACTTATATACCGCTTCACAGTGCTGTACAGCCCTCTCTAAGCAGTTTACAGAATCCGCATATTGCCTCCAACAATCTGGGTCCTCATTTTACCAACCTCAGAAGGCCGAGTCAACCTTGAGCTGGTCAGGATTGAACTCCAGGCTGCAGGCAGAGTCAGCCTAAAATACTGCATTCTAACCACTGTGCTATGACGGTGCACCCATCACCACCATAACTGAGTCCATTCTATTTGACAGCTGGTTTTCTTCTCTTCCCTTCCTAGGACCAGAGCTTTCCTCAGAGAGAAAGATTTTTGTATAATTGATTTAAGGTTCTCAGTCATCCAGGTAAGATTACCTGGAAATGGAGTCCAGGGTTTATTTTATGATTGGTATGAGATGTTTCGCTGCTTATCCAAGCAGCTTCTTTGGTCTGAGCAACTTGCAGTGAAATGTCTCAAGCCAACAACAACAACAACAAAAACATCCAGTGTCCATGGCCCACTTTCCAGACCAAAGAATGTGTATAAAGTTGAATAATTTGAGCCTGGAAGTCAGAACAAACATTCCATAAAACAGAATCAAGCGTCTCTACTGCCAAGCAATTGGTATAGGTAATCCTTGACTTACAACTGTTCTTTTATTGACCGTTTGAAGTTACAGCAGGACTGAAAAAAAGTGACTTATGAGCAGTAGTGGGATTCAGCCGGTTCGCACCACTTCGGGAGAACCGGTTGTTAACTTTCTGAGCAGTTTGGTGAACTGGTTGTTGGAAGAAGTCATTAGGGTAGAGAACCGGTTGTTAAATTCTTTGAATCCCACCACTGCTTATGACCATTTTGCATCGTAATGACCATTGCAAAATCTCGGTGGTCACGTGATCAAAACTCAGATGATTGGCAGCTGTTCTTCATATGTTTTAATCTCTGGACCTAGATGACCTACAAGGTCCCTTCCAACTCGGTTCACCTGTTACAACTTTACTGGAAAAAAAATCGACTTATGACCGTCTTTCACACTTACAACCATTGCAGAGCCCCCATGGTCACGTGATCAAAATTTGGATTCTTGGCACCTGACTCATATTTATTATGATGGTTGCAGTGTCCCGGGGATCACTTTTGTGACCTTTTAACAAGCAAAATCGATGGAGGAGCCAGATTCCCTGGACAGCCATGTTACTTATTGTTGTGGAGGTTAATAAAATCAATGACCCGTGAACCTTTGTCTCTAAGAATTTCTACTTTAACAAATGAGCCTTTAAATCATTTAACCCTTTGGAATGAACTGCCCTCGGAAATGGGTAAGATCTCCGATCTCTGTGTATTTCGCTGTGCCCTCAAAACCTTGTTGTTCCGCCAGGCTGGGCTATCAATGTAATGATTTTGACTGGACATTTTAAATTTGGGGTTTTATATTTTTATATTTGAGCCGAAATTATTTAATAATTTTAATTATTTTTAATTTATGTTTGTCTTTGTGCTTTTTTTTATTGAAAAAGTTTTACAATACAAATTTTTTCCATTTCCCCCCCCAAGCCCCCCCTTCCCCCCAAACCTCCCCCCACCCCAACCCCATTTTCCCCTCATCTCCCCTTGACTTCCGCTACAAATTTAAAAAAATAAATACATATAACAAAATAATATAACAAATAAACCTATAATTAATAAAATTTTCCTAAAATTAACAGTATTGTAATAAAAAGAACTAATAATAATAAGATTTACCTCATTAATCAACCATCAACTATCAATATTCATTTATCAATCAATACCATACTTGTAATATTTAAACCCAATTAAAAGATACCATGCCTTTCTCTAATCCATTGATATTAATATTACTAATTATATACCAAAATCGATCCCCCTAATAATAAAATATAATAAATCACATCCATATCCATATCAAATAATTTTATCCCAGCTACGCCCATCAACTAAACAACAGAAACATAAAACATTTCTCTATTCTAATAAAATATAATATATGATCATACATATATAATTATAATTATACAATTATATCCAAAAGTTTTCTATCTCAATAATCCATGTCTTTGTGCTTTTAATAGGCTGTATACCGCTCTGAGTCCTTCGGGAGAAGGGCGGCAAAGAAATAAAATAATAATAATAATAATAATAATAATAATAATAATAATAATAATAATAATAATAAACAATTGTATAGATATGTATAACAATATCTATACAATTAATAAACAGCACTTAGTTACTATGATTAATTATCCTGTCAGCTATATATCTATATCTATTCTCGCTAACCTATGTTATCTATGACTATTCTTCCTCAGAAGAAATATTATTATAAACCATCAGAACTGCTCTTCCAACAGACTTCCAACTGCTCACAGTTGTTTAATGGAAGATCCTAGAAGAATTAAGACCTAAAACCTAAGACCAAATAGCTAATACGAGTGAAGATCGAAGAGCAAAGAATCTCTTTTTATACCGCTAACTATGACAGTTGGGTAGGGCCTTGAGATGCAAACATATTAGCTGCCCTCTAATTGGCTTATGTATCTGTCCATTCCAAAAGCCATTAATTGGCACAGCTATGGAGAAATAACTTTTTTTTTTTAATTTGATTTATATGCCGCCCTTCTCCGTAGACTCAGGGCGGCTTACAATGCGTTAAGCAATAGCCTTCATACTTTTGTATATTTATACAAAGTCAGCTTATGGCCCCCACAAACTGGGTCCTCAATTTACCCACCTTAGAAAGGATGGAAGGCTGAGTCGACCTTGAGCCTGGCTAGGATTGAACTCACAGAAATTACAGGCAGCTGGTGTTAATTGCTGCCTTTAGTAGGAGGCATTAGCCCCCTATGCTACACAGGCTCCTAACACTTATTTATTTATTTATTTTTATTTTTATTTATTTATTTATTTATTTATTTATTTATTTATTTATTTATTTATTTATTTATTTATTTCTCTAACACTTATTTAACAACTGCAGGGATTTATTTAAAAGTGGCAAGAAACTGCATGTGAGGCTCCACGGATTCAAGGCTTGTTCCCGACAAATGCCCCTTCCAACAGCATCTTTTTAATGTTAATGTTAATGTTAATTTTATTTCTATACCGCCCTTCTCCCAAAGGACTCAGGGCGGTGCACAGCCAATTAAAAACACAAAATATACAAACGTCACAATTTAAAAGTTATTAAAATTATTACACAATTTCAGCCAGAATGAAAGCCCAAAAATTAAAACTCCAAATTTAAAATCATTTAGGTAGGAAGCCTAACAGTAGGGTCTTGAGGGCACAGCGAAAAACACGGAGGTCGGTGATCCTGCGTATTTCAGGGGGCAGTTCGTTCCAAAGGGCAGGAGCTCCCACAGAGAAGGCTCTCCCCCTGGGTGTCGCCAGCTGACATAGTTTGACCGACGGTACCCTGAGGAGTCCCTCTCTGTGGGAGCTAACTGGCCGGTGGGAGGATATCGGTGGCAGAAGGCGGTCTCATAGATACCCAGGTCTTACGCCATGGAGCGCTTTAAAGGTGGTGACCAACAGCTTAAATCTCACTCGGAAGACCACTGGGAGCCAGTGCAGCTTGCGCAGGAGAGGTGTTACATGGGCGCAACGAATTGCGCCCATAACCACCTGCGTGGCCGCATTCTGGACCAGTTGAAGCCTCCGAGTGCTCTTCAAGGGGAACTCCATGTAGAGAGCATTACAGTAGTCCAGCCGGGAGGTGACAAGGGCGTGAGTGACCGTGCGCAAGGCGTCCTGGTCCAGAAAGGGACGCAACTGGTGGATCAATCTCATTCCCCAGGTGAGCCTTGTGAAGAGGGGCGGAGCGCCCTCCTCCCAAGTTGTCAGGTTGCCCTGCGCTGATTCCGCCTCATCTCCATTCTTTGTGCTTAGGGATGGTGGTGGTGGGGAGGTAATTGCTCATCACCGGAGCTCCATCGTGCCTCTGCTTCACTGCCTGCCCTGCCCTCCCTCCCTCGCCTGGTCCTCCTGTGCCCATTCTCCCTAGCTGGTGACTCTTCCCAGCCCCAAGGGACCAAGGACTGCCACATCTTGCCCTTCCGGTCATTCCTCCATTGGCCCTAGCTCTGTCTCATCCTCCTCTTCAGACTCAGGCTCCAATGGGGCCATGACAGGCGCATCATAGTTTCAATCACACCCTATGGACACAATCCAATAGGACAAATGTGTAAAGAGATAAAATCCATTCATGTCCATTGATTCTGGCCACAGCCTTCGAAGATACCACTGCACGATCCCAAGTTTTGGAATTTCAAAGTCTCTTATCCAGGGGTGAAATTCAGCAGATTCTGGACAACCGGTAGTGGAAATTTGTAATAGTTTGGAGAACCGGCAAATACCACCTCTGGCAGGCCCCAGAGTGGGGTGGGAATGGAGATTTTGTGATATCCTTCCCCTGCCGTGAGGTGGGAATGGAGATTTTGCAGTATCCTTCCCCTGCCATGCCCAGCAAGCCTGTTCCCGATGTGCGCATGTGCAAAGCTGCCAGGAGAAGGGAACAGCTAAGGAACAAGGGTCGACTCGGGAGTAAAGGCACAGGTGGATAGTAAATGGCCCCTCCATAGGGAATAAAGAGGAGCGAAAGGGGAATGGAGTTTGCAGGAGACAATTAGTTCATTTCATTAGTGTGAAGATCTGTGACTCTCAGAGACTCCTTGCCAAGTATTTTCTTGTACAGCATTGTGTTTGGAAGATATTGGCCTGGCAGCTCTCCAAGCCTGATAAGGTCTGGATGTGAATGAGAGGAATTCTGTTGTGATCCGCCAGCAGCCTGTAGAGCTGGCAGTGGAGTTGGACAGCAGTGAGGCTGAGGAAGAACATGGGCCAGTCCTGGAGGCTGGGGAAGGCCCGGATCAGGGTTCTGCGTCAGAGGCAGAGATGGGGCCAAGGCCATCGGGGAGTGATGTGCGGACTCCGGAGCCTCCAGAGACTAACAGCAGAGAGGCAGAGGAACAGGAGGAGCCTGTTCCTAGTGCACGTATGAGAAGAGTTGCCAGAAGGCAGGAGCAGCTAAAGCAAAAAGGACAACTCTGGAGTAAGGCCAAGAGATGATTGGCCCCTCCCATAAGGCTTAAAAGACCAGCAACGGCTCTTGGGCTCTTTGTCAGAAAACAACATTGATAGACTTGTTCTTGTCTTTCTGCACTTATCTCTGGTCGGTGTCTTTTGCTTCTGAACTTTTGCCAAGGGAAGTTTTTTGGCAGTTTGCCTAATTATACCAAGGTTGGTGATTAGACTGAAGAATTCGTGTTATGGAGAATTTGTTTTGAATTAGTTTGGACTACACTGAGAATGAGCTGTTCTAATAAAGTCTCTTTGTTTGCGTCTAATACTACCTACTTGGCCCTGGGTCACAATAAATTCACATTAGCTTAATAAAGAGAGATTTTGTTGGGACAAGGAATCTGCTTCGTGCTTTTGGGAAGCCTAAGTCAGAACAGCACATCCTAATTAATCCCCCCCCCCCAAAAAAAGAACACTTTATTCATGCCCTGCTGGCTCACTGCTTACACAGTGTTACTTGTTGAACCAGGAGGCCAACAAGACTCCATCAAGTTTCATTGCGTAATGCCTGCCTATACTTCAATCATCCTAAGGGTGATTTACCATTGCTCCTGATCAAGGGCAAGCAAAGAATGTCTCCATATAAGCTCAACATGACCAAATCTGCAAGCTGGAACCCATACCAATGGCTGAAATATTCACCTCCACCCAACTGATTGTGGGTGGATCAGATGTCACATTTAGCCTAGATTGTGGCATATCTAGTTCAGACGTCAGGCATTGTCCTGTGAAACTGATGAAATATTTGCGTAATTTAACTTCACGGTTTGCTTCCGGATATATTTATAAACATAAATTTCAGACGGTGATAGAATTGTGATTTACCTGTATGTCTGTTTAGATCCCTTGTTTCTTTGATTTGTTCACCATGGGGGTGGCCACAGGGTTAGGGTCCAAAAATCCTAGAGAGCAATCACTGTGGTGGACTGAAAACTCTACCCAGTGATGGGGCATTGATGATATGCCCATAGCTACCAACTTGGGTATTATTATTTTTTTATAACCACATCCTGTGGATGATATGTTTCTTTCATTAGATTCATATTTTGTTTTTTCTCCAAATGGCAACATGCTCGCTCAGCAGATAAGACGCTGGGCTTGTCAGCTGAAAAGCCGGCAGCCCAGGTTCGAGACCCAGGCGCCACGCGACAGGGTGAGTTCCCGTCCTTGCTCCAGCTCCTGCCAACCTAACAGCTTGAAAGCATGCAAATGCGAGTAGATAAATAGGTACCACTTTGGTGGGAAGGTAACAGTGTTCCGTGATGTCATGCTGTCCATGTGATTGAGGAAATATCCTGAGTCAGAGCTGGCTCACTGGCCTTGAAACAAAGATGAGCAATACGCCCTAGAGTTGCCAATAACTAGAAGAGTAAAATCTTTAGGGACTCCTTTACATTTTTTATCTTTTCCTCCAAAAGCTCAGAATGGTATATATTTGGCCTTCTTCTTCCTAATGGACTAAAAAAGAATAACTGTCCCAGGTGTGAAATGCTCCCGGTTCGAATCAGGCAATCCGGTAGCGATTGTGGCAGGTGGTTCAGAGAACCGGTAGCGATGGTGGCGCGAGGCTCCGCCCCTCACCCAGGTGTCATTACTTCCTGGTTTTAACCAGGAAGTAATGTGTTTTTTACCCTCTGCGCATGCGCATCTGACATGTGTGCACGTATGAGCGAATCTAGTGTGCACTTCCAAAACAGTAAGGAAGGTAATATCAGCCTCCGCCTTTCCCTGCTTTGGTTGTCATAGTAACGGAGGGAGGGGGGTTTAGGTAGCTGGGCTATGAATGAATCTAAGAAACGAAACCAATTCCTAAGCTGTTATCAGGCCAACGGACACTGCATTCCTGGATGCTGACACGGCCAGGATGCTCCCACCTGACCTCTGGGAGACCTTTGGATTGGATGATTTACGGTGGACCTTGGGAGGGGCTGCTTTCTATATGTAACTTTCACGCTTTTTGCCTCAGAATCCTGCTTTCCATGGTTGCATTCATTTCATATCTTGTAAAAGTACCATACTTTAATCTATGATGAAGTCTGGGTTTTCCTTTCCTGGATACTGAAGGAAGCACACTCGACAGGTAAGTAGATTTCATCCCTGGACTGGCCCCAGATCATCTAATGACATGGGGACTCTTGTAGTTAGATTTCAACCTGGGTTTCCTGAGCTTCTAGCCCAGATTCCTTTCCGATTCACAAAACATCAGGCAGCTCAAACGAGAAGGATGCTTCAAGATGCTATGAGGAGGTCCTATTTTAGACTTTTGAAGGCTATCGGTTAAAAAAGATATGCCATACGGTTAAGAAATAATTCCTCTTCTCTTTGTCTTCTCGCCTCTCCTCTTCCATAAAAGTTAGTTTATATCATTTTTTAAAAAAATTGATTTATATGCCGCCCTTCTCCGGAGACTCAGGGCGGCTTACAATGCATTAAGCAATAGCCTTCATACTTTTGTATATATTTATACAAAGTCAGCTTATTGCCCCCACAAACTGGGTCCTCAATTTACCCACCTTAGAAAGGATGGAAGGCCGAGTCGACCTTGAGCCTGGCTAGGATTGAACTCACAGAATTACAGGCAGCTGGATGTTAATTGCTGCCTTTAGTGGGAGGCATTAGCCCCCTACGCTACACAGGCTCCTTAATGGAGAGAACTCCATTAAGTTCTCTGTTAGATTGAAAAAAAAATGATAGAAGAAAACGAATTAAATTCCTTCTTATCTGTGCTGGACTTCCCATTCAATTTATCCCCTTAGTCATGACTCTGTAACTGGCTAATATCTTTTGTATCAATCCAAGATTCTGGGCATGTATCCAATGGGTTATGTCTGACCATCCTAGGATACCAAATGAAATTAGGATTGCAACCAGAAAGTTGCAATTATTATTAATAAAAAATGAAGAAATGTCTGCACTGTTGACATCCGTATACACTAATTAAAATTAAAAACATCCTATCATCCCCACAACCACCACAAGAACAAAAATAACATCCGATTATTTCAGGAGAGCCAGTTAGGACTAGCGGTTAAGGCACCGTCACTCTATAAACTGGGAGACCATGAGTTCAAGTCCCGCCTTAGCCATGAAAACCAGCTGGGTGATTTTGGGTTGGTGCCTTTCAGCCCAGCCCATCTCAAAAGAGTTGTTGGGGTGGGGAAAATAGGAGGAGGAAGGTGCGTTTGGATATGTTCTGAGCCTTGAGTCATTTGTAAAAATAACAAGGATGAGAAATAAATAAATACATGTGGGTTCATGGAGGAGAAATAAAAGCACGTGTAGAGAAGAATGGAAGGGAGTGCATAAGAGGCAGGAAGGATTTGATTTAAATCAGGTTGATTTAAATCGTGATGTAAATCATGAGTAAAAAGGCTTGATTTAAATCAACTCGACTGAAATCATAATTTTTAAAGAGCAACTGTCATCTCTACTCCCGCAGTGGCTCCTCCTCTGACCTGCTGTTGACTCACCGACAGTCCAGGGGTGAAATCCAAACCGGTTTGGTATCGGTTCACTGGCCGTGCATGTGTGCTGCGCACTAAATGCGCACCATGTGCCAAATGCACACCATGCACCAAATGTGTGCAGCATGCACATGTGCAGTGTGCACCAAAAGGAGGCTTGGGAAGGTAAGTAGAAGCGAGGGGGGGGGATCAGCTGTGGTGTACGATTTAGCTTAGCTAGAAAGCAGATTTTCTTTTTTTTTAGCTTTTTTTTTTTACTACCAGTTCGCCCGAATCGGTAGTTTTTATCAATATCGGTTCCCCTGAAGTGGAGCGAACCAGTAGCATTTCATTCCTGTGACAGTCCCAATATTGCAGAATATATAGCCTCATGTCAGTGGTGGGATTCAGCCGGTTCGGCCCAGTTCAGGTGAACCAGTCGTTAAATTGCTGCCTGGCCCCTCCCTTCCCCACTCCTTCCCCACGTGCCCCTTTTTGGCTCCCAGGTAAGTGCAGGGAGGCCTACTAGGCCCAAAATGGGGCATGAGGGTTGCGGTGTGGCCTCCCAGGGGCCCGTTTTTGCTCCTAGGAGGCTGCAGGGAGCCCTACTAGGCCCAAAATGGAGCACGGGGTGGGGTGGCAGCAAGCTTATTGTTAAATTATTTGAATCGGACTACTGCTCATGCTACATAACTGAGCTCCATTTAATGTTGAACAAACTAAATTATTAATGTATCTTAAATAGAAAACTATCTTTAGATAGACTTTTTACCCCAAAAGCATTTCATTAAAATAATTTTGATAAAAACAAAAAAAAATCTGATTTAAATAAAAAAAAATCTGATTTAAATTTTAAAAATCTGATTTTTCTTGATTTTTTTTTTTAAATCATTGATTTTTAATCCACCCTGGCTAAGAGACGTGGACTATGAAAGTCTATTGACCTTGTAAATGAAGACCTCATGAAACCAATGAAGTACAAACAACTTGACTGGTCCAAATTAAAATGGAAACTTTACAAATAGAGTAGCTCAAACTGAATCTGATGACAGAATGAAAGGATAACTTTGCCCATTCAGCATGGACAGTTTAATAAAGAGTTACTATGATTAATGAAACCCAGGTAGATTTAGGGAAGGAGTGCCTGAATAAAATACAGATGAGGGTTGCTATGATTTATTTAATTTGGATAATTGGAATTAAGAAGGAAATAATATGCATTGCGACAATCTCCCTCTTCCTTCCTTCTTCTCCAATTTACTCTTAGCTACGGTAATTGCAGAACCTTTACATACGGTACATATTATCCTATGATTCAGAAGACAATTTTTAAGCATTCATCCTGATACTTAAAAGTATATTAATCAATTTTGAAGAGCTGGTGTTTGTTTTCCTGCTGTTCCTCAACTCACAAAAGTGGTTATATACCGTACTTTTCAGACTATAAGAAGCACCGGAGTATAAGATGCACCAAGATTTTGAAGAGGAAGACATGGGGGAAAAATGGTTTTTGGCCTCCCCAGCCCCCAGGAGCACTCTGCAAGCCTCCCAAACCCTCTGCACATTTCATTTTTGCAAAAAACAGGCCTGTTTTTGGCGAAAATAGGACATGCAGGGTGGAGTTTCAGGAGGCCAAAAATGGCTGTATTTGGTGTATAAGATGCACCAATATTTCCACTCTCTTTTGGAGGGGGGGAGTGCGTCTTATACTCTGAAAAGTATGGTAGTTCTGAGAAGTCCAAAAAAAAAGTGTCAATTCTAGTTACAGTACAAGGAAAAAACTTCATTTCAGAGAATTCCTTCCTCCAGGCTGCCTCAGCGTAAACCAGGATTTGACATGCAGTGTGGAATGGCCTAGCCATCAAAAGGTTCTTTTAATGAGTTGACAAGAATCTTTAACAAATTAAATCATTTCTGAACAATTTCAAACATCTAAGTCTCTGCTAACAGAATGTATTCAGTGTTGTTAAGTGGTTCTTCCCCGGTCCCTTATGTAAAATTTAAAAAATTTAAATAAAACAGAGGAAGGGCCAGGGGTGAAATACTTCCAGTTCGGACTGGATCACTCGATCCGGTAGCAATGTTGGTGGGTAGTTCGGAGAACCAGTAGCAAAAATCCCTGAGCGCACCCCCCTCCCCCAATGCCCAGCTGAGCCGCACGATCATCAGAGATTCTTTTTTTTACTTTTAAAAGCATTTTTTCTACAACCTCTTCCACCGAAAAAATGCTTTTAAAAGTAAAAAAAAAAGCCTCTGATGATCGCATGGCTCACTGGGATCATCAGAGGCTTTTCAAAGCATTTTTTCCTGCAACCTGTTCGGCCGAAGAGGTTGTAAAAAAAATGCTTTGAGAAGCCTCTGACGATCCCAGCTGTGTTGCCTGATCGTCAGAGAGGCTTTTAAAAGCATTTTTTAAAAAGCCTTTCTGACAATCCCAACTGAGTTGCCTGATCATCAGAGAAGTTTTTCAAAGCATTTTTTTCTGCAACCTCTTCAGCCGAAGAGGTTGTAGAAAAAATGCTTTGAATTTTTTTTAAAAAGTTGGCCACGCCCACCCAGTCACATTACCACCACCACCACCAAGCCATGCCCACAGAACTGGTAGTAGCAAATTTTCCCCACTCCAGGGAAAGGATACTACAAAATCCTCATTCCCTCCCCACTCCTGGAAGAAGGATATTGCAAAATCTACATTCCCACCCCACTCTGGGACCAGCCAGAGATGGTATTTGCCGATTCACTGAACTCAAAATTTCCGCTACCAGTTCTCTGAGCTACTCAAAATTTCCACTACTGGTTCTCCAGAACCTATCAGAACATGCTGGATTTCACCCCTGATAGAAGGTGCATTGAAGGGCTAACATACACAGATTAATATGGGGCCCTTATGCTCATGGGGCCCACGGGCAAGTGCCGATCAGGCCCATGCATTAAGACAACTGTGGGAATAGATAGTACCTGGCTAAAGAGTGGTGAATGTAAAGGAGATCTAGATATTCTGGTGGATCATGGCTTAAGCATGAGTCAACCATGTCCAACACTGTTTGTCCAGGATGGAATAAGGCCTTTTGTATTGAGCAGGGGATTGGATTAGAAGACCTTCAAGGTCCTTTCCAGCCCTGTGATTCTATTTGTAATGACTATCCGCTAGCTGAATTGTGTTTACAACTTAGAACAAGGGCATCAAACTCAAGGCCCAGGGGCTGGATCCGGCCCCCGGGGGGCTTAGATCTGGCCCGTGGGATCACCCTGGAAACAGCAAAGGACCGTCCTGTGGTGCCTCTGCCAGCGAAAACTGTTTTCGCTGGCAGAAGATTGCAGGAGGCCGTCGCAGCCAAAAACAGACCCTGGAAGGGCTGCCCACGGGCCTCCCAAGCTCCATTTTCGCTGGCAGAGAGTTGCAGGAGGCCGCCACAACTGAAAACAACGCTCAGGAGCCCGTTTTCACTGGCAGAGTACTTGGGCCACCACAGGCACCCCTGACATGAGTGACATCGAGCTGGCTACCCCCATCCCCACCCCTGGAAGTCAAACACAACCCTCATGTGGCCCTCAATGAAATCGAGCTTGTCGCCCCTGACTTAGAAGATGGTCTATTCAAAGTCCCAAGTCAAAACAAGATTAATCAGTTTGTGTGGTGTCCATCCCAATTGGATCCCCATGAAAGGTGTGGCCGAAACAGGGGTTCACTAGTGTTATGTTCAGATTTAGACACGGTTACAGTTTATTTTAATTTGTTACTACCCACTGAATAATTCAGTAAAACCACAATATGCAGGTGGCACGCATCATAGGAACGCTGGGAGTTTCTGGTCGGAAGAAATTCCTGAGTTGTGCAAGGAAGGATGGATGAATCTCCAGCCCAATTACATGGCGGCCTTGTGCCCAGTTAATTCATACATTTATTAAAAGGCCAGTCCCCAATGTCAAGGGACATCACCTCACAAGGGAAACTTTACAAATGAATGGAGATGAAACTACATGTATTGACAGAAGGTTAAAGTTAAGAGATGTCAGGGAGAATTTGCATCGAAGGGTCAGCAGTTCAGCGGTTCAAATCCCTAGAGCCGCGTAACGGGGTGAGCTCCCGTGACTTGTCCCAGCTTCTGCCAACCTAGCAGTTCAAAAGCATGTAAAAAATGCAAGTAGAAAAAATAGGAACCACCTTTGGTGGGAAGGGAACAGAGTTCCGTGCGCCTTTGGCGTTGAGTCATGCCAGCCACATGACCACGGAGACGTCTTCGGACAGGCTCTTTGGCTTTGAACGGAGATGAGCACCGCCCCTTAGAGTTGGGAATGACTAGCACATATGTGCGAAGGGAGCCTTTACCTTTATCTTTAAGATTGCAGATTTTCATACTGCAATTTTTTAATCTTTCCAAGCTGATTCTTAAATGACAAGTGGTCAGAAGAGAGCAATGCAATAAAATGGTAATCTAGGTTAGCTGTCCTCAGGTGACATAACCTCTTTGCCCAAAACCATCACCGGTTTCATGTGAAACAGGTTAACTCAAATGATCCTTCCCAGTCACTAAAACTGAAGCTTAATTGCAGTAGAAAAAACTACCCACAGTAAAGAATTATTTTCTATTAAGTGATTTGGAAATGTAGGTTAAGCTGTGAACTGCCACTATGATTTAAGGTGTATACACCTGACAGTTAAGACATCACTAATGCCAGATGTGAAGATGAACAGTATTGCAATACAAAGTCTAATGTTGAGAAACAACATATTAGTGGAAGTAACAATGAACAATCAGCAAACGGGAATATTTGTCTTCACAAGGATATTGTCATGTTTCGAGGTCGTCTCAAATAAATTACATTTCAAACAAAGTCTTCAATGAAAAAACTCTTATTTATTAAGCACGACATTTCTGGCTCCGACTCATCATAGCCAACACTGACTTCTGACCCAAAAACCCTCCCTTTCCTTCCCACTCCTCTGCACTCATTGGCCATCTTCCAAGTCACTCTACCCCTAATCTACTGCTCCAACTCAATTTACCCCTCCCATTCCATCTCCTAGGGGATATTATCTCCAGGGAAAATAAGTAGGTGAAAAGCCAAACGTCTCTTTCCAGATGCCTCCGCTTCTCCTTCTTATGTCAGCACGAGCATAAATGCAGCTTGAAGTGCTGACAGATATTCACCTCCCTTTTCCAGGATGCTGTGTGTGGATATGTAAAAAAATCAATATAGCAGCTCCGAACAGGTGTTGTTGTTGTTTTTTTAAAGTGTACTATGTTCAGAAGACAAAGTTGGGATGAAAGAAAAGGAAAGGAAGAACAGCAACAAGGTGGATGGGCTTACAGTAGTGGCCAAAATGGTGGAAACCTTCTGGGAAAAGTGTATATTCTACCCTGTTGCTACCTTGTTTTCCCCAAAATAAGACATCCCCTGATAATAAGCCCAATTGGGCTTTTGAGCATATGGCAATAAGGCCAAGCACTTATTTCAGGGTTCAAAAAATATATAAGACAGGGTCTTATTTTTGGGTGAAACTTGGTAATAACACAACTTTTGTGGGGGGAGTAGTACGATAAAATTATATATCAATGGAAAGATCATTTAATCAAGAATGTATTCAGTAGTAGGTTGCCCCTGAACCGGTAGTAAAACTGGCGGGAGGCTCCGCCCACTGCCCTGGATGTCATCATAGGCGATCTGCACATGTGCAAAAGCTTCGTATACATAGAAGCTCTGCGCACACGTGCGCGAGCGAAGCAAAGCGCAGAAAAGCGTGCGCGATCCCGTTGCGAACCGGTAGTAAAGGTAAGTAGATCCCACCCCTGAATGTAATGCAATAAATTTTATGCATTCATAAACTTTTATGAAGGATTTGCTATTAGAATAGCAGTTACTGTATAAAGAAGAAAAGTAAAGCAAGTAGAAAAAACGAGATGTACAAAAATGGTAAATTATGACCATGTCAGTTAGTTGGATAACCTTTAGCATGAACTACAGCCTTACATCTTTCCATGGAGGGAACCAAGTCTTTTAGTTCTGCATCTGTTATAATGTGAAACCAAGGTTGAATGATGGCTTCTATTAACTGGGTTTTATTGCTGGGTCACTTCTGACTAACAAGTTTCTTTAGTCGGCTCCATAGATTTTCAATTGGGTGAAGATCTGGGCTATTCCCAGGCCATTCTAGCAGTGGAATAGGATTATCTTGAAACTCCAAAAAAGAGAGAGAGAGAGAGAGAGAGGAAGGAAGGAAGGAAGGAAGGAAGGAAGGAAGGAAGGAAGGAAGGAAGGAAGGAAGGAAGGAAGGAAGGAAGGAAGGAAGGAAGGAAGGAAGGAAGGAAGGAAGGAAGAAATGGTATTATTAGCCATCAAACCTCAAAAATACACTTTTCCCAAAAGGTTTCCACAATTTTGGCCACTAGTGTAGAGTAGTGATGGGGGCACTGTTGGAAGATCTGAAGGACCAAGCAATAACTTAAGAAGATCAATTGCAGGAACTGAATATGTCTAGTTTGATGTAAGAAAGGACTAGGAATGACATGATAGCAGTGTTCCAGTATTTGAGGGGATGCCACAAAGAGGGTGGGTCAACCTATTTTCCAAAGCACCTGAAGGCAGGACAAGAAGCAATGGATGGAAAAAGAGAAGCAACCTAGAAATCAGTCTGGAGCGCAACCAATGTAAGCTATAGAGAATATGATTTAAAGTCACCAGGAAAAGATTTCATATCTTTGATTTCCAGAGCATACAAGTCTAACATCTATTCCTAGCAAGCTTGATTCCTGGATCAGTTGGTACGAGACTGTCCCCTGATGGACATTATGGAATTGATCTCTTGGAGCTTCTAAACTCCATGTGAATCTTAAACCTCCATCTGTAGAGTCCTAGAGTTCTTTCATGACTAAAATTAGGGCAGCCTCTCACATGAGGAAGCTGAAGTCTCGGAAGGAAAAATGCTCAAGTGAGTTCACCAAAGTCCCTTGCTTTCTGACTCCTTTGTCAACATACATTCTTTCTCTGTCTTCTTTTCTCACATTCCTTTCTTTCTTTTTTTTACTCTTCTGTATTCCCTCTAAGGTGTGCCACATATTTGCGTGTATCCATGACTCATCGTACATAATAAACTCGCACACATGGTCGAGTGCCCACAAAATTAAGTTACCCCAAATAATCTCTCTATATAAAAGCGAAATACCATTCGCACATCATCACAAAATCTCTAGAACCGTAAAGCCTACAAATTGGAAATTTGCCACGCATGTTCATCTTGGCTTCTAGGTGCTCACTAAGAAAGGATTTTTCAAAATGACCATCAGAGCATTAGTGTTTCCTATATTATTATTAACACGCTCTGATGCTAAGGAGTTCTACTCACCCTCCCCACTTGAAAAGAAATCTGTTCCAAATGCAAAACACAAGCAGAGGAGAGGAGTTTCATTTTCAGTTTCACTTTCACAGCAGCAAGCAGTGGATAGGATAGGGGAGGCTTCTGTGAGGCAAGGCTGAGAGAGAGAAGGAGAGAAGAGAGGCCAATCATAACTACTCATTAATTTTCAAGCTGTAAGTGTTGATTTATCACGCTTGATCATAGTTTCATAGCAGGTATTCAGATAATAATAATATGTTGCAATGCCTAATATGTTTAGGCACTGTAAAAGTCCAGCCTCAAAACTGGCAAGGAGTCCTATTGAGACTTCTTGTCTTGTCTTCATTGCAGGAATGAAAGATGCATGGCATCACCAGGATGCAGTCAGAGCTGAGTTCCTGGGTGGGGGGAGGGGTGCTGCCTTGTGGCCAGGTAGCAGGTGTAAAGTAGGAGCAGATGGATGACCACTGGATAACTTTATATTCACTATATTCTAAAAGATATTCTAAAAGCAACTATAATCTGAAGACAGGAAATACCGCCAGCTAGAGAGAATACAGAGTCAACGTGAACTCCCTTGATACTCTAAGTGACCCCCTAACTTGTCAGAAGAAAAGGGAGCATCTTCATGAAACATAGTCAAGGGTGATTAGGCCAGAGAATAGCACCTGGACGAGAAGCAAATATCAAAAGAAGAATTTGTACTTTTTTTTTTATTAGATTTATATACCACCCTTCTCCTTACGGACTCAGGGCGGTGCACAGCCAACTTAAAAAACAAATACACAAAAGTTAAAATTTCATAAAAACAAATATAAATAGCCGTAGATTAAAACAGATACATTTAAAGGATAATAAAAACCCTAAAAGTAATAAAATATTTACAGGAGTCAGGCTAAGCCGGCAAGCCGAAAAAGATAAGTTTTTAAAGCTTGCCGGAAAGTCGGGAGGTCAGAAATTGTTCTTAACTCTGGAGGCAGATCATTCCAGAGGGTTGGTGCTGCCACAGAGAAGGCTCTCCCCCTGGGGGTCGCCAGCCGACATTGTCTGGCTGACGGCACCCTGAGGAGGCCCTCTCTGTGGGAGCGAACCGGCCGGTGGGAGGCAATTGGTGGCAGAAGGCAGTCCTGTAAAGGATTCTGTAACTTTAGCCAGTTACAGAAGAATAATGATTGTTTGGCAAGGATGAGGTAAAATCTTAGTAATAAAGAGATGTCAATTAGAAATAACAAATGTATGTTAACCATATATGGAAAGTAGCTGTGTTAGCAGAATCCTTTGTTTAGGAAAGTATATAAGTGTCATACAAGCATGGAGACGTTACTCAGAGCCAAGATTGGCAAACATGGCTTTTGAGTCTTGCGCAAATAAACTCTCTCTCTGACTGATCCAGGAATGTTGCTTGGTCACTTCATTCCATAACAGGTGGGCAGCCATTGGCAGAAGGCCTGCTTTGGACAGGACCAAGTTAGAAAAACTCTGGGCATGATTCCAGAGCCTCTGTAGATGAAGAAGCTCCTCTCTGCTCCCCACCAAAAAAGAAAGAAAGAAAAAAGGTATAGCATTATTTTTTTTATTACATCAATTTATATGGCTGCCCGATTCACACACAGGTGATTCTGGATGGCTTACAACAACCTTCATGAATTAACAACAGTTTAAGGACTCTCTTTTGAGCTGCACAAGGTCCACAATAGTTGTTAATACTATAGACATTTCAAAATTTTTAAATTAATAATAAAGTTATTATATAATAATAATTATATAATACTAAAATAATAAAGCAGAGGGAACTATACTGAGGATAAGAAGGAAGAACTGCAATCAGATAAAAGAAATTTGGAATCCGGGCCTGGATTCAATTTTCTCTAGCTCTCGGGAAGATAAAGAGGAGGAGGGAAGGGCATTGCAGAGGCACCTTGCAAGATTCTATTACTGTAGCATTATAATAATAATAGCATTAGCATTCATGAGTTTGATTTACCGATTTATCTGGGAAGGCTTTCATCACAGAAAGTTCAGAGAGAAAGAGGTGGTAGCCATGCAGGAAGTGAGAATTGGGCCATCTCTCAAGAGCCCAGATCTCTTTAAATTTTCACGTTGTTGCTGTGGACCAGGAGATTATGCCCAGCTGTTTGAGCAGGCAGGCAGGGAGAACATGGGGCAAGGAGGCAGCAGGATGCCCATGGGCATGTTGGGAAAACAAAGAGGACGGCGGGAAAGGAAGATCTGTCAGATGTTCTACAAGCAACTTATCTGCAACACGTCTTAGAGTAGGGGTGTCAAACTCGATTACATTGAGGGACATATCAGGGTTGTGTTTGACCTCAGGGGACCCCAGGGGTGGGCATGGCCAGGATGGGCATGGCCAGCTCAATGTCACTCGTGTGATCAAATGCCACTTTTTCTAGTAGTTTGTTTTGCTAGCACTCTGCCAGTAAAAACAGAGCTCGGGAGGACCACGCGAGCCCTGTTTTCACTGGCAAAGGGCTGCAGGAGGCAGTTTCAGCTGAAAACGGAGCCCGGGAGGGCCACGCATGGCCCACACAAGCTCCATTTTTGCTGGCAGAGGCACCATGGGCTGATCCTTCACTGTTTCCAGGGCAGCCCTATGGGCCAGATTTAAGCACCTCATGGGCCAGATCCAGCCTATGGGCCTGTTTGACCCCCTCTCCCCCATCAGAGCATAGAGCCCTCGTACAAGATGGCTTGAAAATATGTCATGCCAGAGCTGTGTTTCTCAACCTCAGGAATTTTAAAATGGATGGACTTCAACTTCCAGAATTCTGGGCGTTGAAGTCAGTGTTGAAATTCATTTTTTTTTTTACTATCGGTTCTGTGGGCATGGCTTGGTGGGCATGGCTTGGTGGACATGGCAGGGGAAGCATACTGCAAAACCTCCATTCCCTCCCCACTCCAGGGGAAGGATACTGCAAAACCCCCATTCCCCCCCCCACTCCTGAGGAAAGGATATTGCAAAATCTTCATTGCCACCCCACTCTGGGCCCAGCCAGAGGTGGTATTTGCCGGTTCTCTGAACTACTCAAAATTTCCCCTCCTGGTTCTCCAGAACCTGATTAGGACCTCTGGTTGAAGTCCACCCATCTTCAAGTTCCTGAAACACTGTGCTAGAGAGACAGAGCAAAATTCTTGGGGCCAAGATGGAAGAGCAAATATTTTCTTTCCAAAACAGGGAAGGGGAAAAGCAATTTATTCTTGCCAGTTCAAAGCCACCTCATCACATGTATGTATTTATCCATGCCACTCAGCCCTCGGGGCAATTATAGACTTGCAAGGTAGTCCAAATTAAAAAAGCACATCGAGAAAATTAGCTCTATATTGTAAGGTTATGTTAATAGAATCTTGCAAGCTTGAAAGTTCACCTGTCCCCTGCCCCGCATCACATTTACAGCCCAAGAAACTAGGGACAGTCCCTTCTGAAATGTTTGCCTTGCCCACATTCCTTTTGTAGACTCAGCTCTGATCATTGCCTAGCCTGTGGCTCTTCCTCTTTTCTCCCAAGGCCATTCCCACATATCATTACACAAAACTATAGTCATTAATCCCTACAGCTTTCACAAATAGGTCCAACCTTATTATTTATTTATTTTGTTGAAGCCAACAAAATTGGGAGACAGTCCCACAAAGAGCGATAAACATCTGATCTGATGAGCAGAAGGAATCATCAGTTGAGGATCAATGCCCCACAGGGGCTTCAGGGAGTGGTGAAATGTAAAATTTGTTACTACCGGTTCTGTGGGCGTGGCTTGGTGGTGGTGGGGTAATGTGACTGGGTGGGTGTGGCCAACTTTTTAAAAAAAAAACTTTTAAAAGCATTTCTTTTCTACAACCTCTTTGGCTGGAGAGGTTGCAGAAAAAAATGCTTTTAAAAGCCTCTGATGATCAGGCAACTCAGCTGGGATCGTTAGAGGTTTTTAAAAGCATTTTTTTTCTACAACCTGTTCAGCCGAAGAGGTTGCAGGAAAAAAATGCTTTTAAAAGCCTCTGATGATCCCAGCTGAGCCACATGATCATCAGAGGCTTTTTTTTTAACTTTTAAAAGCATTTTTTCGGCCAAACAGGTTCTAGAAAAAATGCTTTTGAAAGTTAAAAAAAAAGCCTCTGATGATCGTGTGGCTCAGCTGGGCATTGGAGGGGAGGCAGGGATTTTTGCTACCAGTTCTCCGGACCACCCACCACCATCGCTACCAAATCAGCTGATCCGGTTCGAACTGGGAGCATTTCACCCCTGGCTTCAGGGCTCATCCAAAGGCAAAATCTTTTCCTCCGAAGACCTAACTCAACCTCAATTGGTGGTGGAGGGCATAGAGGTCAGAGCATCATGTCTTTTTACACAACGCATAGCTCAAATTTGAAATTCACTGCTGTGAGAGGTGGGTGGTCTCCAAAGTTTGTTGGCCTCAAAAAAAAAAAAAAAAGAAGGTTTGACTTGTCAATCAGGTTAACTGGCTGTAAATATTATAGCTTAGATCAGGTGTCAAACTCAAGGCCCACAGGCCAGATAGCAATAGCAATAGCACTTAGACTTACATACTGCTTCACAGTCCTTTTATAGCATTCTCTAAACGATTTACAGAGTCAGCCTATTGCCCCCAACAATCTGGGTCCTCATTTTACCCACCTTGGAAGGATGGAAAGCTGAGTCAACCTTGAGCCTGGTGAGATTCGATCTGCCAAACTGCTGGCAGCCGGTGATCAGCAGAAGTAGCCTGCAGTACTGCACTCTAACTACTAGAGCCACAGCGGGTCTTTTGATCTGGCCCATGGGGTGCTTAAATCTGGCCCATGGGGCTGCCCTGGAAACAGCAAAGGTACCAGCCTGCATGTGCCTGTGCCAGTGAAAAAACGGAGCTCAGGAGAGCCATCCGCGGCCTTCCCTGGCTCCGTTTTCAGCCATGATGACCTCCTGCAGCCCTTTGCCAGCAAAAATGAAGATGGGGAGAGGCTGATTTTGGTCAAAAATGGTTTCTGGCCACAGCGCTCTCCATTTTTGCTAGCAGAGGGCTAGCAAGAGGCGGTCACAGTCAAAACTGGGGCCTTATCCTCCGTTTTCTCTGACAGAGGGCTGCAGGAGGCTGTCACAGCTGAAAACGGGGCCCGGGAGGGCCACACACAGCCCTCCAACCTCTATTTTTACTGGTAGAGAGCTGCAGGAGGCCGTTGTGGCTGCCCCCACCCTCCGAGGTCAAACAAAACCCTGATACGGCCCTCAGTGAAATTGAGTTTGATACCCCTGGCTTAGATCATGTACCAAACCAGTGGCCTTTTGACTTCTTGACCCTGCCTTGCACCCAAACAATCATCGAACTGCAGCCTCTATTGAATTGTTCCAACCTTCTTAAAAGCCAGATCCACCTTGCTGAGCATGTTCCTGCTGGTTCATAAAAGAAGTAGGAAACCCATTGGCTCACGACAGCCGGATCCCTTCTTTGTAAGCTGGGCTACAACCGATACAACCATGTTCCGTCTGAGTTAAAAGGCAGCCAAGGGCAGCCAGAAGAATATCAAATTGCTTAACGCATTGTAAGCCGCCCTGAGTCTCTGGAGAAGGGCGGCATATAAATCTAATTAAAAAAATAAAATAAAATAAAATCAAGGCAAAGGCGAAGGCGAAGGCGAAGGCGAAGGCGAAGGCGAAGGCGAAGGCGAAGGCGAAGGCGAAGGCGAAGGCGAAGGCGAAGGCGAAGGCGAAGGCAGGCGGATTTCACAGAATAATAGGCAGACTGCAATAGATAAGGTCAACCATGAGTTCTAGAAATCCCTGACTTTACGAGCAAATACTAATCCTAATATAGTTACTAATATTTTTATGGCAGCCGAAAAAATAAGTGAGATTGAAAAGCTGTGCATCTTGATTGAAGAATGTGGTGGCTTAGACAAAATTGAAGCTCTACAATCCCATGAAAATGAGCAGGTTTACAAATCGGCTGCAACTCGGATTGAACAATATTTTTCAGCGGAGGAGGAAGATGAGAATGTTGTTCCAGAGTCTGGTTCTGATGCATATACGTTCCAAATTCAAGACAGTCCTGATACCTTCAAGTTTTAAGTCTCTTGACTACCTTAAGCCTAGTTCTCTCCCGCCCAAGCTTTCTATTCTGTCTCTTACACTGCCTTTTTTTCTATGTGAAATGCGAAATAGCACTTTGTTTCAATTAAAACTACTTGAAGAGATCATGGCAGTTACATATGCCAAGTGAACTTGTGTCTTCTACTTATATGTCCTTTTTTGTATTCTGTAAATTCTCCAGTTCTGAATCTACTGTAGTAGATGTACCTAGATTTAGATTATATCCTTACTACAGTTGGCCAGACAGAAATGGTTTGTGAATCTTCACTCTCGGTTTGGTTTGCAGAACGCACAGCGTTCAGTAGCAAAAGCAAATCTCTCGGACTGATTTTTAAAGAATACTTCTTCAAATGAAATAAACTGGTATTTGAGTATCAAAAAAAAAAAAAGAAGAAGAAGAAGAAAAAAGAAGGTGGATATTTTTGTACCCAGAAAACCTCAAACAAGATGCAAGATAGAGCCCTTTCAAAGCAGAACTGTAAAGTCAGTTTTAGAGATCACTTCCAAAGACCTCACCTCTTCTTCTCTTCTCTTCTCTTCTCTTCTCTTCTCTTCTCTTCTCTTCTCTTCTCTTCTCTTCTCTTCTCTTCTCTTCTCTTCTCTTCTCTTCTCTTCTCTTCTCTTCTCTTCTCTAATGTAACCTAGAGAAGGAGCTTGGAAGAGGCAGGGATCCTTATGAATAAAAGCTAATTCCTTCCTGCCTGTCTCATTAACAAAAGAGAAATCTTGTGAAATTTTAAAGCAGCTCTCAAAGCTGGATGATAGGTTGGGTGAGATGTTGGTCTCTAGGAGTCAGCACTTTTTTTTCAATTGCCTTTACCACTTTAAATGCTCATGAATAGTAATTGCTTGTTAAGTATTATTTAACTACATTGACTATTCAGGCAGGAAGAAGGCACTATCTAGCCAAATTTGACCAATCCACAGAAGTTAAGTAAAGTAAAAGTAAAGGTTCTCCTTGCACATATGTGTTAGTCCTTCCCGACTCTAGGGGGCAGTGCTCATCTCCATTTCAAAGCCAAAGAGCCAGAGCTATCCAAAGACGTCTCCGTGGTCATGTGGCCAGCATGACTAAACACCAAAAGTGCGTGGA
This sequence comes from Coluber constrictor foxii, assembly GCA_038048745.1. Taxonomy (NCBI): domain Eukaryota; kingdom Metazoa; phylum Chordata; class Lepidosauria; order Squamata; family Colubridae; genus Coluber; species Coluber constrictor. The sequence goes on from CM075964.1 coordinate 12,153,057, forward strand.
ACGCTGTTCCCTTCCCACCAAAGGTGGTCCCTATTTTTCTACTTGCATTTTTTACCTGCTTTCGAACTGCTAGGTTGGCAGAAGCTGGGACAAGTCACGGGAGTTCAACCCATTATGCAGCACTAGGGATTCGAACCGCTGAACTGCCGACCTTTCGATCGACAAGCTCAGCGTCTTAGCCACTGAGCCACCATGTCCCCTAATAAAGTAGGACAGTAATAAAAAATGTGGCTGCATAAATGAAAGGAAGCATCTTGCCTGGCCATGCCTCCTGTGTTTAAGGTGCCTGCAGTGAGGGTGTGTGCATCAAAGAGCCCTGAGACAAGTAGGGTCTGTGTGGAAAACACGATAAAACATAAAACATAAAAGCCGAAGAGAAAGCCAGCATTCAAAAAAGTAGGTAGCGACAAGCCATTTTCACGTGGTTTTTCCAATAAAGCTACAAGAACTCATTAGCTGCTAGGTGTGACTCAAAGCGAGCTTCACAACCAACGAAGTAGCAATATCTAACCATCTTTGGCTAGCCTTGAGAAAGCAAAATGGACATGGCTTTGGGGTGGCAGTTGATTAGGCAAGCCCAGGCTAAACTGGGAAGTCAAAACAACATCCCCAAATGAAAGCAAAGTCAAATCATTTCCATACCATTGCCAAGGAATCATCCAGATGCTTCCATGGAATTGCAAGGAGTTGAGCGTGACTCAAGACTTTCGTTTGCCCTCAACTTCAAACCATGTTGTCAACGTCCCAACTGATGAACTTAACCAAAGCAAGCATGGCTGAGATGATCCAATCTCTCTCTCTCTCTCTCTCTCTCTCTCTCTCTCTCTCTCTCTCTCTCTCTCTCTCTCTCTCTCTCTCTCTCTCTCTCTCTCTCTCTCTCTCTCTCTCTCTCTCTCTCTCTCTCTCTCTCTTTCTCTTTTTATAAATTTTATTTTATTTTGTCTTATACATCCAACAAGCCTTAAATCTATGGCCTGTGTCCCCTCGTCCTTTCAGTATCATAGTAAGCCGGTCTGATTCCACACAGTTCATTATTTTCTGGATAACTACTTGTTTGGGTGGGCTAACATCCATTTTCCAGTATTTTTTTTTATTTTTTTTAATTAGATTTATATGCCGCCCTTCTCCGGAGACTCAGGGCGGCTTACAACGTGTTAAGCAATAGCCTCCCGCAGGGTGGGCAAGGCCTCCCGCAGCCGCTACTAGTGGTTCGCCCGAACTGGGGTGAACAGGTAGCAACCCACCACTGACCTGAACTTCAATTAAAACTAAATAAAACTGACACAATTCATCTTCAGTCCTTATTTCATATGTGTCTCTTGTCCAAGTCATGCTTATATATTGGTAAGAACTTCGGGGAACCATCCTTAATCTTTGAAAATTTCCAGGGATGGAGCACCCACAATTATCAGCTGCTCCATTGGTTAATTGTTCTCACTCTCAGGAAATTTCTCCTGGATCTGTCTTTGATAAGGTTTCATCTGTTTCTTCTTATCCTACCCTTTGGTGCTATGGTGAATGAATCGACCTCCTCTTCCCTGTGGCAGCCATTCAGGGATTAGAAGATAGCTATCATGTCTCAATAGGCTAGAAATATCTAGTTCCCTTAACCGTTCATCATGTAAGAAGTTAGGAGGCATCTTGATCATTAGACACCTCCCTTCCTTGTAGGCAAATATTGTTGTTAGTTGCAAAGTCATGTCCGACTTTGCAACTGTCCCCATGGACAATGTTCCTCCAGGCCTTCCAGTTCTCTATCATCTTCTGGTGTCCATTTAAGTTCACGTCTACTGCTTCAGTGACTCCATCCAGCCACCTCATTCTCTGTCGTCCCTGTCTTTTTTTGCCCTCAATCTTTCCCAGCATGAGGCTCTTCTCCAGTGAGTCCTTCCTTCTCATTAGGTGGCCAAAGTATTTGAGTTTCCTCTTCAGGATCTGGCCTTCTAAAGAGCAGTCAGGGTTGAACTCCTCCAGGACTGACTGGTTTGATCACCTTGCAGTCAAGGGACTCGCAGGAAACTTCTCCAGCACCAGAGTTCAAAGGCCTCAATTCTTTGGCGCTCAGCCTTCCTTATGGTCCGACTTTCACAGCCAGGGTGGGGTGGGGAAGGCCTGTTTTTCTTTCTCACCTGGCTACAGATCCTCTCTATGAGTCTAGGGAGGGCGAAAACAGCCTTCCCCACCCCCACGGAGGCCCTCCGGAGGCCAGGAACAGCCCGTTTTCCCAACTTCCGGTTGGACAGGAAGGGATGTTTTTTGCTGTCCCCAGCCTCCAGAGATTCCTATAGACCGATCCCGTTGTGAACCAGTGGTAAAGGTAAATAGAAACCACCCCTGTCCTGTACCCACCTTGCTAAAAACCTGTCATTACTAAATTTACTTATTTGGTTAAAGAAAAGACAATGTCTACATTTACTGCTGACAAGATGTCCCTTATAAACATTTTGCATAACACAGGGAAATAAAATGAACATATGATTTATGGTTTTGATAATTAGACAGGATAATTATAGAAATAAGAAGTCATGATGTAACTTCAAGCAAGAGATAAATTTAGAATTGCATTTATAACTGCTGTAAAGAAAATCGGAAGTAACTTCTTTGCCTCTATTTTCTCTTTTTCCTTCCTTCCTTCCTTCCTTCCTTCCTTCCTTCCTTCCTTCCTTCCTTCCTTCCTTCCTTCCTTCCTTCCTTCCTTCCTTCCTTCCTTCTTGATTTATTTTTCTTTCCTTTACATTAGTTTTTACCTTTGCTTTTAAAAACCTAACCTAACCCTCTCCCTCCCTCCCCCTCTTCCCCCTTCCTTCCTTCCTTCCTTTCCTTCCTTCCTTCTTTTTTGATTTATTTATCTTTCCTTTACATCTTTCTTTCTTTCTTTCTTTCTTTCTTTCCTTCCTCCCTCCCTCCCTCCCTCCCTCCCTCCCCCCCTCCCTCCCTCCCTCCCTCCCTCCTTCCTTCCTTCCTTCCTTCCTTCCTTCCTTCCTTCCTTCCTTCCTTTTTCCTTTTACATTACTTTTTACCTTAAAACTTCTAATAAAATGCTATTAAAAAGGATGACCAAATTAGGCTGACAGGATAAAAGAATGCCAGCCACTGGGTGTTTTCCACAGTTGTCAGATGAATATCAAACAGCTATGTCTACATCGTGACAGCCACACACGGCTGGCATTACAAATGCATTCTTTTCTAAATGACTTCTTTAACATATGCACATTCAAAATAAGAGAAGATTTTAGAAGATACTTTGTTGGAGGTATAAAATTGAAAGGCACTGACTGCTTAGCATAGCGCATAACTATGGTATATGTAAAATTAAGCCCTCTCATTTCTCTCTCCAAATTCTGTCATGCTGCTTGAGGAAGATTTAGGCTGCCCTCTGTTATGTATTGTATATACAGTGGGGCAAAAAAGTATTTAGTCAGCCACCAATTGTGCAAGTTCTCCCACTTAAAAAGATGAGAGAGGCCTCTAACTGTCATCATAGGTAGACCTCAACTATGAGAGGCAAAGTGAGAAAACAAATCCAGACAATCACATTGTCTGATTTGGAAAGAATTTATTTGCAAATTATGGTGGAAAATAAGTATTTGGTCAAAATCAAAAGTTCATCTCAATACTTTGTTATATATCCTTTGTTGGCAATGACGTTTTCTGTAAGTCTTCACAAGGTTGGCACACACTGTTGCTGGTATGTTGGCCCATTCCTCCATGCAGATCTCCTCTAGAGCAGTGATGTTTTGGGGCTGTCGCTGGGCAACATGGACTTTCAACTCCCTCCAAAGGTTTTCTATGGGGTTGAGATCTGGAGACTGGCTAGGCCACTCCAGGACCTTGAAATGCTTCTTACGAAGCCACTCCTTCATTGCCCAGGCAGTGTGTTTGGGATCATTGTCATGCTGAAAGACCCAGCCACATTTCATCTTCAATGCCCTTGCTGATAGAAGGAGGCCCTTGCGCTCAAAATCTCATGATACAGGGCCCCATTCATTCTTTCCCGTACACGGATCAGTCGTCCTGGTCCCTTTGCAGAGAAACAGCCCCAAAGCATGATGTTGCCACCCCCATGCTTCACAGTAGGTATGGTGTTCTTTGGATGCAACTCGGCATTCTCTCTCCTCCAAACACGACGAGTTGTGTTTCTACCAAACAGTTCTACTTTGGCTTCATCTGATCATATTCCCACCCAACTCCAGGGGGAGGATACTGCAAAATATCCATTCCCACCCCACTCCTGGGGGAAGGATATTGCCAGAGGTAGCATTTTCCAGTTCTCCGAACTTCTCAAAATTTCCTCTACCGGTTCTCCAGAACCTGTCCGAATCTCCTGGATTTCACCCCTGCCAGGACAGTGCAATCGTCATAAATATGAGTCAGTTGCCAAGTGTCGGAATTTTGATCAGGTGACCATGGGGATGCTGTAATGGTCGTAAGGGGCAAAATGGCCATCTGGTACATCTCTCTGTGCTGCTGTAACTTTGAACAATCAGCCAACGAATGGTCAAGGACTACTTGAATAAATGAAGCTCAATCTGGCCATGATGGTAGTATTGTGCCACAGTGGCACAGTGGTTAAAATGCAGTATTGCAGGCTACTTCTGCTGACTGCCGGCTGACTGCAATTTGGCAGTTCGAATCTCACCAGGCTCAAGGTTTGACTCAGCCTTCCATCCTTCCGAGGTCGGTAAAATGAGGACCCAGATTATTGGGGGTGACATGCTGACTTTGTAAACTGCTTAGAGAGGGCTGTGAAGCACTGTGAAGTGGTATATAACTCTAAGTGCTATTGCTATTGTTAAGCATGTTTATTCACCCTTGATTAAAGAATTACTCTTCCCAGACTAGGAATGAGCAATGGGGCTTGGCTGGAAGGGAAAATTGTCCCTTCCAGGTGCTTCTTGGAACCTGGAGGAAGTCAATGGTCAAAAGATGAGATGCTCTTCTTTCCTGGAAACCTGGTCTCATGTGGCTCTTGGACTCAAGGATCCAGAGAGCCAGCTCAGAATGCCAACAGCAGCTGTCCAAGAGGCCACTCAGCTATCACAGTGGGATGCAGAGGAGGAGACCAGCTTCCCATTGCGAGGGGAGGCGCTGTTTCAAATCTGAATAGAATAGAATAGAATAGAATAGAATAGAATAGAATAGAATAGAATAGAATAGAATAGAATAGAATAGAATAGAAACTATGGAGTGGAGTGGAGTGGAGTGGAGTGGAGTGGAATGGAATGGAATGGAATGGAATAGAATAGAATAGAATAGAATAGAATAGAATAGAATAGAATAGAATAGAATAGAATAGAATAGAATAGAATAGAATAGAATAGAAAATATGGATGGAGTGGAGTGGTGTGGAGTGGTGTGGAGTGGAATAGAATAGAATAGAATAGAATAGAATAGAATAGAATAGAATAGAATAGAATAGAATAGAATAGAATAGAATAGAATAGAATAGAATAGAAAATATGGATGGAGTGGAGTGGAGTGGAGTGGAATGGAATTGAGTGGAATGGAAAAGAAAAAAGAAAAGAAAAGAAAAGGAAAGAAAAGAAAAGAAAAGAAAAGAAAAGAAAAGAAAAGAAAAGAAAAGAAAAGAAAAGAAAAGAAAAGAAAAGATGGAATGGAATGGAATGGAATGGAATGGAATGGAATGGAATGGAATGGAATGGAATGGAAAAATAGAATGGAATGGAATAGAAAAATAGAATGGAATGGAATGGAATGGAATGGAACGGAATGAAATGAAATGGAACGAAGCGGCATGGAGTGGAGCAGAATGGAGTGGAATGGAAAGGAATGGAGCAGAATGAAGCAGAATATAATTAATTATCTCTTTTTTAAAAAGAAATAGAGTTGAAGGAGGAGATCAACTTATCCATTTCTACCCATCCAATAATTTCTTCATTGCTAATAGTCTTCAAGGAACCAAAAGGACAGCTATGTCCATTGGCGCCACCAGAGGGAGCACCCAGAAATTGAATTTATTGTTTTATTACAAAAAGAAAGAGAGAGAGAGAGAGAGAGAGAGAGAGAGAGAGAGAGAGAGAGAGAAAGAGAGAAAGAAAGAAAGAAAGAAAGAAAGAAAGAAAGAAAGAAAGAAAGAAAGAAAGAAAGAAAGAAAGAAAGAAAGAAAGAAAGAAAGAAAGAAATTTCAATTCAGAATAGAGCTAGAAGGGACCTTGGAGGTCTTCTAGTCCAACTCCCTGCTCAAGCAGTAGACTATGGCTGTCCAATCTCTTCTTAAAAACCTCCAGCGACGGAGTACCCACAACTTCTGAAGGCCAGCTGTTCCACAGGTTAATTGTCTTCACTGTTAGGAAGTTTCTCCATTGTTCCAAGTTGCGTCTCTCCTTCTTTGTTTCCATCCATTGTTTCTTGTCCTTCCCTCCGGTGCTTTGGAAAAATAGGTTGACCCCCTCTTCTTTATGGAGAAGTGGAGACGCTCAGCTGTGGCATCAAAGAGATCTGGGCCAGTCTGTTTTCACGATAAGATCTGGCGCTTAAAGCCACCATTTTCAAAGGCAACATCCGGAATCCCTTTGAAGTCCTCAGCCTCATGGACAGGGAATCAGAGGAACTCTGGAATGGAGTCAAGTTAGTTGTTTAGGAAGAATGTGAAAAGAGGCTGCCAAAGACCATGAAACACATGAAAACCCACTAGATGTCAAAAAAGATTATGGAAATTGTGAAGAGAAGAAGGGAGGCCATGGCCAAGGGCGATACAGATCTCAGGGAGGAACCTAACAATCTCAGAACAATCCTTTCATAGGAACCATGGCAAGCTAGACATATGGATAAACTCTTTTTACATATGTAAGCTAGAAACATAGATAATTCTCTCTCTCTCTCTCTCTCTCTCTCTCTCTCTCTCTCTCTCTCCTTTATATCTCTCTCTACCTCTCTCTAGTTGTTTCTCTCACACTCTCTCTCTGGCTATCTCTATATATACCTCTACTCACTCACTCACTCATTCTGTCTGTCTGTCTGTCTGTCTGTCTATCTATCTCTATCACCTTTCTACCTCTCTCTACCTCTCTCTCTCTCACACTATCTCTCTCTCTCTCTCTAGCTATCTCTCTCAGTGGTGGGTTTCAAAAATTTTTACTACCTGTTCTGTGGGTGTGGCTTGGTGGATGTGGCTTGGTGGGCATGGCGGGGGAAGGATACTGCAAGATCCCCATTTCCTCCTGATTACCTGAGACTTGGGAGGCAGAGAATAGATGGGGGCGGGGCCAGCCAGAAGTTTTACTACTGGTTCTCCAAACTACTCAAAATTTCCACTACCGGTTCTCCACAACTGGCCAGAACCTGCTGAAACCTGCCTCTGATCTCTCTCTATATACAGTATATACCTCTACTCCCTCCCTCCCTCCCTCCCTCCCTCCCTCCCTCCCTCCATCCATCCATCCATCCATCCATCCATCCATCCATCCATCCATCCATCCATCTATCTATCTATCTATCTATCTATCTATCTATCTATCTATCTATATCTATCTTTAGCCATTGTCTATCCACTGTGGGATGAAAGTCTCTTCTGCATATTTCCAACCAAAATGGTCCTGAGCTTTTTTTTTTTTTGGCCAGTTGGGCCTGCCATACTTGCTGATGTCGTCCCTCTCTCTCTCTCTCTCTCTCTCTCTCTCTCTCTCTCTCTCTCTCTCTCTCTCTGTGTTATTCAAAATTTCAAAAAGAACATAAACTAATGCAAAAAAAAAAAAAAGAGAGAGACCGCCAAGAAAGATGAGAAGGAAGAAAAACAAAAGAGAAAGAATTCAAAGAAATACAAAGAAGGCCCCAATTTCCTCTGCAGCAGATAGAAAGCATGATTACAAAATTATCTCTTACTCTATGATTGCAGAGAGAGAGAGAGAGAGAGGGAGAGGGAGAGGGAGAGGGAGAGGGAGAGGGAGAGGGAGAGAGAGAGAGAGAGAGAGAGAGAGAGAGAGAGAGAGAGAGAGAGAGAGAGAGAGAGAGAGACGTTTCAAGCTTCAAAAAACCACAATCATAAGTGCATTTTTTCCCAGTTTCATGCAAAAAGCCTACAAGGGATTTTCAGTCAACCATCAATGTCAATATTGTCTTTTCTCTGATGAAATAAGTTAATTGGGCCAACTGGGCAAGCTCCATCCTCTTCACCATCTATCCCTCCTTTGTGGGTAGTCGAACCTTTCCAGATTTGAGCATAGAATAGTCTTGCTGCAGTTGTCACCTATAAAAAACAAAGTTCCATGACTCTTTCCTAGTTGCCTGTCCATCGGTCCCAAAAGGAAAATATCTGACTTTTGTTGTACTTGATCCTTTAAAATCTTCTGAATTAATTAATATAATTTGCATGCAATGGAATTTTTTTTTTTTGGCTGTAAAACATGAACTCTGGTTTTGCTAAGAGCAGGGGTGGGGCTGCTGGGGGTTCGCAGGGGTTCGGGAGAACCTCTAGCTAAGATTCTGTGTGGTTTGGAGAACCCCCCCAAATCCCACTCCTGGCTGGCCCCGTCTACCCCACCCCTCCCTTCCCAGGAGTCCCCACACAGCCCATTTTGGATGCAGGTAAGTGCAGGGCACGCAAGGAGGCTAAAGGAGGGTGAAAAACAGGCCTACCAGAAGTTTGGGAAGGCCGGAAACAGGCCCATTTCCAGCCTCCAGAGGGCCTCCGGAGCAGGGGTGGGTTCTACTTACCTTTACTACTGGTTTGTAATGGGACCGTGTGCACACTTTTCCACATAAGTGCAGAAGCTTCTGTGCATGTGCAGAAGCGTTTTGATGACATCAGGGTCAGTGGGCGGAGCCTCCTGCCGGTTTTCCTACCAGTTCTATCGAACTGGTGCGAACTAGGGGCAACCCACCATTGCTCCAGTGTCTGGAGAGGCTGTTTTCGCCCTTCCGGAAGTTCAAGGAAAGCCTCTGGTGCCTGGGGAGGGCAAAACCCCACCACCACCACTGTGGTGCAGGAGGCCGACTAGGCCACACCCACCATGACCACACCCATCGAGCAACTGGGCAGAGAACGAACCCTTTGCTAAAATTTTTGAAGCCCACCCTTGGTTAAGAGCCCCCACCCCACCATACAGATAACTACATTTTATCTGGACATCAATTTAACCCTAGAAGAAAATTAACAGTGGAATTTCCCCAAAACAGCAGTGTGAGAAATTTCAATTAAATCAGCAAGGCTGTCTAAAAGGAGTGGGGGAAGTAACCTTTTAAGATTTGGCGCTCACTGCTATATGTGTCCCAAAATGCTATTTGATTTTACAGCCACCGGAGGGCAATCGTGGCTCAGGAATCTCCTTGAAAGTTTTTTTTTCTTTCCCAAGTTAGGTGGTCTCATTACTCAAATTGTAAGCAAGGTAAGGATAGCCTAGTAAAACAAAGCAGCATTTCTTATGTTTCTTGTCCTACAAGGCAGAGGAGCTATCGATATCCAAGATCAAGAGAAGGAACTGTGGGGGGAAACATGCTTTGGAACTTCTAATTTAAGAGATATCAGGCTGATTATTAAAGCTGCTTTTGGATAATTTTCTTTTTAGTGAAAGATGTTGAGACTTTGGAAAAAGTCCAGAGAAGAGCAACTAAGATGATTAAAAGCCTGAAGAATAGAATAGAATAGAATAGAATAGAATAGAATAGAATAGAATAGAATAGAATAGAATAGAATAGAATAGAATAGAATTTTTTATTGGCCCAGTGTGATTGGAAACATGAGAAATTTGTCTTTGGTGCATAAGCTCTCAGTGTACATAAAAGAAAAGATACATTCGTCAAGAATCAGAAGGTACAACACTTAATTATAGTCATAGGGTACAAAGTCATAAGTGAGAGGAGATGGGTGGTGGGAACGATGAGAAGATTAATAATAGTGCAGACTTAGTAAATAGTTTGACAGTGTTGAGGGAATTATTTGTTTAGCAGAGTGATGGCATTGAGGAAAAAACTGTTCTTGTGTCTAGTTGTTCTGATGTGCAGTGCTCTATAGCGTCGTTTTGAGGGTAGGAGTTGAAGCAATTTATGTCCAGGATGCAAGAGGTCTGTAAATATTTTCACAGCCCTCTTTTTGATTCGTGCAGTATAAAGATTCTTTTGCTTGAGGATGGGAGATTGGACTAGAAGACCTCCAAGATCCCATCCAGCTCTATTCTGATTCAAAGTAGATGCAAAATGGTCTCCCCCGCCCCTACTCACATCATTTAAATAGGCCTCTTCCTCCTCCCAAAGGGATGACCAGAGAGATCTGGTCCAGGGTTAGGTTTCCATTCCAAATTACGTTGGAAAAGAAAGATGCAAAAACGAAAACAAAAATGGTGGACAAGAAGTTTTGTCCTCCTTCCCCTTCTCCTTCTGTGTGGCCCGATGGAGTTGCTGATGCCGCCTCTGCTTTCTCAGGTGGAGCCTGGAGCCTGATGGAGAGAGTGCCCTACAAAGCTGCTGAAGCAGAGTGTTGTGATGTAGGCTCAAGTAGTTATTACCAGACACAATGAGTCCTAAACAAACAAATTTTATTAGAACAGCTGAGAATTACTTCATTCTCAGCTTAGTCCAAATTAAGTCCAAAACAAATTCTTCGTAAACAGTCCTTTGGCCTTATCACTAACCTTTGTCTACTTTGGCACTCTGCCAAAGGCTTTTCTTGGCAAAACTTCAGAAGCAAGAGACACTGACAAGAAGCAAATATAGCAATGTTGCTTTCCTACAAAGATCCCAAGAGCCGTTGCTGGTCTTTTAAGCCTTCTGGGAGGGGCCAATCATCTCCTGGCCTTACTCCCGAGTCGTCCTTTTTGTTTTAGCTGCTCTTGCCTTCTGGCAGCTCTTCGCATGCATGCACTAGGAACAGGCTCCTCCTGTTCCTCTGCCTTTCTGCTGTCTGCCTCTGAAGGCTCCCAGATGGCCCTGGCCCCATCTCTGCCTCTGACACAGACCTCTCGTCTGGGCCTTCCCCAGACTCCAGGATTGGTCCATTGTCCTCCCCAGCCTCCACACTGTCCAACTCCACTGCCAGCTCCACAGGCTGCTGGTGGATCACAACACAGAGGCCAGCACTGAAAATGTGAGTACATATGTGCATGCCTCGACGCATGTGCCCAGCAGGATAGAGCCAGAGTGGGTGGGCGAGGGTGGACCCACCAGCAATTTCCGCTACCGGTTCTCCTAAAAAAGCCCGAACCGGCTGAATACTACCTCTGTGCTGAAGGCTTTATTGCTTTTTCTCACATCCTAGAAATGGCAAGAGGGGTTTTCTCTAGGTAGCAACAAAGAAACAGGAAAAGGGGGAGAAGGCCCATTGCTTTCAGAGTTTGTACTTCAAATTGATAATCAAATATTCTCAAGTTGGTCCTGCCAAATATACAGGAGAACTCAAAAAGTTAGAGTTTTGTGACATGTTTCTTAATGAGAGAGGGGGGGGGGGGAAACCACCAATGAATTATATTGGAGAAAACGTCCACACAGAGGGAAAAAAAATTCTACTCAAAGATGCAAGTTCTCCAACAGGCCTGCCAAAAAACTGGGCAGGCTAGCAAATCCATGTAATGTTTTGTCTCTGCTTAAACTTTGAAACATTGTGTTAGTTTAGAATTTCTTGAGGACAGGATCCTGCTGTCCATGGGTCAGATAGACATCTCAGATAGGTTCACCACGAGGACATGAACTTGCCACAGCAGGGGGGAAAAAGATCACACTTCATGATTTCAGTCTTGAAACGTCTCAGCCATTTTAAGATGGGTGGACTTCAATTCCTAGAATTCCCCAGCCAGCAGGGCTGGGAATTGAAGTCCACCCATCTTAAAATGGCTAAGGTTGAGAAACGGTGGAATAAGCCATAATTCCTGTGTTACAACAGCGACTAATTGTAAATTACCCATCTATCTGAAAAGACATACCTGAGTTATGATTGTATCATCAGAAAGTATTTAAAACTACAGATATCCTCGAGTTACGGCCCTAATGGCGCTTCCCCATCACAGTTGTAACTTGTGACAGTCATAAAGTGGATTGGTCACATGACGGACCTGATTTTGTTCTTTTTTGTGGTGGTCTTTAAATGAATGCCCAGTTGTTAAGCAAACCAATGCTTAATATCTGTAAATGTAGCCTGAAATGCAGTCACATGACCACAAGGGGGGGGGCAACTGTCAGAACTTCAAATTGAGGCTGTAATTACCCCAGGTAGGTAGATTGTTGGAACTATGAATGGTTGCTAAGCGACCAGTTGTAAGTCGATCACTACCTGTAAACAGGAAATATTAAATAAGGCATACTCCAATATAAAATGAGGCATATACTGTATTTGGGCTGCAACACCTAGAATGACCACTTGATGGTAGCAAAGAATGCTTTAGAACGTCATTGCTGCCCTCTATCAGTTGTCCAAGGTCTTTGCAAACCAGATATGGTGATGCTGTTTGTACATCAAGACGCTGAACACTTCTGGCAAGCCAAATGATTTTTTTCCTTGCTTGTAACGAAATTCTAATGATGGTTGAATAATTCTTCTGTGTTTTTGCAGTTTGTGTATGTTTCTGCAGGCCATACAGATGTATCAGTTCAAGGCGGAGTCAGAAGACAGAAAAGTCAAGAGTGAGGTTATGACTATGCAAATCAAAACATCATTTTTGACTTGGTTGAGCCTTGGGGTGGACATTTCTGCAAAGCCCATGCATACATAAAAAATTCAAAATTTTTTACTATCGGTTCTGTGGGTGTGGCTTGGTGGGCATGACATGGCTTGGTGGATGTGGCAGGGGAAACATACTGTAAAATCTCCATTCCCACCCCACTTCAGGGGAAGGTTACTGCAAAATCTCCATTTCCTCCCCATCAGCTGGGACTCGGGAGGCAGAGAATAGATGGGGGTAGGGCCAGTCAGAGATGGTATTTACTAGTTCTCCAAACTACTCAAAGTTTCCACTACTGGTTCTCCGAACTACTCAAAGTTTCTGCTACCGGTTTTCCAAACTACTTAAAGTTTCCGCTACCAGTTCTCCGAACTACTCAAAATTTCCGCTACTGGTTCTCTGAACTACTCAAAGTTTCCGCTACCCGGTTCTCCGAACTACTCAAAGTTTCTGCTACCGGTTCTCCGAACTACTGGTTCTCTGAACTACTCAAAGTTTCCGCTACTGGTTCTCCGAACTACTCAAAATTTCTGCTACCGGTTCTCCGAACTACTCAAAGTTTCCACTACCAGTTCTCCAGAACTGGTCACAACTTGCTGAAACCACCTCTCATACGTAAAATTAATCCCTAAAAACATATTACATGTTTATCTGTGCTACAAGGCCCGTTTGGTCCAGTGGGCGAAGGCAGCAGGCTAGAAACCAGAACACTGTGAGTTCTAGTCCTGCCTTAAGCACAACGCTAGCCTGTCGTTCACTCTTAGCCCAAGGAAGAAGGCAATGGCAAACCAACTCCTGAAAAACTATGCCAAGAAAACCTATCCGGGTAGTTGCCAGCGATCATGATGAAATTGGCACACACGAAGTGAAGGCCAAAACAACCCCCCCCCCCAAGACTTTGGATTGTTTTTGCCGTAAAAAAAAAATAGCTTGAAAACTTTGCGTGAAAATTCACCCTGCAGAGCCCAGCCGAACGAATGGCCCACCCTTACAGTAAATGAGTCCTCCGGCACTTTCAGCTCCTGTTGGGAGAGCAGAATTACAAACACTGACCCATTTTGTTTCTACTGTAATTAACTAAAGAGAGTCGGCACTGCCAGATTTTTTTTTTTAAATATTCTTTTTGGCAGAATCACCAGCTGGAAGATAGAAAGCATCTACTGTGCACACAGTAGAGAGGCTTGCCAAAAATTTGCAGGTGGGAAAGAAGTTGAGGGCTGGTGCTGTAATCCGATTCATTCCCAGCGGTGGCTTTAGGAGTTGAAAAACTGAGCAATTGCTCTGGGTTTCACCCTGGGAGTGTGACCTCACTACAAATAGTCCTCATCTTACAACTATTTGTTTAGTGACCATGCGGCACTGAAATCCCAAGGGTGCTTTTTGCCAAGAGGCAAGGGGACTTTCTGGTTTTTCTTTGAAGAGGTTTCGCTTCTCATCCAAGAAGCTTCTTTATCTTCTCATCCAAGAAGCTTCTTCTGCTCTGAACTGAAGAAGCCTCCTGGATGAGAAGCGAAACGTCTTCAAAGGAAAAAAGAACAAGAAAGTCCAGTTGCCTCCTGAAAAAAAGCACCTTTGGATGGGACTGATGGTTTCTCCTAACTCTTTCCTCTGAGTCCTCTGAGTCCTCTTTCCTCTGAGTCCTCTGTTGAGCTTGAGGTGCCATGTTCCCCTGCTATCATTGTTGGCCCATCCCTTTTAGAAAAAGAGCAGAGAAAGAGCGATAAAGATTGTTTCGTGGCAACCAGTGGAATTGTTTTGAAGTAGCCAAGGAACTCCAAGTCAAAGGAAGAAAGACGAGCGTAGGCCAAGGGAGGATGCTTGGCTTCATGCTGATCTTTGCATTCCCCAGCTGACCACCTAGAAGAACTGCTCTGGAGTTCTCCTTGTTTGGAGGAGGGTGTTGGAGATGTTAATCATTACCCACTTCGAATATGTTTCTCAGGAGGAAGAAGAAATCATACGAGCAAGGAAGAACTTTAAAGATCAGCGCCGGGTCTGTTTTACAAACTAGAGAAGGGGGAAAACGACACCCCTTTTTGTAGGCCAACATACTGTTTACACATGTGTATCATTTGCAAAAGAACTACAAGACAGTGTCCCCTTGAGCCAAAATTTGGGTGGAGATGGGAAGTTTCATGAAAACATTAATTTTGGCCCTTTTTCATTGCACAAAGGTTGAGAAAAGGTTTGGTTACTCCGAATGACTCGTGAACATCTCCATCATCCAACTCTCAAAAGAATGTTTCAAGGTCAGTGCAACTGTCATAAATATGAACCAGTTGTCAAGAATCTGAATGTACCATATTTTTCGCTCCATAAGATGCACCTGACCATGAGACACTTTCCCATTTTTGGCCTCTGCGAACCCCATTTTGGATTCCGTGTGCCCCATTTTCGGCCTCTACATCAGTGGTGGGTTGCTACCGGTTCTCCCTGGTTCTTGCGAACTGGTAGTGGAAATTTTGAGTAGTTCGGAGAACCGGTAAATACCAACTCTGCCTGGCCCCGCTCCCAATCTATTCGCTGCCTCCCCAATCCCAGATGATCAGCTAGAAGGAAAAAATCAGGGCTCACTTGACAAAAAGAGAAAATAAAACAAGACACCTTAGCTTTAAATTGAATACTCAAGAAGCCTCCCAACTGATCGGCTAGAACCAATCCGCTCCTTATAAACTGCTCGGTGGTAGTAGATTGGCAATTGAGGCCAAGCTGCCTGAAAGCGGTTTCTGATGCTCTCGGTGGTGGCAGAGCAGCAAAAAACTGTTTAAACGCTTGCCGAGGTGCTTCAAAGAGCCACCCTACAGCTGATCAGTGGTAAAAGGCAGTGTGGTGGTAGACCAGTGCGCTCCAAAAACAAATAGGTAGAACGGAACACTCCAAAAACTAATGGGTAGACTGGCACGGCTCTGCAACCAGTTAAAAGCCTGGTAGACCAGTACCTCTGCTAAATCCTAAGGAATTGTTTGTCACATGACCATCAAACCACACCCACAAAATAAGCCACGCCCACAGAACAGATAGTAAAAAAATTTAGAACCCACCCCTGCTCCACATGCCCCATTTTTGGCCTCGAGAAAGTCCTGTCTAGAGGTCAAAAATGGGATGTGCAGAGTCCAAAAATGCGATGTGCAGAGTCCAAAAATGGGATGCAGGAAGGCTGATAATGGGGCATGCGGAGGCCAAAAATGGAATGCACGGAGGCCAAAGATGGCCGAAGGGTGGGGGCTGGCAGGCGGGCAGGCCTTTGGCAATATTTGCTCCATAAGATGCACAGACATTTCCACCCGCTTTTGGGAGACAAAAATGTCTCCCAAACCATCATAAATATGAGTCGGTTGGCCAGCGTTTGAATTTTGATCAGGTGTCCATGAGGATGCTGCAAGGGTCATAAGCAGAGGTGGTATTCAGCCAGTTCAAACCAGTTCAGGTGAACCCGTAGCAGAAATCACTGGTAGGCCCACCCCCTTGGCTCTATGCTGTCCTATTTAGGCACATTTTTGAGGCCGGGCACATGTGAGGAAGGTGTGCATGTGAGCAAAGCACATACACGGAAGGCCGGGTTCACAGAGGTGGCATGTGTGAGTGTAGCTAGCACGCATACACTCTTCCACTTTTGGTGCTGGGTGAACCAGTAGGTAAATTGTGTGAATCCCACTTCTGGTCTTAAGTGTGAAAAATGGTCGTAAGTGACTTTTTCCCAGGCCGTTGTAACTTCAAACGGTCACTAAATGAACTGTCAAGGACTTCCTGTCCTTCCATGCTCAAACCTGTCGAGTGTTTGACATTTGCAAAGTGCCTTCTCTGTTTAATCCAAACATTTTATCCTGTTATCAGATTGGGAGCAGGTCTAGAGAAATGCCAGTTGATGTGGCTTTTTTCTTTTAGTCAACATGTTTATTGAATCATAAAGTATTATAAAATCCAAAATACAAGGTAAATAGAAAAGCAGTGGGCGGGAAAAGGGGAAGGAGAGGTGAGGGGAAAAAACAAGAAAAGTAAAAGAAGCATTGACTTCCGACTCTCACTGTTACAGTAAAATAAGGCATTAATACCAAATCACAACTTTTGGCCTTTTCATAATAGTATGAACAAGCCATTTCTATAAAGGACAATCAGTCTAATCAGTAAAACCCAAAGTTAGATTTTCATTCTTTTCCACATCAAGCATGAAGTTCAGAAACGGTTTCCATGTGGAAGCGAAAGAACTTATGTTCTTTTCTTTAATCAAAGTGATCAGTTTTGCCATTTCAGCCAACTAAGCTGGCAAAGCACGGTGCTAAGCCCTAGCACCGTGATGGCGAACCTATGGCATGCGTGCCACAGGTGGCATGCAGAGCCCTCTCTGTGGGCACGCGAGCCGTCACCCCAGCTCAGCTCCAACCAGAAATCCACCGACCAGCTGATTTCCGGGTCTCTGCCGTGAATGTGCGGGGGGTGGAGTCAGTGGTAAAATTCTTTTTTTTTACTACTGGTTCTTTGGATGTGGCTTGGTGGGCGTGGCTTGGTGGGCGAGGCAGGGGAAGGATACTGCAAAATCTCCATTCCCATCTCACTTCAAGAGAAGGATATTGCAAAATCCTCATTCTCACCTCACTCTGGAGCTAGCCAGAGGTGGTCTTTGCCGGTTCTCCAAACTACTCAAAATTTCCTTTACTGGTTCTCCAGAACCTGTCAGAACCTGCTGAATAGCACCCCTGGGTGGGGTGCATGCGGGAGGCAAGCGTGCATGCGTGGGGGCACGGGGAAGTGCAGGGAGGGTTGCACACACATTGCATTATGGGTTATAAGTGCAGGGAGGCCTACTAGGCCCAAAATGGGGCACAGGGTGCATGGAGGAGTTGTGTGCGAATGCACGGGAGCATGGGGGATTGCACACGCATGCGCAGGGATGTGGGGACCATGGTGTGGGGGTCACGCACACACTGCACACAACAACAAAAAGGTTAGCCATCACTGCCCTAGCAGATGACCCAAACTATTTTGACTTCTCCCGAAAGATGAGCTTGGATGCAGATCAGGGTTTCTTGCGTCTCGCCATAAAAAGGCATTGTTTTCAAAAGCGTGAGCAACGATCAAGGCTAATCTTGTAGGTCTCAGGGAGAGATTCCAAGCCAAAACAAACTAGGCTGAATGTAAAACAATTTTCTCCATCCCCTTCACCCTTCATCAGCCATTCTTCGATATCAAAAGTGGGGGAGGAGGGGAGAACACACAGGGGTGGGACCGCAGCTTCTCTTCATTTCCCTGGCTCTTTAGTCATAAATTTCTGATTCTGTGCCATTCAGACTCTTTTTTTCCTAATTGGTAGCCTGCATTTCTCATGCCTAGCCCGTTATCTTCAACGTACATTTGGGTAATTAGTCCTGACTAGGTCGACACCACTACCTCCCTGTTATTGACAGGCGGAGCTCGAGGGGTTCGGCGGTCCCAGCCAAAACGCCTCTGATGACCTCAGCAAAATGTCAGCTTTGGCTCCGGATCAGCTCAGCCAAAGGAGTGTCCAGTACCAGCAGACGGACGGCGGAGAGTTTCGCATTGTCTAGCAACATGCTGTGTTTTGGGCCTATCTTGGCAGGAAAAGGGGAGATTACTAATAGGGATTTTCCATCTCGGGGGTGGAGGTGAACTGTTGCTCTCAGCAGAATTTCAACTTTTGGGTCTGCTTGTCAGCCGCTGTCATTGTTTCCCCGACTCCATTGTTATGCAAAGACGTCTTCCTAATCCCTGATTAGCTGGTCCAAGCACAACAACAACAAAACCTTCTGAACTAACAACTGGTTAGTTCAACGCTGGGCCTGGTGGGAAAGTTGAGTTCACACGACTTCTTTTGCTCCCGAAGCTGATGAAACAGAAGGAAGAAAAACCAAGCAGAAAGGAAATTCCAAAATAGCTGAGCTGTTGTAAGAAAGTTCCCCGTTGCGTCTGTTACCGGCTGGTGGCTAGCAAAATAAGAGATGTTGTTTTTAAAGCTGGACTAATGGCGGGCCCAAGATTAAATTGTCTCTTGCCCTCCACACACCCTCTTGTGAAGTCAGTGTTACTGGGCATGCATTGTGCCAGCGTCCTTGTTGCTTGCTAGCCGATCTAAAATAGCTTACCTATCTGTTCTTATCACTTGTTGTTTTTAATTTACTAGGTTGGGCTGCCTTCCCTTTTTTGCACTTGGTTGCAGAAGATTGTTAGGTTGCGGCTGACATTAGGGTAAATTTATCTTGTAGAAATGACCCCAGCTTCTTTAGGATGTTTATGTCAATGGTAAAAGACATGGAGCTAAAAGGCTGGGAATGAAAGTTAGAGGAGGGTTATATGCAAAGTCCTTCGTTTTGAAAAAAACAACAACAGCGAAAACAACAATAGAGATACTACAGTGGGTAGCCTGTCTTGATAACAGGTTTTGGGGAAAAAAGAACTTAGAACAGAGGTTTGATCTTAAGCGGAAAGCAAAAAAATCTGCCAGCGGTGCAAAATTCTTTACAGGTAGTCCTCGAGTTACAGCCATTCGTTTACGGATGAGAAGTGATTGAAAAAAATGACTTATGATTGTCCCAAAGGTGCTTTCCCAACTTTCTTGTTTTTTTTTCCTTTGAAAACATTTTGCTTCTCATCCAAGAAGCTTCTTCGGTTCTAACTGAAATTAGAAAGTTAGTTCCCTTCCTTTCCCCCCTGACCCTTCTTGCTGGAGCATGGTTGCAATCTGGAAAGTACTGTAACCATGGACAGAAAGTGCTGTGACCACCCTCATTTTACTCTACTCTTCTTGTGAAATTTGGGTACTTCTGATAAATGAAACTTCTTCTTCTTCTTCTTCTTCTTCTTCTTCTTCTTCTTCTTCTTCTTCTTCTTCTTCTTCTTCTTCTTCTTCTTCTCCTTCTCCTTCTCCTTCTCCTTCTCCTTCTCCTTCTCCTCCTCCTCCTCCTCCTCCTCCTCCTCCTCCTCCTCCTCCTCCTCCTCCTCCTCCTCCTTCTCCTCTTCCTACTTCTGCTTCTGCTTCTGCTTCTGCTTCTGCTTCTCCTTCTCCTTCTCCTTCTCCTTCTCCTTCTCCTTCTCCTCCTCCTCCTTCTCCTCCTCCTCCTCCTCCTTCTCCTCTTCCTGCTTCTGCTTCTGCTTCTGCTTCTCCTTCTCCCCCTCCTCCTCCTCCTCCTCTCCCTTCCCTTCCTTCCCCTCCCCTCCCTTCCCTTCCGAACAAAAAAAAAAAAAATCTCTGATTCAGGAATGCAAATATTCCCAGTTACAACTGGGAGTAACTACCCTATCGCCATATTTTGAACCAGCTACATTGGGAAGGGAAGAGCTGAGACACCACTCCATTATGTGTTCACATCAATTGTGTAAACATTACACATATAGGTATCACATATAGGTATCATCTTCACTCAACATATTTCACTGGTAGGTCCTCTCGCAGCCAGGGGCAATCACAGAATGGACCACGATAGAGGCTAGACTTGTGCAATTGAAGGTTTTGGTGGCGTCCATTGCACAATCCTTGCTGCCCTCTTGACTCCTACACAAACTCCACAGATATCTCTACTCCAGAGGGGGGGCTTCACATATTGTAGCAACCAGTTCACCCAGCACCGGAAATGTGAGCGTGCGCTATCCCACGAATGCATGCAGCATCACAAAACATGACAATTCGCTTATGGGCACTGTTCGTGCATGTGCGCGATATCAAACAACATGGCAATTTGCTCGCGTACGCTGTCCATACATGCGTACAGCATCAAAAACACAGCAATATAGGATGGGATTGCGCCCGGGCGGGTGGGGTGGCCACCCGCAGGTCGCCACTATCGGTTCGCCCAAATCGGTCCGAACCGACTGAATCCCACCTCTGCTCTACTCACCATATACTTTATTTTTTACGGCCACTAGTTGAAAATGAGTACATTTTAGTAAGCCTACAATTAGCAGAAATGAGCACTTGTTATTTTCAAATTAACAAGCATTATTGTGTTGTGCTCTCGTTCTAATTCTCACAACTGTGATAGTGTTAAACATGGAACACAGTTTCCTCGTATGCATAACTAGAACTTCTTTGCTTTCATTAGAGGTGATTTTCGCAAGTCTTAACTAACTGATCATCATTTTCCAACCTTCTTGAGATAGTTTGTCCCTTGTGTCTCCAAAAGGAGAATAATACATGAGTCATGGGTTGAACTTTTATCTTGTTATTCCAGTCTCTTTGACGAGATTGGATACCATCTGAAGATCACTTTATAAAAACACTCAATAAAATTCAAGAGAAGATATCTTTGTTTTTGGATCACCTCCATCTGTGTTCTAACTATTGACACAAACTATGCTGTATCAATACCTTGTTCTCGCATAATAAAACTTCTGTTTAACAGTCTAAAAAAATCATTTTTTTAATTAAATAATTTTTATTCAACATTGACATCTTTAACAAATAAATTAAATAAAAAATCATTTATTTACCACATTAACTGTCCAGATCAAACTTTCAATGAATTAGTAGCGTATTGACCTGGAGAGTGGAAAATCATCTACTAGTAGTCTTTGATATATGACCATCATTCAACCCAAAGTTTCTGCGGCTAAGCAAGACATTTGTTAAGTGAGTTGCACCCATTTTACGGCCATTTTTGCCACCGTTGTTAAGCGAATCACTGCAGTTGTTAAGGGAATTGTGCAGTTGTTAAGTGAATCTGGCTCCCCCCATTGATTTTTGCTTGTTGGAAGACAGTTGGGAAGGTTGCAAAAGATGATCACATGACCCCGGGATATTGCAATCATCATAAATATGAGTCAGTTGTCAAGCACTTAAATTTTGATCACACGACTATGGGGATGCCACAACAGTCTCAAGTGTGAAAAATGATCATAAGATTCCCTTTTTTTCAGTGCCATTGTAACTTTGTTGAATTGTCACTCAACAAATGGTTGTAAGTCTCGGACTACCTGGAAATGTGTTATCAGCCCACAAATACAGACATATTGTTATATGTCTACATAATTACCGTATTTTTTGGAGTAAAGTCACACTTTTTTCCACCAAAAAAAGAGGGTGAAAATCTGGGTGCATCTTATACTCCGAATGTAGCCCCGCCCGGCTTCTCAAACAGAGGTTTCAGAGGCTGAAAAAAGCATCAGAAATGAAGCTTCAGAAAAGAAGCCCCCAAACAGAGCTTCAGAAAAAAAGCCTTCAAACAGAGCTTCAGAAAAAAAAGCCTTAAACAGAGTTTCAGAAAAGAAACACCCAAACAGAACTTCAGAAAAAAGCCTTCAAACAGAGCTTCAGAAAAGAAACACCCAAACAGAACTTCAGAAAAAAAGCCTCCAAACTGAGCTTCAGCAAAAAAAAAAAACCCTCAGAAACAGAGCTTCAGAAAAGAAGCCCCCAAACAGAGCTTCAGAGGCTTTTTTTCTGAAGCTGTTTTGGAGGTTTTTAGAGGCAGGAAAAAAATCCAAAAAAAAAACAAAAAACAAGGCACAGAGCTCACAACCAAGAAACCTGTTGCTAAAATTCACCTCTGGGAACAGCTGATTGGGGGTATTCTGGGAGGCCAATCCACCTGCCAATCAGTTTTTTTCTTATTTTCCTCCCAAAAAACTAAGGTGTGTCTTATACTCCGGTGCGTCTTATACTCCGAAAAATACGGTACCTTACAGGGCCATCTCCTTGGAAAAACTGGTTGTTTTCTCCTGTATCTTCATGGCTGCTTAATTTCTAACTTAGAGTACGTGGACATAATGGAGCTCCATCATAATGTGGCTGCATTCATTAGACCTCCTGCCCTGAAGAGAATCAAGGACTGAGGATTTTGGGATCAGAGGTGGTGGTGCCAAACTTCTTTAATCTTTTGGTTTGGGTTGTTGAAGTTCTAGAGGGAAGTGTCAGTCAAAATGGATCCATGACTCTCTGGATGAGATTGAAAATACTGATTGGGGGACTGTACACTGAGAGCGTACGCACCAAAGCAAATTTCTTGTGTGTCCAATCACATTTGGCCAATAAAAAAAATCTCTTCTCTTCTCTTCTCTTCTCTTCTCTTCTCTTCTCTTCTCTTCTCTTCTCTTCTCTTCTCTTCTCTTCTCTTCTCTTCTCTTCTCTTTGGAAAACAAGCAGGATTTCTTGTTTCATGGACCGAGGAATTACAGTATCTACCAACAGCTGTTCATGTTACTCAGATGTCCTCATACAAATGAAACAACTGACACAAATTTCATATTTCCCGTCATAGCTGTCATCATAGGTTCAAATGGATGCCTAGCTTACGTGGCCAAAAGCTCCTAAATCTTTGGTGGGTTGGTTCTAATCTTCTGCAGATGCAAAAAAAAAGAAAAAAAAGCATCAATTCTTGGCTACCCCCAATATCAATTAATAATTATATTCTTGTGTATTATAATGATGTCATGCACCAATGACAACATTGGTCTCTAAAGATATGTGGGAGTTTACCCATTCCTGGTCTCCCGGGCTCCATCGAATATATCCAAAGGAAGCTATTCTGCCAATATTTTATTTATTTTGCTACAAGAAAAAGAAAGTTTCTAATTTGTATTTGGGGCCAAACACACCACAAAAGTGTCTCATTACACTTGGTTGCCCAGTTCTGAATGCATAAGATCCGCCTGTTTTTTTAATTAACTGGACAGAACAAATGATATATTGTTTTTGGTTACCCTTGCCGCCCCTTCCATTTTTATCCTTTCCCATGAAGGCTAAACTTTCTCCAGTTTCATCATTTCCAAACAAACAAATTATTTTTCCAGTTTGCATGGAACTTTCTGGCAAAAAAATAAAATCACCTAGAACTCGGTGGAGGAGTTAAGCCAAACTGAATGCTCCCTTCGCACATATGTGCTAGTCGTTCCCGACTCTAGGAGGCGGTGCTCATCTCTGTTTCAAAGCTGAAGAGCCAGCGCTGTCTGAAGACATCTCCATGGTCATGTGGCCGGCATGATTAAATGCCAAAGGTGCACTGAATGCTGTTACCTTCCCACCAAAGGTGATTCCTATTTTTTCTACTTGCATTTTTAACGTGCTTTCAAACTGCTAAGTTGGCAGAAGCTGGGACAAGTAACGGGAGCTCACCCCGTTACACGGCACTAGGGATTCGAACTGCTGAACTGCCGACCTTTCGATTGACAAGCTCAGCGTCTTAGCCCGTGAGGCACCGTGTCCCTTGAAGAAAGATGCAAGACATCAAAATAGGGAGCCTTTGGTAGATGTCCCATCGCAATCAAGGTTTCCAGAAATTGAATTCAGAACATGGATCCGTTTGAGATCTAACCTCCATTTAAAGTCTGTGCCAGTCTTTTGGATACTGATAAAATATTCACTTGCAAAATATCTGCGGAGATTCTCAATCGTCCAGGTCATGGTAGTCCCAAAAGGCGACTGGACTTTCTTAATTTTATTCCCTTGAAAACATTTTGCTTCTCATTTCATCTCACTGGACAGAATAGAATAGAATAGAATAGAATAGAATAGAATAGAATAGAATAGAATAGAATAGAATAGAATAGAATAGAATAGAATAGAATAGAATAGAATAACAAAGTTGGAAGGGAACTTGGAGGTCTTCTAGTCCAACCCCCTGCTTAGGCAGGAAACCCTACACCACTTCAGACAAATGGTTATCCAACATCGTCTTAAAAACTTCCAGTGTTGGAGCAACACTGAAAACATGAAAACACTGAAAACATGAAAATGTTTCACTTCTCATCCAAGAAACTTCTTTAGTTCCTCGGGGGGGGGGGGGGGCAATAGAGTCCAGTTCACTTTAAAAAAAAAACCCCTCGCTTCTACTGAATTTCAGGCTGCCATTTCCTGTTCTCTTTTCTTCCTTTACCTAAACCAGGTTAGAAAGAAAGAAAGAAAGAAAGAAAGAAAGAAAGAAAGAAAGAAAGAAGGAAGGAAGGAAGGAAGGAAGGAAGGAAGGAAGGAAGGAAGGAAGGAAGGAAGGAAGGAAGGAAGGAAGGAAGGAAGGAAGGAAGGAAGGAAGAAAGAAAGAAAGAAAGAAAGAAAGAAAGAAAGAAAGAAAGAAAGAAAGAAAGAAAGAAAGAAAGAAAGAAAGAATACGCCATGGTATAGCACCACAAAGAGTTTGAAGTATGGCTGATTTAGCTTCAGTGCATTCCTGATAAATCCCCCCCTTGAGACGAAGCCACTCAAGCTCAAATGCTCAAGGCCTCTTTTTCAGGGTCTGTCTAGCACTTTGTCTCAATCTTGGAAAGGTGAGGTTTTAGGGGATGCCATAATGAACCATTCCCACTGACTCAAAGAGTCAGCTTAACCTTCTGTCTCTCTGGAATTTCTTTAGGATTACATCGGCCTCTTTAGCCGACAAGATCAATCAATCCCCTTTATGAGCAACTGTGACACATGCCCCACACCCCAATTGAATCAGAGAAGCCTCTACAATGGGGATAACTCAGCACATTCAACCAGGCCAATTAAATGCTGGCAGAGGCATTCACTCTGCACGCTAAATTTGTTGAGTTTCATATTTTCGGTGGGCTGGTAATGTTGTATAAGCACAGATAATCCAAATCAGAATTGAGCTGGATGGGACCTTGGAGATCTTCTGGTGCAACCCCTGTTCAAACAAGAGACACTATACCAGTGATGGCTAACCTTTTTGCCATCGCATGCCGAACGTAGGGGGAGCATGAGGGGGGGGTGCACATGTGTGTGACCACACCCATAATTCTATGCGCCCCACCCCCCAAATGGGTGTGCGACCCCCCCGAGCTCCCCCCGCTTTTAGCATGTGATGGCACAGTGGACCCAGTAGGCCCATTTTTCACCCTCCCCAGGCTCCAGGGCTTTTCAAGGCAAAAATGGCCTTTCCCACTCCCATCCCCACTCCCAGAGGCCCTCTGGAGGCCAGAAATGGCCCATTTGCTGACTTCTGGGCCCCCCGGGGAGGAGGCTGTTTTCGCCCTCCCCAGGCTCCTAGAAAGGCTCTAGAGCCTGGAGAGAGCGAAAAATGGGCCTTCCAGTCCCACCGGAAATCGGCAAACAGGCTGTTTCTGGCCAGCGGAGGGCCTCCGGGGGTGTGGGGAAGGCCGTTTTTGCCCTCCCCGGGCTCCTAGAAAGGCTCTGAAAGGTGAGCAGAGCTTGTGTGCCCACCGATATGGCTCTGCGTGCCACCTGTGGCCAGCGTGCCATAGGTTCACCATCATGGCACTATACAATTTCAGACAGATGGCTGTCCAGTCTTTTTGTAAAAATGTCCAGTGATGAAGGACTTACCATTTCTGAAGGCAAACTGTTCCACTGTTTAATTGTCCTCCCTGTGAAGAATTTTCTCCTTAATTCCAGATGGCTTCTCTACTTGAATGGTTAGTCAATCTGGTTAGTTCCGTAAATGCAGAGAATGAATTTTTAATTCATCCTCATCTTCCTGTGAACTTCCTATTGCAATATCTCACCTTCGGCCCTGGAGTCAGCCTTGAAAAGGCCATTTTTTGCCTCAGAATAATGACAGAATAACAGAGTTGGAAGAGACCTTGGAGGTCTTCTAATCCAATCCCCTGCCCAAGCAGGAAACCCTATACCTGTGATGGGAACTTATGGCACATGTGCTGGAAGTGGCACACGAAGCCATTTCTCCGGGCATGCCAGCCACTGCCCGTTGCTCTTCCGGGTTCTGTCGTGCTCATGCGCACCAGCTAGCTGGTCTTTGCAGATGCGGCAGCACTGGAAACTGGAACAGCAGCTCCCTGGCGTGCATGCGCACACCGGGAAGCTGAGCTTCCGGTTGCCAGCGCACGCACACATGCCAGCCAGCTAGTCTTCGCGCACACATGCATGCCAGAAACCAAAAGACCAGGTGACCAGATCAGCTTCCCAGCGTGCGCATGTGCACTGGGGAGCTGCTCTTCCGGTTTTCGGCACTCCCCCACGCACTCAGTGCTGAAAAGGTTCACCAACATTGCCCTATACCATTCCAGACAAGTGGTTCTCTAGTCTCTTCTTAAAAACCTCCAGTAATGGAGCACCCACAATTTTTGGAGGCAAGCCACTCCACTGATTGATCAATTGACTATTTATTTATTTATAAAATGTATAGCCCACCCACCTTACCTCAAGGTAACTCTGGGTGGCTTACAATCAATTGTTAATGCACAGAGCATTGATTATTCTTTTTATTAGGAAATCTCATTGTGAGGAAATTTTTCCTTAGTTCAAGGTTGCTTCTCTCCTAGATTAGTTTCCATCCATTGCTTCTTGTCCTGCCCTCAGGTGCTTTGGAGAATAACTTTGCTCCCTCTTCTTTGTGGCAGCTCTGAGATATTGGAAGACTGCTATCATGTCTCCCCTGGTCCTTCTTTTCTTTCCTGTTCTTTTTTTTTTTTTCAAAACATAAAATTTCCATTTTACAACAGTTTCATATCGGTGTTCTTTTAAAATTCCCGTTTTTTTCCCCCTCCCCGTCTTTACACATATTTATATTTGTAGTTCCTTTGTTCCTTATTTATGTATATATTTCTTTATCTGTTATGTTTATCTGGTCCTTCTTTTCATTAGCTTAGACTGAAGTGGTTATTCACTAGGGCTCCTTAGTTCCCTGCTGTTGAGCCAGGTACTACCTATTCTATACCTGTACACTCAGTTTTTCTTACCTAAGGATAAAACCTTACTATTCTCATCACTGAATTTTAGCTGGGAATTCAATTGATTTAACGTTTGAAGTCTTAGAGTTGTCTGAATTTGTGCCTTTCTTCAAGGATCTTCAAGGAATCTGAGCATTAATCTTGAGCTTTGCAGAGCTTACTGGTGTCTGGAAAAGAACGTGACATTTATTTCCAGAAATTAAGTTCATTGCATGCCAAAACATAACCTTTTGGGCATAAGAAAAATAAAGCAAAGGCTAGAAATAATCAAACACACACACAAACACACACAATAGCACAGAGAAGAGCAATAAAGATGATTAGGGGACTGGAGGCTAAAACATATGAAGGACGGTTGCAGGAACTGGGTATTTCCAATTTAATGAAAAGAAGGACTAGAGGAGACATGGGAGCAGTCTTCCAATATCTCAGGGGTTGCCACAAAGAAGAGGGAGTCCAGTATTCTCCAAAGCCCCTGAGGGAAGGACAAGAAGCAATGGATGGAAACTGGTCAAGGAGAGAAGCAACTTAGAACTAAGGAGAAATTTCCTGACAGTGAGAACAATTAATCAGTGGAACAACTTGCCTCCAGAAGTTGTGAATGCTCCAACACTGGAAGTTTTAAGAAAATGTTGGATAACCATTTGTCTGAAGTGGTGTAGGGTTTCCTGCCTAAGCAGGGGCTTGGATCTCCTCCAAGATCCCTTCCAACTCCTCTTCTCTCTCTTCTCTTCTCTTCTCTTCTCTTCTCTTCTCTTCTCTTCTCTTCTCTTCTCTCTTCTCTTCTCTTCTCTTCTCTCTTCTCTTCTCTTCTCTTCTCGTTCCATTCCATTCCATTCCATTCCATTCCATTCCATTCCATTCCATTCCATTCCATTCTTCATTCCATCTATTCTATTCTATTCTATTCTATTCTATTCTATTCTATTCTATTCTATTCTATTCTATTCTATTCTATCTATTCTAGTCTAGTCTAGTCTAGTCTAGTCTAGTCTAGTCTAGTCTAGTCTAGTCTAGTCTAGTCTAGTCTAGTCATCATTCTCTTCTATTCTTTTCTATTCACCATTCTCTTCTCTTCTCTTCTCTTCTCTTCTCTTCTCTTCTCTTCTCTTCTCTTCTCTTCTCTTCTCTTCTCTTCTCTTCTCTTCTCTTCTCTTCTCTTCTCTTCTCTTTTTTTTTAAAAAATTTGATTTATATGCCGCCCTTCTCCGGAGACTCAGGGCGGCTTACACTGCATTAAGCAATAGCCTTCATACTTTTGTATATTTATATTTTATACAAAGTCAGCTTATTGCCCCCAACAAACTGGGTCCTCTTCTCTTCTCTTCTCTTCTCTTCTCTTCTCTTCTCTTCTCTTCTCTTCTCTTCTCTTCTCTTCTCTTCTCTTCTCTTCTCTCTCTTCTCTCTCCTCTCCTCTCCTCTCCTCTCCTCTCCTCTCCTCTCCTCTCCTCTCCTCTCCCCTCCCCTCCCCCTCCCCTCCCCCCCCTCCCTCCTCCCCTCCCCCCTGCCCTCCCCCTGCCATTCCATGCCATGCCATGCCATTCCATTCCATTCCATTCCATTCCATTCCATTCCATTCCATTCCATTCCATTCCATTCCATTCCATTCCATTCTTATTCTTATTCTTATTCTTATTCTTATTCTTATTCTTATTCTTATTCTTATTCTATTCTTATTCTTATTCTTATTCTTATTCTTATTCTTATTCTTATTCTTATTCTTATTCTTATTCTTATTCTCTTATTCTATTCACCATATAACATGGGGGAAAAACGTAGGACCATGATTTCTAAATTTAAAGAATTCCTCAAATGGATTTTTAATCAAATCGTGAGGTGAGTTTGCAAGGCTACTATTGCTATGGTAGTACAGGTGGCTCTCAACTAGCGACTGTTCAAAGTTATGATGGCACTGGAAGAATGACTTAGGACCATTTTTCAGACTTACAACCATCGCAGCATCCCCATGGTCACGTGGTTTACATTCGGATGCTTGACAACTGACTCACATTTATGACGGTTGCAATGCCCCAGGGTTACGTGATCCTACCTTGCGACCTTCTGGCGAGCAAAGTCAATAGGGAAGGCCAGATTTATTTAACGACTGTATTACTAATTTAACAACTGCAATGATTCACTTAACAACCACAGCAAGAAGGGTCGTAAATGGGGCAAAGCTCACTTAACAAATGTCTCACTTAGCAACATAAATTTTGGGATCCATTGTTTGTCATAAGTTGAGAACTACCTGAGATTTGCTAGCAGATTCTGTGATTGAAATAACGATAACGACAATAAAATAGGCCAGAAAATTAGAGAATTGTGGCAGCTTACATCAGAAACTTGATAGAAGCTCTGTTTCTGAGGCTTTTTTTTCTGAAGCTCTGTTTGGAGGCTTTTTTTCTGAAGCTCTGTTTGGAGGCTTTTTTTCTGAAGCTCTGTTTCTGAGGCTTTTTTTCTGAAGCTCTGTTTGGAGGCTTTTTTTCTGAAGCTCTGTTTGGGGTGTTTTTTTCTGAAGCTCTGTTTCTGAGGCTTTTTTTCTGAAGCTCTGTTTCTGAGGCTTTTTTTCTGAAGCTCTGTTTGGAGGCTTTTTTTCTGAAGCTCTGAGGCTTTTTTTCTGAAGCTCTGTTTGGAGGCTTTTTTTCTGAAGCTCTGTTTGGGTGTTTCTTTTCTGAAATTCTGTTTCTGAGGCTTTTTTTCTGAGCTCTGTTTCTGAGGCTTTTTTTCTGAAGCTCTGTTTCTGAGGCTTTTTTTCTGAAGCTCTGTTTGGAGGCTTTTTTCTGAAGCTCTGTTTCTGAGGCTTTTTTTCTGAAGCTCTGTTTGGAGGCTTTTTTTCTGAAGCTCTGTTTGGGTGTTTCTTTTCTGAAATTCTGTTTGAAGGCTTTTTTCCTGAAGCTCTGTTTCTGAGGCTTTTTTTTCTGAAGCTCTGTTTCTGAGGCTTTTTTTCTGAAGCTCTGTTTGGAGGCCAATCTTGATAGCGCGTAAATTGATGCCCAATCATCAGAACACCTCACAAAAGTGGATGGAGGCGTGGAGTAGCTGTTCCCCCCAAGATGTTTCCGAGCATATCAATCCTAGTAGTATATCTCCAGGATTTAGCCTACCCGTCACATATGGGTGACATATAATAAAATTAGAACAACTCATGGGGTGTGTGCTGACTCTCTGTATAAATGGGGAAAGACACCTTCAGCACAATGTGATTGCGGGGCCCCTCGACAGACTATCCAGCATATAGTGAGGAATGCCCTAACAGAACGTATCCAGGAGACTCTAGGACTTCTTCTGCACAACAACGGCAGCTACTGACTGGATCTCCAAACTCGACATTAAACTTTGAAATGTTATTTCTGTTTTTCTTTCAGGTTTTCTTACTGCTTTTTTTATTGTTTTAATTGTTTTTAATCTGTAAAAATGAAGTGTTTTAATATTGTGTGTGACCAGCCATACGCTAAATAAATAAATAAATGAGGCTTTTTTTCTGAAGCTCTGTTTGGGTATTTCTTGTCTGAAGCTCTGTTTGAGGGCTTTTTTTTCTGAAACTCTGTTTGGAGGGTTTTTTTCTGAAGCTCTGTTTCTGAGGCTTTTTTTCTGAAGCTCTGTTTCTAAGGCTTTTTTTCTAAAGCTCTGTTTCTGAGGCTTTTTTTCTGAAGCTCTGTTTGGAGGCTTTTTTTTTGAAGCTCTGTTTGGGTGTTTCTTTCTGAAGCTCTGTTTGAGGGCTTTTTTCTGAAATCTGTTTGAAGCTTTTTTCTGAGCTCTGTTTGGGGGCTTCTTTTCTGAAGCTTCATGTCTGATGCTTTTTTCAGCCTCTGAAACTTCCATTTGAGAAGC
This sequence comes from Coluber constrictor foxii, assembly GCA_038048745.1. Classification (NCBI taxonomy): domain Eukaryota; kingdom Metazoa; phylum Chordata; class Lepidosauria; order Squamata; family Colubridae; genus Coluber; species Coluber constrictor. The sequence continues at coordinate 12,184,082 of CM075964.1, forward strand.
TGGGCAGGGCTACATTCAGAGTATAAGATGCACCCAGATTTTCACCCTCTTTTGGGGGGGGGGAAGTGCATCTTATACTCCAAAAAAACTTTTTTCTACCTCTGAAAGCCTCCAAAACAGAGCTTCAGAAAAAAGGGGGTTTTTTTTTCTGAAGCTCTGTTTGGAGGCTTTTTTTTCTGAAGCTTCTATGGCTTTTTTTCTGGAGCTCTGTTTGGAGGCTTTTCTTCTGAAGCTTCTTTCAGAGGCTTTTATTTATACAGAAGGTCTATTTGTATTCTGTTCAATCTCCTTTCTTGGTATTGGTATATATACACCGCCCTGAGTCCGCAAGGAGAAGGGCCGGTATGTAAATCTAATAAAATCAAAAATCAAATCAAATATAGATTAACCTCTTCTGAACTGTTAGTTATTGTGTCATTCTCCAGATTTGTTAGCATAGTTTGGTTAGAACCTTTACTGATTTTTCTTTTGTTGCTTACCATATTTTTTTAGATAAAAGCCTTTCTGAGGCCTCTTTTTCTGAAGCTTCTTTCAGAAGTTTCTTTCAGCCTCTGAAATCTCCGTTTGCGAGGCTGGGCAGGGCTATGCTTACTGTATTTTTCAGAGTATAAAATGCACCCAGATTTTTCACCCTCTTTTTTGGAGGTGCATCTTACACTCTGAAAAATATGGTAGGCATCTCCTATTTCCCTGTCCAC